>CM072166.1:17091197-17561197 GCA_036850595.1 Rhyacichthys aspro | reverse complement strand
TTTTTTAACCCCTTAGTGATTTGTTTGTAGTGTAATTACTAAGAAGGACCAAAAAACATTTTGTTCTATGTAAGACAGTAGTTTTTTTTGTTGTTGTTGGTTTTTGTATATTGTGTAGAATGGTTGGGAATGCAATTAAAACTGACTCCATTTTCTGGAGTGGAATCCCCAGGCTCACTCATAAATATATGTCCCACAAACTTTACACGTCCTGCCTACAGTCTGAAACCACTGAAGCACCACTAAAATGCTGCAGGCCACCACTTCTGCATCACCACTGCACATTACACACATCTAACATAGACAAATAATAAATAAATAAATTTGGATAAATCAACCTTCAAATGTGTAATGAGCCATTTTTTACATTGATTGGTCATTGAAAATTAAGAATATTAGTGAAAAGATTACCAGTGTCTTTACCAGCATCATGATGTGTATGACAAATCATGGAAACTGACTCATCTCACAACAGGAAGTGGTAGAAAAATCCACAGTAGTATAAGAGTGTCAACATAACAGTGGCCATATGTTGGCGTCATACAACATCACCTCATTATATGATATATATGATAATAATGCACTGCTGTGTTTTGATCATCACAGGCACTGATTAGTGGCACCATTAAGAGTCAGGACTGACAACCAGCCTGTCCATTGGACTACAATAAAATTCAGCACTATCATTGACACCAACTGATGGACGTAATCAAGGGTTTATTGATCAGGACAATAAACTCAGTGGTTTGCCTTTCATATCAATATAGCAGAGGTTTTAATGATCTCCAGGTTAAAAGATGATGTATGGCTGGGAGAAAAATTGGAAAATAGAATACGAGGCAGAAGCTCTGTGAAGACAAATGATCCCATCTGTATACAGTGTGTCATTCTGATACCACTGCCAACAGGCTTTATGACTCTGCTATGAAATATGGCAAAAACTCACAGTAGATTAGCATGAAATAACTGAAGCCGTATTTTAAAGCCAAGGAATGACATTTAACTGTGTGGCTGTTGCAAGGTGACTTGTTTAATCATTGTTTTGAAAAGGGACATTGTATATTTCATTAATTTCCTCTGACTCCTTCTGCTCCCCCCTCACTCTTTGTGTGTGCAGGCTAGATAAAATATTCCTGGCATTTTGCATAATGGTGCAGCTTTAGAGATCCTGCAGTAAGTAGCGAGTGAATGCTAACATTGTGCCGATAACACTCCTGCTGTTATAGACCGTGCGTGTGATTCCTTTCGTCTAATTACATGGATGTGGAAAAATGAACACCACATACTGAATAAAGTAAACACAGACATGTTCTGTAGCTCTGAATTCAATACAACAAATTGCCTGTGCCTTTTCACTGGGTAAATAACAATTTCACATATAATCTGTGGATTTGTCATTTGTGTGTCTGCTGATAATGGCCTGAAGATAGTCAGAGTAAGCCTCAAACCTTATCTGAGATGTTATTGAGATTGTGCTCATTTAGCTGATATGTTTATATGGTGTGGGGTAGATCTGTTTACTGCCCACAAAGTAAATTATTCTTGTCTTATCTACTGAGTGGTTCACTACAACGAGACATGGGGGATTTATATCTACAGATTAAAAACAATGCGTTATTCAACTTTTAGTCTCTTTAATAAGTAAGTAAGTCTTATTGTGCATTTTACATAACAGAATATAAAAGCTTCTTCATGTAGTGTCTCCCAAGTAAGCTTCTTTTTTTTTATTGTACATTTGTGGAAAATGCCTCAATGTGGTTTTTAGGAACTGTTGTATCAGAAGCAAAATGGAATAAGTAATGATGCTGATATGTCAGAATCTTGTCGTTTTCACATTTCATTCTTCACAAATTTAACTATCAAATGTCCGGGGCCAGACTAAGACTTGTCAGACTTGATAAACTGCAATAACACGGTGCACTGGCAGCCTATTGAAGTCAAGCGTTGATTCAGTTAAACTACAATGAAAGGAAGCGCCAACCTTCACAAACATCCCTTTAACACAAAGTCTGTCTTTTCTTGAAGGACAGAAGCTGTGAATAGCCTAATTAAATGAGTGAACAAGCAAGCTTATGATGGGTCATTTTCAAAAGGAAAACACTCCATGAAAAGCCTTTTATAAAATTTGATTCCAATTAAATTACTTCTCCAGAATAAAATAATGCACAAAACGTGTAAAGATGAAAAAGGACTATATCATTAATCATCAATGTCATGTGAGCCCATTCCTTATTAATGTGAAATAGATTTTTCACTTATTCTATTTCTTTTCTTTGTGGTTAGCAAAGTTCATTAATGTGATAAAACATTAGAGGGTCGGTTGTAAAATGAGTGCTTTTCCACTTAATTTAACAAAAAGTATCTGATTCATCAAATGTTGGGCTAACCCTGACCTTAAACCTGATTTAGATCAGTTCCTTCATCACAACCAAATTAGTCAGATCCATTAAAATAAGCCTAGCTTATCCGGTTAGCACGCTTCATGGAATAACCACCCTGTCTTTATGTGTCGCACAGAGCACAGCTAATTAACATACTGTTGCAAAGTGCCAACATAAGGAACTTTCATTTCCTCCCAGTTATGTTACATGTGGTCACTAAATCAATCACATAACAGCAGATGATTGCTTTCTTATGCTGGTGTCATTTCTACAGAACGCTGTGTAACAAAATGATGGTGTAGACATGCTTTTTTTCTCAAGTCATGAAAGGATTACAGGATTTGACACCCAACTGCCGGGTCCTTGGTCTATTGTTGAAATGAAAGCCGATGGCAAACGGACTCTCCGCAGGCCACAGCGAGGCCAGGCAGCATATGGTGAAGTATTGCTCCACAGCCGCTGATGCGCCCATCAAAGCTCATTGTTTCTGCTTTGTTCTGGCTTCAAAGCAAATGTTGGTCAGCCTGTACATGCACACATTCAAACAATGCAGCTTTGCTACGGTATTGGTCTCTGTGTTTTAATGAGTTTATAAAGCGTTCTGGGGTAAATGCATGAGAACAAGCAAGTGCCTGGCAGAATCCCCCGGTCAAACACTTTCTAGGTTTCAGATAACTTGGCTGGGCATAAAGAGCTGGTAGGTTTAAATTCTATGGACTAGGGATGCACATTTTGGGCATTTTCTTTAATAATCCATAATCGATTAACCATTAACCACATGCTTGACGTCACCTAATGTTTACGTTTTATTATAATAACTGGACAAAGGTGTCAAATATGAGTCATAAACAACAAATCAGAGGTTTTTTTTTCCAAACTAAAGCCTTTTTCCATTTATTATAAAGCTGCTGCTTCATTTATTTTCAATGTAAAGCCCTTAACTCTGCCCTTGTTCACGGAGATATGACAGCCTTCTTTTTACGCATCATCTGGCACCACAAAGACAGTTCTACTACACTTTATCAGCATTTCTTTGCTTGACTTTAGGTATTTCTTTTAGTTTTACACTGTAGCTTATATTATAAACTAAAAAATCGCTGTTTCTGATGAGTAAAATAGACACTCGAAATCACAGACGCAGGTAAGAAAAAAAAAAACTGTAATGGAAATAAACTCCAGCGAGTGTATCACCCTCCAAACTCTCTAAAAATCCTCAACAGGATGTGGTCCTTAGTCTCTTAGCGGCTAACGTTAGCCCACGCACGCGGGAGTTAAAGCGACCCAAATAAACACGCACTAATTAATGAATAACTCACGCCAATCAAGGGCAATAGCCAATTTTCTATAAACTATGCATTCAAACAAACCTGTGCAGATACATTACTTGTGTTCAGTACTACAGAGTAGTAGTAGAGAGTAGCACATAACAGTGGGCTCAGAAGCTGCACTGTGTAGATAAAAAGTATGAACTTTACAGCAAGCTGATTAAGTTCTTAATGACAATTAATCGATTATTGGTTAACACCCCTACTATGGACCTGATCTTGGGCAGTGAAAGTCTATGAGTATAGTTAGTTACATGCGTCAGGGTGTGGTCTCCAGACATCGCAAAAGACACAGAAAGGAATCATGGACTTTTCCTGAGTGGAGTCTGAGCAGACAAACAACAAAAGTGACGAAGGGTGTCTGTTTTCACAAAGTTGGTTGCTGCTGCTATTATTGTGTTTACTGTCAATTTGGGGAAATGGATTGATAATTTATCATGCTGGGAGTGAGGAAAATGCTGATTTAACTGTTTCAAAATAATAATAAGAAATGTAAGACGATGCTGCTTGAGCCTCTCTCTACATTGTTTTTACACATGTGCCTCAAGTCCTCATTACAAAGATTTATGTGGGCCTTTTACACAACCACTAGACCATACACTTTGGGTGCTCTCTGCAGTGTGGACTTTTAACCACGAAGCAGAGAGCCGTACCTTGCAAACCGTCCGTTGTAAATTTTCCCATAATTGTACAGTCTCTGTGAGTCTAATTAAGAGTGTTTCTACACGATTACTTCATTCTGGGGATCAGTGCTCTTTTTCTAACTTAAAAAAAAGTCATACTTGCAAAGAAAAGCTTGTGTCACCCATATATACAATTACTTTTGTGTATTTTATGTTGTCCTATTAATGCATGTTCACAATGTGATTATGCATTAAAATGATCTGTAATGACCAGATATCTGCTCCATGCTTTCAATTCTAGCATAGGCATATCAGACCTGTCAATCATTCCTGTTTCATCCTCTTTGTGCCATGTCCAGCCTCTGATCCAGCATTATGTATGCATAATGCTAACGTATATAACCCTCTGTGCTATAGTCCCCTCTTGTGATTTTGCCAGCTTGTCATTTTATATGCTGTGGTGGATCAGCACTGCCCTAAAAATTAGTCATACCTCATTCAATTTCTTTCTTTCATTTTGTTTGTTCAACACATGTCATAACCACTAAAGCTATGTTTCTCTGAAGAAAATTAACTTGATTTAGAGGTACATTTGAGTCAGTTCACAAAACAATCATACCTGTCAGTGAGAGGAGTGATGACTAAGCGTGGTGTGTTGCCCAAGTATTCATAGGAATAAAGGAACTGGGCGTCGCAGATGTTTGCAAAACAGTGCTTGTCCTTGTCATCCCAGCGGTGCCTCAGCTGAGAGAGCCACACAAATGCCTGGGAATTCTCCACCTGAGAAAAGAAAGGTAAAAAACATAGTGCCAAGGCTTCTAATAAAGCATGACAAAATCTTCCCTTTTTTCACCCTGTAATTATGCTAATGAAATACATGCTTGAATATCTTGAGTACATTACTCATGGGCCTCGCATAAAATACTGCAGCAATCACCATTTCTGCATAACAATTTCTTCACCGCTCACCTTCTGAGAAATCATCTTGGCCACAACGTCTCTGGCGTGGACATCAATGGTGCAGATAGTCATGACCTTCTGTCGATCACCTGGTGAGAGCTGGCCAATTAGCATGGAGATGAGCGTGTTGAGCTGGGAGACCTGCTTCTTGTAGTACTCCTTCATAGCGTTGTCATAGCCCTCCTCCAAACGGGCAAAAGCCATGCCTACATCAGACGTCCACCAGATCTGAGTGCAGGTCAGGGCCACCTGGCAGTTTAGGGAGGACACAAAGACTTCTTGTTATGTCATGTATGGTTAATAGTGTCATTTTAATGCCATTTGAAGGATGATGCCATTTTTACATACATAGTCCTTACTATCTTATGAGCAGTGAGTACTCTTAACAGACTTTGGTGATTTTTTTTTTTTTTTAGTGAGGAAAGAAGGACTAATAGAGGCTGGGGACAAAAAAAACATGGACAGGAACAATGAACGACAATGGCTACAATCTAAAAATGGTTAGTGTGGTTATTGTGGTTTGTGTTCCTGCTTCAGAGCAAGAAGAGCGTTTGATCCCAGGGTCGGCCTTCCTACCACTGTGCAAAGCATCTAGGTGAACTAGTGATTCTACATTGCCCTTAGTGAATGAATGTGATTATGAATGGTTGTCCGTCAGTGTCTGTAGTGTAATTATTAGCCCTGCAATTAAATGGCCATTGTGCCTCTGTGCCTGGCAAAAGTTTGCATGTTTTTAATGATTTGAAACAGTTTTACTCGATGGATGCAGAGCAGAAAATTTAAATGTTGAAATGAACCACTTAAAGTAGAATTTCTCCTTCAACTTAGTCGGTATTACAGATGCACTATAGTCAAAGATCCAACAAATCATCATCAGTGATTTATGATAACGGAGTTGTGTGTCTGGTACCTAATACTATTGTTATTTTTAGTTAAAAGATAAATAAGAGCTGTTTATTGTAAATAAGAATATCCTCCTGACTACCAGGAAAAAAAATATATCCCAATTACTTATTTTCTAATTTTCCCGGTGTTTTGAAAAGCCTTGAAAACCCCGAAAAACTTTTTTCCCTTTTAGGGTTTTTTTTCCCCCCCCATTTTCCCCAAAAAAATTTTTTCCCCCCCCCAAAAAAAATTTTTTTTTTTTTTCTTGGTTTTTCAAAAAAAAACAACATTAATTTTTTCCCCCCCTTTTTTTTTGGGAAAAAATATTTTTTTTTTTTCTTTTTTTTCCCCCCTTTTTTTTTGGGGGGGGGGCCCCCCTTTCCCCCCCGGGGGGGGGGGGGTTCCCCCCCCCCCCCCCCCCCTTTTTTTTTTTTTCCCCCCCCGCCCCCCCCCTCTTTTTCCCCCCCCCGGGGGGGGGGGGGGTTTGGGGGGGGGGGGGGGGGGTGTTTGTGTGAAAAAAAACCCCAAGGGGGGGGGATATTTATTTGTGGGGGGGGGGGGAGGATATAACAATACAACACAAAACCTTAATGTAGCACTCTTTACAAATGATGCTTGTAAGATGTGGTGAAGCTTTAGATGAGATTATTAAAATCATGCTTTCTGTTTCGATAAGATGTACTGACTGCGTATCTGGAGCAGTAGTGAGGGTGTGAAAGGAAGGGTACATTATTGGTGGAGGCACAGACATTAGATGTTGCCAGAGGTGACTAATGGACACAATTTCTGTGAGTGAGATGTATAAACACACTGATAAACACACAACACATACTGAATGATTTTACCTGAGCGGGATAGTCGAACAACCACTGCTCTCGGGGTTTGTCCTCATAGGCCATCACTGCCTCAGTCATCTCATGTCGCACAGTGGAGCGCATGTTTTCCAGGACGCGGTTCAACCACACCTCCACCTCACATAATAAAAAGACAAAAATAATACAAAGCCACCAACACGTCAGGAGAAAACATTGAGATGTCTCTCACATGAGCACCAACGGCACTCTTATCAATAGCCCTTAATGAGGTCATTAATAAGCATTAGAGTGGAAGAGGAATCAGGCAAATACTATGGAATGTAATGGAAAATTAATGGGTTTTGAGCTTTGATATGCAAAATCCCAGGGGCAACAGCGAAGTCAATTTCATTTGTCTGGTTATTGTAACTTGTGATATCTGTATTTGATAGATCCATTTTCTTTCTGTGTCTGTGTTTCAAAGAATCAGCAGGTGAGCTTTCACATCTTTCCCACTGAGATGTGATAAAGTTGAATATTACAAATGTTGTACATGTTATGGAGCACAATTTGTGAGACATTTATAGACTGAAGCTTTATTGTACCTGTCCAGTGCAGTCACAGGGCTGGTTAAATGGGACATACTCCTCCTCTTTGCTGTACATGCCCAGACCCATCTTTGAAGGATTCCCCTCTCCATCTGCTTCAAATTTCATCTTTGCCATGTTGTCAAATAGCTTGGACAGATGCTTCTGAACCTGAGCAAACAAACAGCATGACACACACTCAGTTTGTGTCATTGTCTGCAATTCCAACACCAGGACCAGTTTTGTGTTAGCTTTTCCTTTAGAGTTGTTACTAGAAGACTGTTCAGCAGAAGCTACTTCTTCTTACAGAGATTTAGTGGCAAGTTTTGCTTAACGGTGATTTATTTCTGCAAGGTGAAAATGCATTAGAAAGTCTGTTGCTGAGGGAGGTGGGTGAGAAAGGTAAAACTATGAGCGACATTGCCTCTGTGTGGACACTTGAGGTACTACAGAGAGCTAAATGCTGCAGTGAACACAGAGTATGTTCAGAGCAGCTCATAGAAAGTGCTACAAATATATAAGCAATGTATTAGTGTCATCAATCTCCCTGCTACAATAGCCTCAGGCAAAAAGAATGAGTGAACCACCTGCTGTGGGTTGGTCCCATTGGACAGGATGTCCAACAGATCAGCAGAGGAGATGAAGTAAAATCTGGGGAAGGCCAGGCGCTTGGTGTCCAGATACTCTGCCAGAGCCTTTTCACACAGGGACAGCCTGCAGACAGAGCACACAGTGTGAGTGTGCACTTAATCATGTGAAACCATAGCCATAAGGAGGGAAGAATGCCTTTCTCACCTGCACTGGATGTCCTCCAGTTTGCCAAACAGGCCCGCTTTATTGGTGGCCTCTACTACATTGGGCGTTTGATGCATGGCGTTTGCCAACTCTTTGAAATCAGTATCAATCCCCTCGAAGCGCCTGGAGTCCTGTGGAAGGATTTGATAGGGGAGCCCAGCCAGGGAATTTAGTTTGCCACAAGAGAGAGGCAAGAATCACAGGTTTAATATTGAACATCTGGGTTAAAGCACAGCCCAACATCATGGGAGCAATTAAAAAGCTGTCTTATCCCAGCCTAAACTGCAAGTGTGAGCCATTTAATGACTTCCTAATTAACAACTATAAGAGTCATGCTATGCGAGTTCATATGGTAACAACAGGGGCACGGGCAAAGGTCTGTATGTGTATGAGCTTAAGTTAGTTAAGTCATTTCAGAGTTACCACCCATTAAAACAAAGGACACAGACTTCCTCCTGCTTCTTTAATTCTATGAAACTCTTATTACAAGGACCACTGATAATGAAAGTATTTGGGGTAGAAGAGATGTTTAAAGATACATGTATGTGCATGTGGTGCATGTATTGTAGGGGTGTTTAAAAATTCTCCAAAAATAGATCCACTGCAATGTAAGCATCTGCATCAATGCAGCGTGTTAATAATCACACAACACTGCATAGTGAGGGGGAAGCACTTCTGTCAGCTGGATGTTCCGAGTGTAACTTAAGTGTTTAGATAAACTCTACAGTACTTATTTGGGCCATTTTAAGCAGCCCCTCCCATACTCTCTGCAGCATTTAATGTGCTACTGTGTACTATACAGCACTCCTAGAGAAATTTTGTCCTGTTCTTGCTTTCCTTTCAGTTCATACAATCTAAAGAGTCTATGCATCATCGGCAACATCAACAGCTATTCTATTAAGTCCTTTACTTAAATCAGTGCAAAACACAACAGACAAAACATTATTTTTTTTGAGGCATAATTTTTCTTTGTCTTTGAAATGGCTTACTGAGCTGGCTCTGCTAATAGACTGGAAGAAATTAAAATGGCAAGTCATCTCTGAGTCCTGTAATCTGAAGGTAAATTTCACCTCTGGCAGCTGGGAGCGGATGTCCTCTGAGCCAATGAAGATGCTCTCCAAGTGTGTCCACGTCCGCTGCACCTCAAACCAGATGGATATGACCGAGTCGGCAACTGAAAGCTTGCTCTGCCACGAAGACACCTGGTCCAGGAAGTGTGCAATGTATTTTGATGACATGAGATTCTGCAGCTGGACCTGGTTGTCCTCCAGCGTTTCAATCAGCTCCTCGTCGGTTCGCAGCAGAGGCACCTGGGTCCTGTGGTGGGGCTCGTACTGGAACTGCATACCTACATTAAATCAATAGGTCAAACACTGCAGGGTGAAACAACAGCGGTACACAGTGTTTACAGCAGCGCAGCCCTGTTTGTACCTGTCCAGGTGGAGTCCAACTCCGACAGGACTTTCTCCATGGCCATCTCTTTCACAGCTTTGTCAACAATGCTTCTCACCTCCTCCTCGAAGCAGTGCAGGTTCAGCTGCAGCAGGTCAGCCAGAGTGGTCTCCTGTATTAAAATAAAATTTAAAAAAATATTATTTAACTTCTCTTCTGTGTAACCGAAGAAATGTTGTACAATGTTGGTTAAATGAATATATAAAATAGTCAAATTATAACTATGACTTTGTTCTATGCATATCTTTGATTCATTCTGAATAATCACTTGCAGAGATTCAGACTATCTCAGACTTCTGGTCAGGCTGTTTCTACTACCACTCCCACTAAACAGTGCAAAGGCTGATACTGCCTCACATCAAGTTTCTGAAAGATCTAACCAACAATAACACCAGAATGAGTATGGAAAGATTTGCAAAGTACAAAATGAAAATCAAATGATTTTTTTTTTTTTTTTTCCAAAACAGTTTGAAGCAGTTGGTCTTAGTACAGACAGTTACAGAGACAAACTGTGTTAAATGGCTTTTGAATGAATCAATCTAATGAACATGTTAATTTGACAGCACTGGTAATGATAATGACTGTTGGTTTCAGTGAAACAAGGACACGTTGTCATAAATATGAAACAGTAGCAGCCAGACAAAGTTAACAACCGAGAGATGCAGCTCCAGGCATTGTAGGAAAGCATGAAATGTTTGTTCTGTTTTTTTGTATTTAAGAGTATTTTGAAAATTGTGTAATGAGGTTAATCGTTAAAAAGGTACTGTAAAAAGTAGATGGATTTACAAATATAAACTAAATAAAATAATTTGAAAAAAAAAAAACATGTGACCTTCAGGAAATGCCAGAAAAAAACCCTCTAGTCTCCAGTGTGGGCCAGAAACCATGTGCTACAATATTGTCTGTAGATATTCTACAACCTCTATGCTAGGTTTTTCAACATGTTTTCTATCCATCTATAGGCTCTGGAATTGCCTGCGTAACTGGAAATTTCACATCACATCCATATTTATCCAGTATTTCCTCCCTTGAAAAGAAGCTGAATATACACAGTATCAAAGAATCAGATCACATTACCAAAATCCCTTTTAAGTGAGTGGAAAGTAGTGATTCATTCTATGTTCTTGGTGGTTAAGTTTTGCTTTACCTAAAACAGTGTTTTTACCCAATATTTTGACAGAAATGTCAAAAACACCATCAGCGTTGAAGTTGCTGGTAATAAGACAATATTGATCAGAGAAGCTTTTAACCAGGGCACAGCAGACCTTATGTGAAATAAATGGCTCCCTATTGTGGAGTATTTGCAGCAGTAGGTTTGGAAGTCAATTAAAGGCCTTGTTCTATAATGTAGCATGTCTCTGGAAAAAAATATATAAAAGTGAGGTAATTTAGCCACTGTAATATATTTTGTACAAACTAAGCTGCTGCTAAGGACAAACAAGTCTCATCTGATCCTCCTACAGCAGAACAAACAAGCCCATGAGGACACAGCCAGAGCAGGGAAACAAATAAGGAAATAATTGGCCAAAACTTTTGTTTATGTGTGTGTATGCATTCACTTTTCACTTGTCTCATAAATTGAACAGAACTGTAATATGGAATAAATTAAAGCAGCTGCAGCTTATGATTTGTAGAAATAGATTGTAAACCTGGTCCATGGTAAAGCGGACTCCGGTTGCAGCCATCAGCTGATGCCAGTGTCGGGCTCGAATGGCAGGGTTCTGGAGTTCTGCCACGGCCCGCAGAGAGATCAGCAGGTTCTTTACTCTGCTGTCCAATCCTGTGAAGGCATCCCAGGCTCGCACCTACAACAAACACAGGTTATGAATAATGTATATGTGTAGAGCATAAAGGATAATATCTAACCCTCACAGTTCTGTAAACTTTTTTTTGTATTCATCAATTCCAAGTGAAGATACAAGTACTTAATACATAGATTTTAGTGCCATGTTAATCTTTAGGATAGATTAGATTTAGATTTAGGAAGTCATTGTTATTGGTAAACAGCATCGTTGTCTATTTGCATTGTAACAAAAAACTTCCAGAAAAAAAAAACTTCTTAGATTTATGGACCCAAAAGTGACCTCAATAGTAGAGTGTAGCTCAGAAAGCAGGGGAAATGGTCCATTTAGTACTGAAACCTCGAGAAAAATAATTGCTTTGTTTTACTAAAGGCCTTTTAGTTGGGACGTGGAAGTTAATCATTTATTATTCAACTCATTTATATGCTTTTTGTCCGTCCCCACCTCTTTATCCAGTCCCCGGATATCCTTGGAGAAGCGTTTGCACTCCAGCTCCATGTCCTCCACGTGGATGTCTCTCCAGGGAGTGGTCTTCCACGCCTCCATGCTGGACTCCACCACACTGATCATGTCCCACAGTTCTTTGAGTAAGCCCACCTCGCGCCTAGAGCACAGCGAGGAGGAGGAAAAGAGAATTAGAAAGCAGCCATTCAAATCCTTACAGTGAATGTAAAAGAGGGGCCAAACTATAATGGCTCATTAGTTTTGAATTTGGCACAGGCTTGCTGTATTTTTCCATCCTCTTGCCAATCCTTGTGCTTTACCTGCACTGGCGGAGCTGTTTGTACTCAGAGACAGTGACCTCGAACAGACTGGCAGCCTCCACTAGTGAGGCCATCACAGCCTCCCGCTCCTGAAGCTGCTCATGGAAAGAGTCCAGCAGCTGGTGCGGCGTCTTACAGTCAAACCTGGACGGACACATGAGTGAACACACAAGGGCTTCCATAAAATCTGACACACACACACACATCAGACTGTGCTTGGAGAATGAACAACTGCAGTTTTGCCAAGCCTGACTTGGCTGCAGCGCAACCACAGCTTCCAGTGCTAACTGCACACTGTGACAATTAACAATGACTTCCGTGACATTAATGGGAAAATAATCACCAGGTTATTAAGAGACCAATTACACACATAACTAATCTGACAATTAGACATTATGACAGAGCATCTCTACCTATGAATTAATTATGATTATGTTGAGATTCAATTGGCCTTGTCGAATGTGGAAACCCCAAGATAACACTTCTCTATTATCAGGTGAGAAAGTACAGAAAGGTGACATTCTTATCTTTCCAAAGCACCCTGTGAACTTAAGAATCAAGAAGAAATGTATTTGTAGCATTTGCTGACAGCCTCTACTAAACATAAACCTCTAATAACAACATGAATTCTACCTGAAGGGCCCGTTGTTGCGGAAATGCTCCCTGAAAGTGTGCTGTTCAACGTCAAATGAAGCACACTTGCGACGCAGACTAGCCACTTCAATAGCCTGCAGGGGCGCCACCTTCTGTTTGACTAACAGAGCCTGTTTTTTCAAATTGTTCCACTTCTCAGGCAGCTCCTGAAGGCAGTCAAAGAAATAAACACACAGATGCAGAAATGTGGTGATGATTAAGGCAGACAAAAAAGACAGATGAGAAAGTGCCAAAAGGGGTAGAGCACAACTGTGACGGTTAATGACATTTGTGGTTACCTCCAACTGTTTGTGTACCACATCAGGGAGCTCCTGGTCGTAGACTTTGAGTAGAGCGATTGTTTGCTGCAGGGGCTCAAACATGGCATCAGTGTTGTTCTGTCTGTCTTTAACAGCCAGCAGGTGACCCATAACCCCCACCAGGCCAGCGTAGTCCCCCTCCTCCACACTCTGTCCCAGGCCATGTGCTGCTACACTTATAAACTGCTCCAGGTCTGACAGGCTACAGATGCACAACAAGAGCGGAACATTTATGAGTGATATTTTTCCTACTCAACTTAGTATAGTGTACATTTAATGATAAATAAAAAAAAAAAAAAGCTTTGTATTGCACTGGCAATGTGGGAGCGCAATAAACATACTTTTTCATTATTTTTTCTTACTGTAAATGTAAAGGCAAATCAATTTTATGTCACATTTAACCAGAATAAATTGTCTTTATCATTTTATCTACCTGTACTTTTTACTTAGAAGAACAAAGAGAGGTACAGAAACCCTAAGACATTGCAATCAGACAGAGAAACAGATGTAGAGCTTTCTCAAACACTAGTAACACGCAGTAACAATATACTATTGCCCACTTCAATAGCATTTTAAACCTTTAGTATAGGTTGTTCAAGGACAAATATCAGTTGCCTATAGGACAATGAATATGTAAAACATCCTGAACCTGTTGGTTACATGGGCCATGAGGTGCTGCTTGAACATGAAACTCCATTTCTTGATAATGTTAAGCAGTGCACTCTTCATGCTACGGCTGTCTATCCTTATCCATCCGTGGAACACATGCACCAGCTGCAATCCCTGCACTTCCTCATAGATCTTTTCATACCTTTAAAATAAGCAAACATTGTCTGTTATTAAAAAATAAACAACAACATATTTGATCTATCAAACCTATGATAAATTCAAACACTTACCCGTCTACCTGTTCTCTGAAGTTATCCAGTGTGGGCGGGTTCTCTGGGATGCCATTGTCAGTGTACATCTCCATCTCTTGGCTGCTCAGGACATGGCCGTACAAAAGGAACTGACGCATGAATTCCTTCCTGTCGTCCACGTACAAGTAGCTGTAGGGCTCCAGTGAGTTGCGAAATTCACAGCACGCAACAATGACGCCCTGCACACGATCCATGAGCAGGTTACGCATGTCTGCCAGATCAGCCATGTCCTCCATATCACCCTAAAGAGAAAAAAAAATGATGATTGCATGCCATTGACAAAAAAGTTAATTGTCTTAGTATTAGGTTTGAATTCTTACAGCTGAGAGGAGTCACAACGACAAGACTTTCTAGATGTCTTAGAAAGGAGAAGTTTATTAACCATCAATATGGGACTCAGGGACAGATCACATAGACCATTCAAATCTCCAGGTCCCATATTGATGCTTAATAACCTTCCCCCGCCAAAGACATTTAGAAAGTCTCCAACCTGTCTTTTCAGTGTGACTCCTCTCAGCTCTAAGGGCAGCTCTCTCTGACATGTCAGCTTTTTACAGTCCATTGTTTTCATTTAAATGCTCTTTCTCTTTTCTGAAGGTCCATGTGAAGACTTATAATCAAATAATCAATTATTCAAAATGAATACTCCATTAATTCTCCATTTGACGGATAGTTGGCTGGCTCTAGCTTCAAAGATGTACTACAGTTGTCCCTCACTATAATGCAGTTCACCTTTCGCGGCCTCGCTGTTTCGCAGATTTTTTTAGTGCAATTTGGCATGCTTTTTTTTTTTTTACAGTGTATGAACACGCATTGTGTTCTGTGTCCTGATTGGCTACGGGAGAACTCGCGCATTGTGTTCTGCGTCCTGATTGGCTAAGGGACTGTAGACCATTGTCAATCAATCTCCTCTGTGCCGTGTCTCCTGTACAGTACAGAATGTGTTCGGCTTGACAAATTTACATAAATGTTCGATCGCTAGCAGTGTGACTCTGAAGTGCTGTATGTTTGCAAGGTTTCTCCCCGACAAAACCCACTATGTTGACGAAATGTTCTGCACCGACAAAGGCACCTGCGGTCGCACCCAAAAGACAGAGGAAGATGAAGAAGGTTGAACTTTGAGAGTGTTTAAACAAGAGAGAAATGTGAGAAAATGTTAATGCCTGTCTGAGAAAAGTGTATAAAGTGTGTGGTGAGGGGTTTTACAGCCTTAAAACATATATAATAATTGTAAAAAATAAAGCCGACTACTTCGCGGATTTCGCCTATTGCGGGTTATTTTTAGAACGTAACCCCTGTGATAAACTAGAGACCACTGTATTGTTTTTTAAAGTTTGTCAAAATATTGACAAAAGACCAGTGACTACCAGTACTTTAGTGTCTTTAATGGTTTATAACAGCTCACATTTTCTGATAACATTTAGGTTTTTAAATTACCATGACACACTTCTCTGGTCAAAATCCTTTTACATTCATTGCGTGTAACGTTCAGTACATCACGACATTGTTATACCTGGTAATGGGAGAGAGAGCTGTGCTGGGCCAGACGTGGAACCAGAGAAGACATTCTGAACACATCATTAATGAGACTTTCCACCAGTTCAAAGAAGCTGTCTCCCGCCCCGTAGTCCAGTGAAGGTGTGAACACCATATCAGGAACCTTTAAATCCAGTTGAACTTCAAACAGAGGTGCACCAGTAGTGTTCTGGTCTGGAAAAGAATGACAATATTTATAAAGACAAAGGCGCTCACTTATACCATGTAGGGGCCAGTTCCAGGACGGATGGACAATGGCTACTTATCAGTTCTTTTTTAAATCAAATGACTATGAACATGTCATTAATAAAGAACATTATAGAAGCAGTTTTACATATATCTGCAATTTCTCATTTATAAAAGAGGTATTTCCAGAAAAAAAAAAAAAAAAAATATAGGCCCATATCCTTGCTCCCACAGTTCTCAGAAATGTTTGAGAAATGATTTGTATGCAGGTTAAATAAATTAGTTATTAGTTAATATATTATTCTAAGTATTAGCCCAAATCACTTCACCTCAACAGCAATTATGGAATTGTCTGAAGAGATTTCAACTGCAGAAGATAATAATTAATATTTAGTTAGTTAGTTCATTACTAAGTTCATTAGTTAGTATCTCTGTTGACCTCAAAAAAGTATTTAATAAATTGGAACATTCATAATTACTGAAAAATTACTGAACAAACTACATAAATATGGTAACAGTTTGTGGAAATGAAAAAATATAAAGTCAGATGTATAATATTCAGTCCTATTTATATCTTGGTCCTATACTGTTTTTGATGTATATTAATGATATTGTTAAGGTCTTGGCATGCACGGTGGCAGAGTGGTTAGCACTCCTGCCTCACAGCAAGAAGCTCCTGGGCTGGGGGATTGGCCCGACGATCCGGGGAACAAACCTTCTGTGAGGAGTCTGCATGTCCTCTCCGGCTTCCTCCCACCACCCAAAGACATGTGAAGGTGTAAGCCTAAGGTCCAAAGCTGCTGGGACACATGACCCCCAATCTATTTATATCAAACCAGTTTTCAATTTTAATAAATTAATTCTCAGCTACTTTTAACACTTTTGTTATGTTTTCTCCTTAAAAGAATAAGGTTGTGTCATCTGCAGAAAAAATACACTTTACAAAGAGAGAAAGCAATTGTCATTTAAAAGGAAATTAGTTTTTTAGAATCTAGTTTTAGAACTGCAATAATGGAATGATGCATTTCAGTAAAGGACCTTTTTGAATATATGTTTATGAAGCATCTTCTCTAAGCAGCTATAGAACTGCAGCTGCTTTGTTCTCATTTAGTAAATGCTTTTACTCTTATCACAGCTGCCTCAAACTGCCACCCTTCTTAATCACCAAAGGCTGAGAGGAAAAGGAAGCAAAAGATGTCGAGGAACAAACTTTCTGGCAACACTCCACTCCCTCTTGAATCTCATCCCAGTCCATCTAAACTGGTTGACAAATCTTGTGCCAGCAAGCAAGTCCACAACTATTTGATGCTCACAGCCAATAAAGGCAGACACCCAATTGACATCAAAACCTCAGAGGAGATGCTGCAAAGATGCTGGCCAACTTCTTGCTGGCTGTGAGGCTGTTTCTGGTTGGAGAAGCTAAATATTTTCATATAACAGGACTTTGTTTTCTGTGTTTTAGCCCTACCTGTGTTTTCCAGGAAGAACTTCAGCGAACACTGGATACTGCTGAAGAATCCATCAATGATCATGTCATCGATGTACTCCACATAGGCCTTCCACTCATCAGAGGACGCATCTGCTTTGAAGAGCTGCAGGTTGCTCTGAAATAATATATATGACTTTAAAGCTAATGACAAAATTTAAAATGAATTGAGAAAGTCATTTAAGTCACCATTTAAAATTATTTTTTGCATAATATAGACAGATCCTTTAAATAGAAATATTGGATTTAAATAACAACCCATAAGGTGTGGTGTTCATGCTAGTGTCAGTTTTTTTTTCTACAGCAACATGTAACAAAACTATCATCTGTTATAAGCTTTGAAAAAAATGAAAGAGTAAATGGAATAGTTAATTAGTTCACACAGAATATGTAACTGCTGTATGCAAACTGACATTGGGTTCACAGTTTTATGAATGTAACTAGCTAATATTTGTGATGCATTAAGTGAGAAGTGTACCTTCAACAGGAAGTGTATCTTCTCCCCAGAGGAGCGGATCAGAGAGTAGAAGCGCTCCAGCCTCTCAGCTCTGTCCTCCAGACTCAGCAGTGTGTCCTTCTTGCCCTCTTTCCTGTCAAACATGGGAGTTGCCCAGGCCCTGGTGCAGTTCTGGATCTCCTCCACATTGTCTTTGGTCCTCTGCAGCCGGCTCTCCAGATCACAGATGGAGTCTCTCTGCTCCTGAATGTATGGCCAAATACCTACAGGTGGAGCAGGCACAGGAAGGTTCGATAGACACTACATGCTAGACAGACTCACTACCTTTATTAGAACAATTAGACAATACTTAGAGCAGCAACATTGTATGTACAGTGACATTAATCCTATATGAAAATGACTTTTACTTTATCTATTTTTCCTTGTCATTTGGGATAGTAAATGATGTAGGGTAGAAGTAACAAAAACTAAATGATATTAGTGGAAGTGGTAAAGGGGTATGTGCTTTGATATGTTTATGTGACATTCAACATTCATCAATTCGCTTTGACAGTGAATTTTGTTACTTCTTGTCAGCTTCGCCTATTTAATGTTAAGATTATTGCTGTATTGATTTAAAGACCTGAGACTAATGAAAGTGTAAAGCTTCATTGATACGAGTTCCAGTGCACATTGTCTTAAATTATTTAGTTAAATAATTCATTGATAAATATAAGTAGCTATTTAAACAAATGATAACTAAGAAAGTTTTATTTTTCTTTGCCTAACTGTGAGAATTGTTGTAATATTTTCTTGCATTATCCCTTGAGATAGAGTGAATAACCTCGGACGAAAAATTCTAAAGCGGAAAAATCTTTTTATTTTATGTGTATTCACGCCTGACAGCATAAGCGTACCAGTGTGACTCTACTGTACAGTGCACTGTGAGCGTGTCCCCAAAGACAGCAGAGTGCACTGGCTTGTACCATAAACACTCTTCTATTTCAGCTGAATTCTTCAGGGAATCCTTGAGTCAAAGGATCTAAAAACATGGCTGCCAGCCGTGTGTCAATCAAACCTTATCAATGATGGAACACCACTCTTATTCTTATTTTATATGTTTTTCAAAATGCAAAACTTCTCTGTTCATATTTCATATCATGGCTGCCTGCACTGCCCTAGAAATGACAAGCATGGGATTTAACACAAGGAACAAAGCAGTAATACATGAGGAAATTTTATATCATATAGTACAGAAAGTTATGATTAATGTGACCGGCAATGTATCTTTCTGAGTTAATAATAATAATGCCAACAATATCTCAAAGCCCAGGAGGTGGCATATATTTTTTATTGTTCCTGTTTCTGCCTACTGACGGTTTAAATGAGTCATTTTATCTTTGCATTTGGCTGTGTCCTGACCTTCACTGTTCCAGTTCAAGCTCTCTTCTGCCTTCGTGAGCTGGGAGTCGATGTCTCTGAGCTGGCCCTGGATCAGAGGGAGCTCCACATCCAGCACAGACTGCATCACCTGCAGCCAGACAGAAGGGAAGAAAGAAACAAACAAGAAATGAACATGAGATTACAATTATGGCTCGTATTATGAGTGTAAAGAAAATAAATACATCCATCTAAGGTCATAGCATTTTCCTCATTTATGCCACCCCTGCGAGCTCCCTGAATCAGTGAAATCTGTTTTAGTATTATCTGATTAAAGCTGCCCTCTGTGTGGCTGAGTTAATTACGTCAGTGACTGTTGTTATGGTTTTATCCTACACTGTTCTCATTGCCACTTTGCCCCAGTTTTCAGTGAAACCCTCGACAGAATTGTGTGTGGGATGATAACCGCTGTAGGGAGAAACAAAGCTCATGTACTCACTCCCTCTGGCTAATTACACATACAATATACACAATGCATATTTTTATTTGAAGTATTTTGTGATCAAAGTCAATTATGCTTTTAAATAGCATTAGAAGGAGTCTATAGCCAGAAAGAAAGTCTATAGAGGGCATCTAGCGATGTCTCTCTAAATATCTTGAGGGAGCATATCTTTTTGAACCGAGCTAGTTATTCAGAGATTCACCTGAATTATATATGGCATGTATTTATTTAATTGCAAAAGTAGCACCTAAATCTGATTTTTTATCAAACAGTGTGAGTATATGGCCCACACTATTTACCAAGGGAGCAGCCACAGCCAAGAAAAATCATAACATAAAACTGAAATACTTCTGAGATTTAAAAACAAGAAAAGGTGAACAGTTTTCAAGCTTACACTGTTGGACTAAAAATATCCAGTATTCCTAAAAAAAATAAATAATAAAAAACATAATAAAAATATAAACTCCAGTTGGTTATATGAGGTTGTTAATCTTGGTTTCTGGTGACTTTTTACACACATTTTTAATAGCCTATATGATTTGTTATAGGAAGTGGTATTTATAGACAAAAACTTGAACCTTGTTATATTGGCTAGTGGTGAGCTCCAGGTTAGCCACGTACTTCCACAGCTGCCCTCTGCTGGTGTAGAGCTGTGCGGCTGCATCGGGGATAGTCTCAGTTTGTCTGGCCTCCAAATACTTCACTTCCCTCAGCACTGATGCCAGCTGAAGAAGGAAAAATAAAAAAGGAAAGCACTCAAAAACTAAACTAAAATGTGTAGTTCTTAGACATTACACACAGCATTAAATGAAATCACAGCATTTAATGAGTGCTTTTGACTTGGAGTATGGTTTAAAGGCATAATATACAGGATTTTCAGGGGACTGTTGTGAAATAAATGTGGTCTGTGCGCACCACTGAGTAAAAGTGTATAATCTTTGAATAAAATATAGCTAGCTGTCTTGGTCAAATGGCTCAGATGGATTACCCTTGTCTTCTGTGAGCTCTGATTGGCTTAACAGAAATGTCCCTTTCAAGTAAATGAAAGAGAAAAATGGTGAAATACAGGCTGAAGACAGTAGATTGTTGGTGATGTGTGGTAATGACAATCCTTAGTATTATACCTCTAAGACTCAGGATAAAATTTGAAGAAACGTTCAATTAAAATCTGTGCAAACCACTGTAGAAAGCAGTCAACAAGAAGTGAATAGCTTTTTTAATGCAGAGGGCTGGCTCATTTGCTGCCTATAGCTCAAAGCAAAAGCATTTAGAGATAATATGAGTGTTACATAAAAACCTGTGGGTTGAAGTTGACTGATATGAGCCGCGTGGTGGAGTCTCTGCTGATGAGTGGCAGTCCGAGGTTGTACTGAGAGCTCTCTGCTACAGTCTCTGTCCATGTGTCATACAGGCTGCTGGAGTATCTGCAACAGCACAGCACCACAGAACAATCTGCCACTACAATTCAACTTAAGTCATTATCAGAGAAAAACAATTTAGACCTTCAGCGCCTGCATATCACATTGTTCCATTTTCCCATTAAAAAGACTCGGGCTTTGATTTCATGAGACTACAGGCGTGAAATGGCTCACTTCATGCAAATTAACCTAAGCAACAAAACCGGCAGCTAAAAAGGCGTATGATTGAGCCATTTTCCCAAAGCTCTCAGGCTGTAAACAGAGTGAGAGGCGTTGGCCATGCCTCTGGACGGAGCGGACAATTAGGGGAGGGGAAGTGGGGGAAGAAGAGCAGGATGCAGGAGTGGAGGGGGTAATATGAGGATAAACGCTGATTCATCTGCAAGAGTCTGGGAACAGACAATATGTCAGGACTCCGCACAGCTATATCAATCTGTAAATAGCCACGATTATGATGAGAACTTCAGTGCGCACTGTGTGCTCCTTATTGGATTTTTGCTGTGAGCTTCATTTCCTGATAGTGGCACCGCAGACGCAGAGGCAATCAAACGCCTCGGTCATGGCCATAAATCACAAGCATTTTGTCTGCGGGGGTAATGACTAAGGATGCCCGTGCTGTTCCTGACTGGAATATGTATAATAATGGTGGCGTTCATCTGCGGCAGCACCCGTGATTATTACAAGAACTCTAATTTCTGATGGGGGTAAATCGAGGACTAAAGACTGTCAGTGTTCATCATTGTATTACTCCTGTTAGTGGGACTAGGAGCAAACCAGTCATTTTGTCAATGTTCTCTCTCGGATTCACACAAGACATGCCATGTATACTACAATCATTCCTAAAGCAACACTCTGCTCATTCACACCAAACTCTCCTTATCTACAAACATGTTAAAATAGTAAATTAGTCTGACCTTCCCATTTAAAAAAGACTTTATCAGTATTTGTGAAACACACACTGACCAACATTCTTTTCAGAATTCAACCAGATACTGCAAAGATTTTAATCTTCCATTCTGTAAAACTTCCACTTATCAGTCTACACAGTAAGTCCTTCTCTATTACATCCACATTTCTGTCTTTTAAATAATGGTAATATATTATTACAAGATAATATAACTATAATATAATATAGGGGAGGTCTTTATAAGACCTTAGGGTCTCCATAACCTCTTCCTGCATTGTTATTGATTGTTTTAATTATGCTCATCATTGCTGTTCCTTTATCTGTGCAAATAAACACTGGATTTGTTTAATCAAATATGTAAAACACACAAGGATAATGTTTTCTTAATGCAGAATATTGGAGTGTAGTGCCATTTTCAGTGAGTTTTATAAGACAAATTTCAAGCTCAAAATCTTTAGGTCAATCTTTGGCAAAGTAGTCATGAATTCCACTGAATGATAACATTGTTCTATTTCAATTTAGGCAGAAAAGAGACCCTCTAATGACGGCTACATTAGATCTAAAATCAAAAAAAGACTCATCTTGAAGCTGTCTTTAATTTGTCTATTGTACAACTCGCTTCGCTTTTCTGTATGCTACATAAATTTAACTGCAAGGTAACTCCTAAATTGCTTAACTGAAAATACTGTGATCTAATCTTTGGCTTTTGATTTTTTTTAATCTTCTTTTCACAGCGGCGGATCAAAAGTATAGATTTGTTTCCCTTTGATTCTAGTGTCATTAAGTATTTCCACCCCCAAACGGGACGCTTCATCTTCCAGGTTTTGATGTTGAATGTGTTGTAAAAGGCCATTTCTCACTTAACATGAGTGAGCCTCACTGAACACATGAGAATATGGGAGGCCTGTGAAATAATCTGCAGAGGAGCAGCACAGTAATGAGAACATAAATCATGCCTGGAGCTTTATGTCTACATGCCATCCCACTGGGGCTGCTTCATAAATGTTATACACTCAACTAACAAAATCACAAATGTTCAGAACTGGAGTAAAATTACAGAGGAAAGACTTTAGAGGCACAGCACATTTGAGGCGCGTTATTGGCTTTCAGGAAATTTACAGTTCAATAAAGTGGCATTGTGTTCTGTCACAGTTAGTTTAGCTGAATTTCTCTCTGTTCTTTTTTGAACTCGTGCACATCTAAGAATGATGACATAGTTTTAAACACTGACGTTAGACTGACACACACCTGTCCAACTGTTGCATCATGTCCTCATACTTCTGGATGACCCTGACTCCTGCCGCACACTCCAGGCACCTACAGAAAAGATAAGACTTTACAACCATTCAACACCAGATTTTCAATATATTGCTATGTACCAATTCAGTTTGTGTTACTATATAAACTCACGGGTAGGACAAGTGTCTGAATTTGGAGAAGGGGATCTGGATGCGCTGCTTCAGTTCCTGGGCCCATCTCAGACCACCTGCTACTGTTGGCATATTCTTATTCACTGGAGACCAACCTGAGGAAGATTTTTTTCACAGTTGTACCATACAACAAAATAGATGGGATTTAAACATGCATTTAATGCCCAAAGTTGCATAAATGGATATTCTAATTTTTGCTTCCACCTGGTTAAGGGTTTGATTTGCCAAATATGTTCATGAAAACATTGCTTAGGGGCAGATGTGATTGTTAGAGCCTTGAATATCTTTATATATTCTAAATCAAATTAAGTTAATAATTCAGTCACATAATCATAATCAACCATTAGTGTTTATTGCAATATCTCACCCAATTGGTCAGCAGATTGACAGCGCCTGGTGTAAATAAGTCTTATGTCGTCCAGTTCCTTGTCAAACATAGTCACAAGTACAGGGTACCTGTTCTCAGCATCCTCTGCCACTAGGGGGCGCTCCAGTAAGCTACCAAACATGTCCAAGACCTGCAGATGGGATAGAATATAAGATGTTTTCAGTCAATGTGGAGAAAATACGTGTGAGAAAGAGAGTGACGTAAGTGTTAGACCTTAAAAGCATGTTCTAGTCCGGAGGCCTCATCAAAAGCCTGACAGAAGATGGCTCCTAGACGTCGGTCAGTGTCATCCACCTTCAATTTGAACTCTCTGACATCTTCATCAAACTCCTGCAGGGCACACAGAATCAGGCTCAATGCAGAGCACAAACCATAGCACATTCTGTTTCACATCTCACTGAGTCAAAGCCATCCAGTGTGGAGTGGCTGATACAACAAAGTAAATTGCTTTTCTTGCCATAAGTCAAAAATATCTTGGTTTAGCAACAAGATCGCAATGAAGCCAGAGTATTTGGGAAGAAAAGCTATTTCTATTTCAATACAAGACAGAATAGTAATATTAACTACTTTGTCCTCAAGTATAGACATATTATTTAGTGTAAATGGGAGGTTTACAAAAGCTTTAAAAATAAGGCAAGCAAAATGAGTGAATGTACAGTATGTCCAGGAGTAATGACATCTGATTATTGCTCTTGGTTATACACTTAATCCTAAATTGCACATGATTCGTTCTACTTTCGCATTGCGTCCACATAACATGCAAAACATAAAAGCAAAGGATGGAGCATTCAAATATTCCAAAGCAGCACTGTACTGGAAACAGACAAAAACTAAAGTTAATTGGTTGTCAGCAGAAAACAATAGACAATTAAAAAACACTTAATTCCAATCTGAACTGCATGATTCATCCTAATTAGAGTTAGCCGTGATTTACTGTTTGTGAAATTGTTTTCATATAGTTTTTGTTCTACATCATATTCCTTTTAAAATTGTTCTGGATGTAGGCTAAATGCCTTGTGACCTTGTTTTTAGAGGGCACTTACTCCATTATTTAGGTCCAAACAGTCATAGGGCTTCTCTGTGAAAAGTTTGTACGTTTCCCCAAAGTCCTGGTAAAGTATCTGGACATGCTGGCTCAGTACTCGGCCTTTTACCCCTCCAATCTCCAACTTCTCAAGTTTGAACAAATTCACAGCTGTCAACAAGATATCCTGCAAACAAAACATAAATAGGACACTGCACTATATGACAATTAATACAAATTACGTGCTGTGAATGTTGTTACCCTGATGGTGTTGACTCTGTTCATGAAGAGCTCTAGTCTGGAGAAGACCAAGAGTGGAGAGAAGTCCCAGGGTTTGACTGAGCTGCCACTTTTTTGGTACTGGTTCAGATTGGCCTTGCGGCTTTCATAGGTG
The DNA here is from genome assembly GCA_036850595.1 of Rhyacichthys aspro. Taxonomy (NCBI): domain Eukaryota; kingdom Metazoa; phylum Chordata; class Actinopteri; order Gobiiformes; family Rhyacichthyidae; genus Rhyacichthys; species Rhyacichthys aspro. The sequence continues at coordinate 17,535,869 of CM072166.1, read as the reverse complement.
GTCCTGAAGAGCTGGAGTATATCAAGGGTGGTCTGAACCTTGAGGAGACTCTCTGGGATCTCTCCTCGCAAAAGCTCTTCAGGGACTAAATAGACTCGGGCCTGGTGTTGGAGAGCAAAGAGAAAGTGAGAATAAAAGCACACAGAAACCAAACAGAGAAGGGTTCTATTTCTACACATTTTCCATTTCTAAATTCCATCCTTTTTGAGACTTATATTTCAAGGTTTCTAAATGTATTTTCCTGATCACTGACACTTGAATGATAAAACAAAGTATCAGGCCAATTGTGGGTTACAAAAGGACAGCTGGAAGTGTGCTGGGGGCCAAGTTCCAAGTATAACCCTCAATATTAACTTTGAGCAGAAAGTTAGAAGCAGCTTTTAGAAGAACATGGGCAATAGCCTTAAAAATTATTTATTCATGTTTAAAATGCAGAGCATTTCTAGTCCCTGAAATAAGTTTAATTAAGTTTCCATGCTTTTTCATACTTCCACAATGAAAAGGAACCTTGCACATATAGCAGGTGTGTAACATCTTATGTTACAATATTTCTTTGACCATTCAAACAAAAATAAATAGATTTGTTAACGACCACCTTCTATAATAATGTGTAATTACATCTTGTTGATTAAAAAGCTAAAGCAAAACATAAAAACATAACAAAGCAAGTGAATTTCTTCTAAAAAGTATTTTTAGTGTTCACTAAAGTGTTTTTTATTCTGGCACTTGCAGAGTGGGTTATTTACTGTGGCCTGGAACCGTTGGTCTCAATCTGGCTTTTAAAACTGACCCAGAGGCACTAGATCCAAATCAGAGGACAGTTTTGAATGTGTACTAAATTTGATACATTCTCACTTATGTTTTGTCACCATATTACATTTAATTATATCATGAAGAAATGTCTAGTTTAACTACCTGCTCTGCATTATCAAAGGAATAAAAAGATTCTTCCAGGTAAGATGTTTGTGAGGATGTACAGCATGTGTAGTGTCCAGCTTGTGAGACTAAACTCTGATGTTGAAGTTCTGCCTGATGCAGTGGATACAGTGCACTGTTACTGTTGTAATTGTCCTCTGTTTTCCTAATTTAATATTCGTAGTAGTGTTGTAAAACACTTCACTCTCTGCCTTCAACATGTAGACTACATGTCTGCTGTATTTCTTTTCAAACAGCTCTTAATGATAGGGAATTTTCTATCAACAATGAAAGCCTTCAACCTCATAAAACCTTCAAACAATGAAATCTACGTCCACCTACAGACTCAAAAAAAACCTAGGAATAAAGACCATATTCCCACCCACTCTGAACTGAAGGTTGCTCTCTGAAAGCCCACAGTAATGGCTACTTAGCAACAGAGACAGATTCTAGTGCAGCGCTACTTGAACTGAAGACGCCACTGTTGACCTGCTGTATAAGGAGGTTACACGTCTCCTGCAGCAGAACGATGAGGCGCGCCGGGCGGTCATAGTATCTGGAGTGAGCCCACACCAGACACACCGTGTGCATCAGAGGAGCGATTTGACCCCTGACCTCGGGAAACTCAACATTCTCCATATCCTCAAACATCCGCTGCAGGGGCTTCAAGTAGGTGCAGACGTCCTTTGCCTCCTCTAAGGCTGGAGAGACAATCAAAGTCAAGCCAAAGACAAAAAGGGAATAACAAGTGAAGCGGTCAGGCATAAAGACTGGGTCGTTACCTGCGAGGACGTCCTGGAGCATGTTGGTAAAAGCCGGGGAATAGCTGCTCTCCACTGCCTCCAACAGCATGGCCATTTTCTTTGCCTTAAACGACGTCAACTGGGAGTAGATGCACTCCAGGTCTGCACATCTTTAAGTTGAACAAATTGAAAAAAATATGAGAACCATCAAAGTAAAAGTGGTCAAAAGTTAGTTAATTGTAGTAACAACAGGACAAAACAAACTCTGGCGCAGAGTTAAAGATTTTATTAACACCTTTGGCTAGCTCTTTCTGAATATTTCTGCTGTCAGTTATGCATGTATTCCCCAGTAAACTAACAGTGCAGTTATTTGTTTTGTTTTCTATGTTTTCTATGAGTAAATTATAGTACAGGTCCCCATGCTGGGTAAAAATGACTCACTAAATCTATAGAGGGAGAAAGTGCTATAACCAAAGTGTTATCTTGACAATACATTACATTAACTTGAGGAATCTGTATTTGTAGACACTGGAGACCATTAAGAAGCTCCAGCTGCTCACTTGAGTTTCGATTTTGTTTAGTAGTGTGTTTAACTGGTAGAAACAAGATAATACCGATTCATAGCTGTCTAGCTGCTTTTGCTGTCTTGTAATGGTGCAACAGCGAATAGGAGGTATTATGAGATATCAGGAGAAGCTGGGAGATAACAAAACTTTATCATTTCGACATAAAAATGGACAACTACATGTCGGACTGTTTGAAGAAACTAAGAACGCCCAGGATAGTCTGAAAAACAAAAGTATGTTCTAATACACTTAGAAAAATGAAATAAAAGTTGTTTCAGATGGAGATAATAGAAGAAAACAAAACAACAATAAAGTATGGGCTTCCAAATTAAATTTCTCACTTGAAAGCTCAGCTGAAATTCAAATAATTAGAAGCACCAGCAAAAACTTGTATGAGAAGTGAACTTTGAAATCTGGTGGGAACGTGTGTTATTTCCACACAATCACAGCAGTGGAACGAGGGCTTTGAGAAGCAGTCAGTAGCATAATAGCAGAGCAGCTGACCTGTTCCTCCAGAAGAGCAGCTCTGTGAGGGGCGTGGGGTGTTTGCCTTCGAGCAGAGGCTCAGACGAGTCTTTCTTGAGGACCCCATGGATCTGATGGCTCCACTCAATCACTGCTGACTCCAAGGAGTGGATGATGCTCTTATCCACTGTGTCTCCGCTGTGAAGATTCACCAGTACTGTGTGTGTCCATGTGAGGCAGATGATCACATGTTACAGACTTTTATTTTGACTTACCTTTGGTCCGTCTCCAGGGCAACCTGCTCTATTCTCTCGGAGCCAGCAGGAGGAGGCAGCAGGGTCTTGCCCTGAACGCGGCCTGACACTACAAAAACATTGGTCTTCAGAGAGTGGACGTGGCGCCTCACATCCTGGGACACCACCTGTGGCCATGCACTGTGGTTCCTGCTGTTGGAAAGCAGTGGTACAACCACCTGGGACAGGATAAATAAGGTTTTCTTAACATGTTGTCAGAATGATATGGTAGTGAGAATTGAGTATGCTAACAATTGTTGTGAATAATTGTTTTTTTCTCTCTTTTTGTAAAATAACATACACTCAAGCGTTTCATGACAAATACTAAAATATACATATATTTTGTAAAAAAAAAAAAAAAAAAAAAGGTGTTGCTCCATTCCATAAAGATTAGAGCATGTAGCATGTAGCAATGCAGCTATAAATAAAACATATTTAGTCAGAACCTGGTGGTTATAGAAATCAAAAACCCCTTGTTGTAATGGTGCTAGCCAAATAGTTAAGATTAGCGATACCAAATACAGTATGTTCTTGTAATGGTGCTAGCCAAATAGTTAAGATTAGCGATACCAAATACAGTATCTTATCTTTGAAGCTAAATCCAGGTTAACTTTACACATTAAACACGAGTAACCAAGTGACTGAAATTTACAGGTGAAAACGTGTTAAACTGAGCTTCACAAGGTTGTATAATAAAATTCTGAGCCTCTATGAAAACTAGTGAATATAATTATATGAAAGTACGCTAGTATTGCATAATAGTTTAGTTGTACGTCATTTTTAAATAATACGGACTACATTGTTTCTAAACCAATCATTGTCTGAGTATTTCTGCATGAAGTGTTCGTGTCCGCTGTTGTATGCAGGAAACTTCAGAGAGCTTGTAGCAGAGTAATGTAATGCCACAGCTCAGAGAAGGGTTTTAACAATGATTAACGCTGTGTGTACCTCTTCCACCAGGGCAGAGAAGTGGTCCAGTGGAGCGTACGACAGGTCCCCGTAGACCAGGCTCTCTTTCATGGACTCCGCTTTGAGCGCCGCTCGGATGCGCTTTACAAAGTAGACCGCTTTGTTTTTGGACGTGGCCGTGAAAGTGGCGGAGGTCTGCAGGAGTCCTGCAGCTGTCAGGGACACCACCAGGGTCCTGTGATCGGCCTTGTCCAGGAAGTCCTGCAGCACCTGCCTGCTGTCCTCGCTGGACACACATTTTTGCCAGCGGTCCGCTTTGAGCTTCAGAGTCCTCAGAACGTAGTCCTGGATGAAGAGCAGGCGCTGGTCCTCGGCCGGGGTGTCGTCCATGTCCGCGGCTCGCTCTGCTGTGATGTCCCAGGACAGGCCCGCTCAGAGACGCACTGATTGTATGTGGCCTCCATAGCAACCCAGTGTTTGCATTAATGAGGCTGTTACTAAGAGCGACCGGGATGACCCGGGTCAGACACCCTCCACCTGACTGACACCTATTGTTCTTTAAGTTTGAGTTTCAGCTCACAGGTCTGTTGTCACGAGACACACATTAGAATACATATAGTAGTAATACCAGACAATACAATTTTAACGGGGTCCCATTGTGTTGTATGGAGTCCTCCTCCTGCAGTGTTAAAGTTAGTGATAAAGTGAGGCCAACAATTTCTGCTGTATAGGCTACACAAAATTGGGGTTAAGGTTTGCCTATCCCATGTTAAATTATTACTATTACATTAAATATAAATATATAAAAAAATGAACTGTCCCTTCCTTCATTAATATCAGCAACATTGATTCACATCTGGACAGTCTTCTTACTTATAAACACACAGAAAAAGTCTTGGAGAATTCTTTTGGCCATTAAAACATCCATAAAATGAATGAAATATCTACATGCCAAATATTAAAGTCAAAAGTGGATAAAAACGGTAGGACTTGCCTTATCTAATATTTTTATTATTTGCTGTGCTCAGAGCAACCTTCTGTATGTTTCATGAACATTATGAGATGAAATCATGTTTTGGAGGCAAAAAATGTTGATATTTTCAGATCTCTCAGGTGTTCTAATAATTTAGCCACTTCTGTGAATATGTTATTTCTAACAGTAATAAAATATTTATTTAAAATATCAGTTTCCTTATTATTTTGGGGCATTCAGACATTGTCTAAAGTTTGCCTCAAGGCGCCACATTTGTATTCACAGCTCACATGCAGAGCAAAGAGGAAGTTAGTCTATTAAAACTATTATCATTAACACTACCATCAGAACAACAGACATGTGTTGATTACTGATTAGACAAACAATTTAATCATTTAGCAGTTGTTTTGTTAATCTTTTAATACAGGCCCTTTGGGAGGAGATTCTGATTCTGATATATATGAGCTTCAAAATTTAGTTGTATTCACTTCAAAAGGTAGAATTGTAAAACTTATCAATTAATCTACCTTTATTTATTTTATTTTTTTATTGTAGCAGTTCCTGGTTAATTAATTCACTAATCTAATGCTTTTATTGCTCTAGCTTTCATTGTCTTACATTTCTCACTTGCTTTCACTGTTTATACTGTGGGTTACACATTATACTCGACTATACCCTCTTCTGAAGCAACACACTGCAACAACATGTGTCCACGCCCCCAGACGAGAGTGAGACAGAGAGACAACAGTATCCATTCCCTCAGAGAAGTGTTGGACAGAGGACAATATCCACTCCAACAGAGGAGAGCAGGACAAACATCTCCCACTTCATGACTTTTCATAAAATATATAATTTTGTTGGTTACATAAAACCACCATGGACCAGTTTTATACCTTTGAGAAAACAATCAAGAATGAAACAGTTGCCAAGCAAGAAAGAAAGTTGTTTAGCAATAATAACACAGTTCAGTGACAGTTATAGTCGACATATTAGTACCCCATATTATGTAAATATATACAATTAAAGTTTGGTGTGGAACAGTATCGGTTGGCACAGTACAGCACAGTTTGTGATTTTTATTTATTTTTTATTTTTTTGTACACTTTATGGGGTCCCTGTCTCTGATCACATTCACATCAAAAACAGCCTAGGGACCGTTCCTGCTTCTCTTCTATTAAAAAAATAATCTATTACAATCCCTTATATCAGTAGATGGCATCATAAAGACACATTTCACAAATGACCGCTTTTACAATATATTACTAGAAAAAAAAAGAAAAAAAAGGTCCAGTCTGTATAAGATATAAATCATTTCTAAGGAGGACTCTACTGTCTCTATCAAATAATTGCATAAAAAGGCCAAAAAATAATCTTAAAAAAACCCGCTTCTTGAACTGAGGACTTTGTAGAGTTGGCTATTTCTTCTGAATCCTACTGACATGTGACTGATCCCGAACTGTAAATAGGCTTCCATCTGAATCTGTCTGAACCTCCCAGTGATCTGCTGTTGTTCAGACGCAGCTGCAATGTAGCTTCACACAGACAGTAGCTATAGGGCACACCCTCAGCTGGCAGCAGAAAGCAAGTCCTGGAGTCTCACATTTGTGTTTTCTCCCATTCACTTCACTTGCTCCTGGTGAGAAGTGATCAAAGACAACAGGAGAAGTAAACTGTTTGGCAGCAGACACAGTGTGTGGAGATAGAATTCTGATGTGGGATGTGAAGGCACAGAACAACAACACGACTTCAAATGAGCCATTCTGTCTAAAGGAGGAGCAGGCAGACCTCCGGCAAAGCTGCGCAAAGGACTGCACATGTGTGAGCTCTATAGATTGTCCAGAAGAAGAAGAAAGAGGTGCACTTTGAAGATTAAGATGACAGAGCGAAGGGAGGCATCAGAGACAGACGTTCCATCTCAGATTCACGGAGCTGCCTGTTCACTGATAGGGCTTGAGTCAAAAAAACACAGTAATGGAGCTCACCGGGATGTCAACTGTTGCTGATATTTACTGGCCAATGCACTCAAGCTTTCTTCCACAGACAGTTGTTTTTCAGAGGGATGACTGTAGTGAGCTGTTGTAGTCATGTGGTGACATCTAGTGGTCATGTTAGGCTGTGGAAGGAAACAGAAAGAAAGCAACACTCCTGTGGAAAGTTTAAAGATTATTATAATGGTTGTTTTATTATACTTTACAAACAAATATCACATTTTGTCAAGTGTTGTGCACATGGTATACTGCTGATACTGTTTACATTCTATTGCACATTGAATTCAAGTGCACATGCAACTTATGCTTCACACAAAACTTTTCACAAGATTGTGTATCCTATATAGAATAACACATACTCATGAGACTGAGACGGGCTTGAAAAAAAGAAAGGAAAAGATGGAGTCTGGAGTTTATGCTGTTGGTGACATCTACTGTAGATTGTAATTCCACCCAAGTTGTGAACGTTGTAACTAATGCTTTAGTCTTGAACAATAAGTATATATATATAATATTCATTTTTCATTAATTACATATTTATGAAGGCTATGTTACATATGTATGAAGGCTTTGTTAACACATAATAGTCTGTAGTTATTATAAAGTGTTATCTTTAGTAGCAAATAGAGAGTGGACACTAGATTCAAACTTCTGTGTAAGTACTGGCTTGAAAAGATGAGTCACTGAGGTGGACTTGAGGCAAGGGTGGCAAAGATCAGGACCAAGGTACATTTGTTACATTGTGCCTGGCATTAAGACCATTACCAGATATTTCACTGATGCATTGGGCAGTGAAAGGCCTACATTTGGAGACAGTACACAGAAAAAGCTCACTTTTAATGAAGCCGGGGGCTGATCTGTGCTCAATCTGTGCGTGAAGAACAATGTTGGAACCTGTGCTACTCCAGGCGGGTCATGCCTCTCTTTGTTTGTCTGTGGCAACAAACGAAATCACTGAGGCTGGCCTGTCATCCACACCCCCCATGTTTCATCTCTCCTCTTGGCCACCAGGTTCAGAGATGTGGCAGTCCCTCCCTGTCTGCCCCACCTGTGCGTGAACTCTCTTCCTGGCTCAGAGCCATGGGGTACAGTACATCCAAGTCAGTTTTGGGCTTTCTTTGAGTAAAAACGCACCACGGGATAAACTCTTCCCACTCAGATATCGCAGAGTTTACAAAATTACACGTGCTCAAAGGAAACGCTACTGCTTGTTTTCTGCACTAACAGTGATTACACACTTGCCACACAGTCTCTACATGAACGATTGTTGAATGAAGTAAAATAGTGAATAAATGTCATACTGAGAACTGCTTGCCCCTAAAAGGAACACACCTATGACACTTATGTCCAGCCTCTTTAGACCTGGCCCAGCTCAAGTTCAGCCACTTCAGACCTGCATCTGTGACACACCCACTAATGCACTAATGCCTGCGCTAAGGTTGGGAAGATATGGCCCTATGTGATTTCTGTCAAGTGCCCAGGAGTTTTGGATTCCTTGCAATGGGTCTAACCTGACATCTTGCCATAAATGGTTGTCAAGACCAAGACAATGTGGCAATAAATGTCTTTGGTTCATCACAGCATGGTTCATGTGAACTCATTACATGATATATATTACCATAAATTATTCCTCACCATTTATTCATTAATCTTCTACCTTTCCCAACTGTTACGGGCACGAGCTGAGGTACAAACTACTGGACAATTTTCAGTTACAGTGCTGTGTAAAAGTATTTGCCCCCTTCTAGAATTCTTCTTTTTTTGTATATTTGTTGTTGTTGTTTCAGATCCTCAAACAAATTTAAATATTAGACAAAGATTACTCAAGTAAACACAAAATGCAGTTTTTAAGTGATGAAATTATTTATTAAGGGAAAAAAGCTATCTAAGCCTACATGGCGCCCTCTGAAAAAGTAATTTAAATTAACTGTGATTAATCACATTTTTTTGGAAAGCTGAGTTCAGTTTCACTAGCCACACCCAGGCCTGATTACTGCAAGACATGTTGAATCAAGAAATCACTTAAATAGAATGTGTCTGACAAAGATGCCCCAATTCAAAGAAATTCTGGAACAGAAGAAAATTGACATCAGTCAGTCTGGAAAGGGTTACAGAGCCATTTGTTAAGCTTTTGGACTCCAGTGAACCACAGTGAGAGCCATTATCCACAAATGGAGAAAATCTGGAACAGTGGTAAACCTTCCCTGGAGTGGCCGGCCTACCAAAATTACCCCAAATCACAGCACATCAACAACATCTAAGGAACTGCAGGCCTCACTTGCCTCAGTTAAGGTCAGTGTTCATGACTCAACCATAAGAAAGAGACGGGGGAAAAACTGCATCTATGGCAGAGTTCCAAGGTGAAAACCACTGCTGACCAAAACAAAACATAAAGGCTGGTCTCACTTTGGCCAAACATCTTGATGATCCCCAAGACTTTTGGGAAAATATTCTGTGGAGAGACAAAACAAAAATGTAACTTTTTGGAAGGTGTGCATCTAGTTATGTCTGGTGTAAAAGTAACATTACAACATTAGGGCCAATTTGCTGGATGATCAGAAATTGTTTATTCTATTCACACTCTTGTTGAACAACACAGGGATGACTTACAAAATGTGTGATTCCAGCACGTTTTTTCGGTGAGGCAGAAATTCCTGCTAGCATGCATTCCTTGTATTTAAATAAATCATTCATTAGTAATCAGTAAGTAAATCAGTAATACTGGTTTTAATAATGATAATAATAAAATCAACAGTGTAATTATTTCTTTGTCTACTACTAATATGATAAACACAAATTTGAGCCTGCTCCTGTACTATCTCCCTGTCACCAGAAGAGGACAGTGAAGTTTTAGAGTTTTTTCCCATGCCTCTCTTCACCTCTATAAATGTTTTATGTAGCTGTAAAAACACCAATACTGCTTTAATAAGTTACAACAAAGTGATATGGACGTTACACAGCACCATCTGACCACAACATCAAACACATTTATGAGAATCGGACAGATGCATGTGTCCTGCGGTCGTCTGGCACTCACTCCTAACACCTGTTCTTCAGCATGGACATATTATCTCATCAGCAGAAGGTGAACTCAACTAGAACATGAGTGTAGGCCCTATAGGATCAGAACTGGTGCTAAGGAAGTGCTCAGAAAAGATATACCTCAAGAGTCTTTAAATGTTCAGTCTGCTCTCGCTCAGAACCTTGTAAACAGGTACAGTATAAAGGTATTTATGAACTTATAAACATTCCTCTGAAATTTGCCGGTTCCTCTCTCGTCCTTGTTTAATAGCTTTCAGATGTGGAGTTATCATTAGAGCCAGAGTGTCCATTGACAAGTGCACTGATCCACAGATAACACGGTCCAATCGCACATGAGTCACAAATATGTTACTCACGGAACATAAACAATGTGAGACCCGAGACATTCCTCTGTCTAAAACAAGGTTCTAAATGAGTCATTCTTGAGCCGCGTCCAGGAAGTCCAGTCCAACCTTCACTTTGGACTTTTAATCAGCGTCGGGACATGTACAGAAATATGTTTGAGGCAAGACTGTAATAATTATGTTTAAACCAATCCTAAAAATGAGCAATGGAAGTAAATAATCAAGCTCCACCACACACTCAGTTGCTGCTGTAACTGTTCTAACCTGTATGACTTGGCCTCTATGGCAGTTTGTATGGGCTGCTCTCCTCCTAATGTTCTGACCTGCTGCACCAACCTGCTGCTGACCGATCATTGATGAAGAAAGTTTTCTGAATCTGAATCAAGAACCTAGAATGATCGCTGAGTGAAAACCATCACTAAACCTTGCACCATATAAAACAGTAATCCAGGACTGACCCAGGTAAACCCCAGAGTAATAAGAGAGAGTGTCATAAATACATCACATTTATGAATCGTTTGTACACCTGAATATATTGATGACTGAGAAAACACTCTCTGGTGTGATTTGAAGTTAGTTATTAAGTTATTTATCTTCCTGTTTTTAAATCTCTCCTTAAAACTAGTTTTTACCACATTTTGAGATGTTGACTTTCATTGGTATTTATTTGTAATTTGTATTTCTATGCCTATGTAAAGCACTTTGGCCAACTGTGTTGTTGTGTTTTAAAGTGCTCTATGAATAAAACTGAATTGAATTTATAAAAGATAAACATCAAACATGTATAATCACAAGTGAATTTTTTTTTACACATTTTACAAAAACCAAAACAATGGCTATATTTTGAATTATTGAATTGAATTGAATTTCTGAATTATGATAGAATACACACACACACACACACACACACACACACACACACACACACACACACACACACACACACACACACACACACACACACACACACACACACACACACACACAGGCTAAGACCAGCGTCATGCTAGCTTCTGTGAAAGAGAAACGAAAACAGTCTCTGTTATCGAGCGGAGAAATGGCAGAGAAAGCACCTCAACTCGATCAAGAAGCCATTTCTTGTTTGGATCTACTGAAGGATCCAGTGGCTACTTCCTGTGGACACAGCTTCTGCATGAGCTGTGTTCAAAGCCACTGGGACAGAGAAGAGGAGAAGCAGCTCTACAGCTGTCCTCAGTGCAGACAGAGCTTTGCCCCGAGGCCTGTCTTGATGAAAAACAGATTTAATGGAGCAGCTGAAGAAGAGTGGTCTCCAGGACGCTCCAGAGGACCACTGCTCTGTGGGACCTGGAGATGTGGCCTGTGATGTGTGCACTGGGAGGAAGAGGAAAGCTGTCAAGTCCTGCCTGCAGTGTCTGGCCTCTTACTGCAAGACGCACCTTCAGCCTCATTATCAGTCGGCTGCATTTGTAAAACACCAGCTGATGGCGCCCTCCGAGAAGCTCCAGGAAAACATCTGCTGCCAACACAACGAGGTGAAGAAGATGTTCTGCCGTGATGACCTGTAGTGCATCTGTGTGGTCTGCTGCATGGACCAACACAAAGGCCACCGCACGGTGTCGGCCGCTGCAGAGAGGGCCCAGAGGCAGACAGAGCTGGAGGCCAGATGGGACCGGGTCCTCCACAGGATCCAGGATAAAGAGACAGACCTAGAGAGGCTGCGACAGGAGGAGGCGGCCCTCGGACCCTCCGCTGACGAAGCAGTGAGGCGCAGTCAGGAGAGCTTCACTCGGGTGATCCATCTCCTGGAGAAAAGACGGTCTGAAGTGGAGCAGCAGATCCGGGCCCAGCAGGAGACCGAAGAGGCTGGAGTCCGACAGCTTCAGGACAAACTACAGCAGGACATCACTGAGCTGAGGAGGACCCAGGCCCAGCTGGACTCACTGTGTCTCACACCGGACCACAACCAGTTTCTACACAACTATCCCCCACCGTTTTCGGCCGAGACCCCAAACTCCTCCAGAATCCAGACACCAGCCCTGGGGCCCCTTGGTCCCTTTGAGCAGGTGACAGCAACCGTGTCCGCGCTCACAGATCAACTACTGCTCACTCTGAAGGATGGCCTCGATTTCTGCCAAGTCCAACATTTACTGCAAAAACCTGAGCCCACCACCAGAAAGGACTTCTTAAAATATTCACGAGAAATCACACTGGACCCAAACACAGCACACACAGAGCTATTACTGTCCGAAGGAAACAGACGAGCAACAATTGTGTGGGAAAAACAGGGTTATCCAGATGATCCCGACAGATTCAGTGTCTGGAAACAGGTCCTGAGCAGAGAGGGTCTGACGGGCCGTTGTTACTGGGAGGTGGAGTGGAGCGGGTTTAGGGTTTTAATAGCAGTCGCATACAAAAATATTCAGAGAAAAGGACGCACTGAAGAATGTAGTTTTGGAGACAATGATAAATCCTGGGCTTTATTTTGTAACAAAAATGGTTATTCATTTAGGTTTAACAAAGTCGATTCTGAGATCTCAGGTCCAGTTTCATCCAGAATAGGGGTTTACTTGGACCACAGTGAAGGGGTTTTGTCCTTTTACAGCGTCTCTCAAAACATGACCCTCCTCCACAGAGTCCAGACCAGATTCACTCAGCCTCTGCTCGCTGGAGGTTTTACTGGGGATTGTTTAATACTGGAGTCACTGCTCATTTCCCTAAACTGAAATAAGCACTGTGTTCTTTAAAGTGACAGTTTGGGATTGTCTCAGTGGCTTTTACTGAAGTGATGCTAATTTGTGTCAATGCACTGGTTTTCAGATACATGCAGATCTAACTGTCTTTCAAGACTTTGCTCAGCTTTATGTAAAAAAAATAAAAATAAAATAAAATAAATAAATAAATTACTAACTCTAAAATGTCCTTATAGGAATGAATCTGACAGGCAGGTGATGTCTGTCAGTTTTATAAATAATTACAGATTCTGTGCATTTTTTGTTTCAGAAAATGTCAGTGTAAAAAAGTTTGAATGTACTCAGACAGAAAATCATCTGAAATAAATAAAAAATAAAATACTACATACAATTCTGGCAAAAAAAACAACACCTTATAATAACAGTTATTGTGACAGAGTACACAAAGATAATACAATAACAGTCCCTTGGTAAACCAGGACTACAACTTCTGCTGAGGTTCACTTCTGCTGTGATTGTTTTGAATGTGTTATGTTGTTTCTCATTTACTTGCATTTTTATTTTTTGTGTTTCTGTGGCTGAGGACTGCACACCTAAAATGTCCTCTAACATGAATAAAAAGTCATGATAATAGTGACAATAAATTGGCATGTTTTCTTTGATTTTGACTTTAGGCCTATCATGTTTACTTACAAATATCATTTAATAAAGCACTGTAATGTTGCATAGTTCCCATTTCACAATATGTGTATCTTATCAGAATAGAATAGACCATTTTTGGAAGATAATGTTGTATTGTTTGGTTGAGTTAATGTGCTTTAAACTTTAGTAAAATATCATAAATATTATTATTATATGGTATATGTCAGGGGGTCGCCATGGAAATGATGAGGTCTGTTATATTCTAACATGACATGTGGACGTTCTATGCAGAGCTAAGGTTCTGAAAGCTCATTCTTTCTTGAACAGTTGAAGAGACTTACACGCTCAGAAATACAGAGAAACAAACTACATTGAACTTCTTAATCACTTTTGAGGCATACAGGTAGGAAAGTATTTGAATTAATTGTATTGTTACTGCAGCATTTTGATTCATATTTGGATGAACGTTTGTAAAATCACGGTGTTTGAGCTAAAGTTTTGAGTGTTTGAGTGCAGGAAATACACTGTGGATTTATGTGATAATAACTTTAACTTTAACTAAATCCACTTAATATATATATATATATATATATTTTCAGTCAACCTGATAAAACAACAACAAACAAACAACAACAATGGAGAAGCTGACTGTTGAACAGGTTAAAAAAATGATCCCAAAACAGTATGACTACATTCAGTCATTATCAGAGGGAGCTTTTGGCCAAGTGGTGAAGTGTCTTAAGAAGGACACTAGGGAGGCAGTCGCTGTCAAACTCCCTTATTATGAACAAGACACCACAGAGGAGGTAAGAGAACAATGATAATGGTTAGTCAGTGATTTAATGAGGCCAATGTATACATGACAAACAGCACATGGTCGAAAGCTGTGGTCTGTTCAATTTAGTGATAAGATGTGTTCTTATGAAATTAAATGTACATACAACTCAACATTGACAATTGAAGTGTCCTGTGCTTCATATTTGTATTCAGATTCATCTTCTGAGTAAAATGATGAGAAAGGGCCTGGACCAGAAGAACATCGTCAAGTACTTCGAGGCCTTTGACACTCACCTCGGGAAGGCTCTGGTGTTCGAGGTGCTGGACATCAGCTTGTATCGCTACCTCAGTGATCATTGGCCAATGCCCCTCAGAGACATCCGCCCCATTGTCCAACAGGTGGGACCTGGTCACAAACTTGAGGGAATGATACATGATAAATTAGAACATTTTTGGTTAAGAAAACAAAAGCTTCAAACATATCTTAAAAATGATGAAAATGGATAGCTCTACATGTAGCAGGTTTATGCATTAAAATTGTCAACAATGCTATTGTGGATTCTAAAGACCTCAGAATGAACCTTCATATTTCTTATGTTGCTGAAGACAGAGAGCAGTGTGTTAGACACAGGACAGCTCTTGTGTTTTCTGTGGTTAACAGTTTGCTGAGAATACATGCTTTTGTCTTGTGCAGATGGCAACAGCGTTGGATGCCCTGAAAAGTGAAGGCATCATTCACACAGACATTAAGCTTGATAATATCATGTTGTGTGACCATGTCAACAAACCACTGAAGATCAAACTGATTGATTTTGGTCTGGCCATGCCTTGTGAAAATGCTGAACAAGGCATGACGTTACAGGTTGAATCTTTCAGGTAAGCTTGCACAACTCAAACGCTAAAATCTGTTACTGAAATGTTACTGTTTCTTATTCTGTGTGATTCATGTTCTCTATATTCAGGGCTCCTGAAGTCATTTTAGGACTTCCATTTAACGAGGCCATTGATGTCTGGTCTCTGGGAAGCTGTATGACATTCATCATTTGTGTCTTCCCTGCGTTCACAGAGTTTGGTGTAGTAAGTCATTTATGACACATCCAAAGATCTGGACAAAAGTATGATTACATTGTGTTTGACACCATTATGTGTTTCTCTTTCTACAGCTGCAATTTATGATTCAACTGTTTGGTCAGCCATCTGACGACATTCTCGATCAAGGCCTGAACACACACCGTCATTTTGAGAGTGTTGGCGGCAGCTGGAAATTGAGGGTAAACCAGTGTTCATCTATTTGACATGATTATATACAGTAATTATAGTCAAAGGTTTGAATGATCCTTTTACCTCCTTTTAGACCGATGAGAAGACTAAGGTGATACATGATGATACTGATGAAGAGAACTTCACTGAAAATTTCAGTTCACTCGATGAACTTATACAGGTACTGACTTTCACACAACAACTTCAGTCAGTACTGGAAAGCACTGAGAGTCTTTGGCTGCTTTTAGAGACACACACTACAATATGCAAAATGTTCAGACTGTTTCATCTGTTTACACTTGACTTTATCCTTGTTTTAGACCTATGTCGAAGTGAATGACATAAAGGAGGCTGAAGAACTCGAAATGTTCATTGATCTGTTATCTAAGATCTATGAAATGGATCCAGCTCTCAGGATCACCCCTGCTGAAATCCTGAAACATCCATTTATTTGCAGTACACCATATTGGTAAGTTTGTGAGTGAGTGAGTGGGCTAAAGAATTTTATTGTCATACTGCTTGTAAAATATAAATGTATGTTTGTGTGCTTGGGTCAACAGTGAGGACAATGGAAAGGAGAAGTCAGCAGAATCCTCCAGTTCAGAACCTCAGGTCATCCATGTAAAGCCAGCCTCACCTGAGAACAGGTTTTCAATGGACGAGGACAGAGAAGACTGTGTCAGGTGAGATTATGCTTTGCTTTTAGCTTGTAAAAAGTAAAATAGGACACAAAAAAACGCTCTACTCACAAGAGAGAAGAGACTCTTGCAGTAATTATAAGAGAAATGAGAACATTTTGTAGTGTGAAGTGTATATCAGTGCAATAACTTTCACAGTTGTGTATCTCATTTCAAGAGAGATGCCAAAACAAGCTTTTACTGACCCGTAGGACAGTTTTTGATTTTATTCTTCTGTGTATGCTATTAGTGAACAGAGAGGACCATCAGTGACACCAGAGAATGTCAGTCTGGTCCATCAGAAGCCAGTCACTCCAGTGGCCTTCAGCTCTGATCCTCAGGTGATCCTGGTGAAGCCTGCGACACCTGAGAACACGATGCCACTGGTCGAGGATGAGCAGGAAGGTTTCAGGTAAGATTGTGTACTTGATGTCTTTGTAAAAGACCATCCAGGAAAAGTAGGCATCAACAGCTGTAACACAGTATATGTTTGTGTCTGTGTCTGTAGTGTTGAGAGTGACATAAAGGTGATGGCAGTCCACACAGTCCAGGGTGAGTCAGAAAGTTCACCAAGAGTCATCATGGTGAAACCTGCCTCACCTGAAAACACAGTGCCGCTGGTTGAGGATGACCAGGAAGGTTTTAGGTAAGATTTAATACTAATAATAGAAGCAAATACTTGAATGTACATACATTAATTACATGAACCGTGAGTTTGGGTGCTAATTAGCGGAGTGATCAGAAATAAAATATATGATTGCATCCTTCTGTGTGTGTTTAGTGTGTGTGGACCAGAGAAGACCCCTGAAACAACAGACATCAGTCTATGTAGTTCAGAAACCAGGGTCATTGTGGCTAAAGGGGCCACA
Source organism: Rhyacichthys aspro (assembly GCA_036850595.1). NCBI lineage: Eukaryota > Metazoa > Chordata > Actinopteri > Gobiiformes > Rhyacichthyidae > Rhyacichthys > Rhyacichthys aspro. The sequence continues at coordinate 17,518,734 of CM072166.1, read as the reverse complement.
CCAGAGATGGCACTAGAGGAAAAGAAGGAGCCCTTACAAACAACAGAGACCAAGTTCAGCAGCAAGACTGTGTCACAACCAACTTCAGGTAATATTTAGTCTCACGGCAACCATTGTGACTGATTCAAATGGCAAATTACCTAAGACTGATTCATTATTAAACTATATATTTAGGTGTCCCTGCTGAAAAGAAAAAAAAGAAGAACTGCATCCGGCGACTTTTCTCCTGGTTGAGGAAAAATCTGTGCTGTGTCCAGGCACATGATCCGGAGCAGTGAAGACCTGAAGGACATTGAGGAGACTCAGGATCTGGCAAAACAAACACAGTTGTTTAGTGTAATGTCAAGGGGCTGGTAACAGTATTGTGGCCCGTCTCAGATTGTCAGTTTAAATGTTAGGAGCAAATTTGAAACTGTGGTAAATCACCAGCTTCATGACACAACAAAGAAAGATTGTGTTTTTATCAATCCAGGTGATAATGGGGTCAGGATTGTTGCAGAATTACTCATTTGTAAGAGTTTTGCTACAATGTCAACCTCATATTATTCTTTGACAATGTCCCTTGCATGAGGGATGGAACATCTTCACGTCCAGATGCCTTGACAAAAAACCTTTTCTTATTCACCACAGATTGTTTCTAATGCTCTCTACATTTTAGCTGAGAATCTGGGTTTGACCACAGCTTGAGGATTGAGTAGACGGTGTTTGTTTTGCCATTTCAACATGCTGTACACTGTACAACACTGTAACATCTGTGTATACAAATATTAATAAATATGATCTAAATAAAAAAAATGGTTTAATGTTTTTCATGTGTTGTGTTACACCTTATTTAATTTACAATGGTGCATAACTGCTAGAATGTATGAAGTAGTTCAATGAAAACAGAGTGCAGTCAATGTTCAGCTCAAGTGAAAATCATGGAGACATTCATGGAGAGGTTCATGGAGACATTCATGGAGAGGTTCATGGAGACATTCATGGAGAGGTTCATGGAGACATTCATGGAGAGGTTTATTACAATGGCCCTGAATATGCATATATATATATATATATATATATATATATATATATATATATATATATATATATATATATATATAATCATCATTTCCAAAACCATAGACCATAAACCATAGAGCTGCTACATGCACTCTAGCTCTGACTGGTTCCTGCATATGCTCAGAGATAGTCTTTTAGTTTTGGATTAATAATTCTAAATTGATGAGCAATACTAGTGTGATCTTTGTAGCAGTTATAATGGCTCATACAAAGGTTCTGATTTAACTATCTTAACTACTAGTTCTACCAAAAGTGTCACTTACACCCATTTGGTTCTCATCCCTTGATATCACAGCCTTCACTGTATTTCACTTCATTTATGTGAGCACTGAATAAAGTGTGCCGCCTGTGTGGCTAAAAACATATTAACCGAATTCTCCTAACCACATGTATAACATCTACATACAGTTAAAACGTCACACTTGGGAACCACCGTTCTAGAACATTCTCTTTGGTTTAGCACATGGCGAGCACAATGGTGAGAAAAAAAACATGCCCCTTTCTGTCAGACGAGGGCAAACAATCAGACATGTACATTAACAGCAACAATAGAAATACAAGAGGCATTAACAACAGTAGGCAGTGTCAGTATTAGCAACAGCACAAGAAAGAGAAATATGTGACTAATATTAAAGAAGTAGCTGTCTCTGTAAAGTAGTAGTAGTAAAATGCATTAATAAAACATGAATATGAATAAAAGGGCAGTTTGACAAACATGTCTCTATTATAACTGTCTATCATAACCCCAGTGCATGCAGTGAAGTATAATTATCCCAATAAAGAAACAATCAGAGTACAATCAGATTCTACGCTAAATGTTAAATAACCCCCTGCACAGTGTCCAATCATGTGATTTGTTTCTTGTGGCTTTTATGTGGGAGCTCCCAGTGTTCTCTTGGTGCTTAGTAACTGTTACTATAATAATCCTCTGAAGCCATAATGTGGAACAATACAGTAATCTGATGTACCTATCACGGTGTTATTTATCACAGCTTTTGCCCTTTTCTCTTAATGTGACAGTGGGCCCTAATGTTTTTTCCAAAGTGTAACCCACTTACACACATGGGAGTGGTATCAGTGCATGAAGCTGTGTTTTGCCAATTGACATTTTAAAAGCAGAGTCAGTGTCCACAAGAGGGCGCTCTGGTTCAACACACCATTTAACTCATGTCCCGGCTCACACGTGTGTCGGATAAACACGGGTTCACTCTCTGAGCTCATACATGTGATGTGGAGATGCCAAGCAAAACCCACTCATCATAGTTGACTAACAGGGCCAGGTCAGGTTTCAGTAATGCTCTCTCAGTGACCGAAACCACGTGGAGACCGCAAGACAGCTCCGGAGGAAATGTGATTGACTCTGCAACCACAGTGTAGACACAGACTGGAACACAATTTCACCAGTTCTGTCTTAGGGATAGTTTTTATTAGCTTCGGTTCCAAGACATTCCTGGCAAAACGGGGAAAACCGTGAAGTGTAACTCAGTCTAGCAAACTGAGAGTAGAGAAGAGTCTTAAAGTGTGAAGGTTTGGTCACCATGATGATTTTATTGAACCAGATGTCAGTCAGATACCTGGAAGTACAAACATAGCTGTTGGCGGTGCCACAAGTTGTAGTTTATCTTTCTTTAACCACAAACACTAACTACAGTCACTGTAGAGCAGTATATCAACATCAACATGAATGCTGATGGAAAAAATACACTAGGAAAATATGGTTTTGAAGGTTGTGAACTGAAAACATTTTTTTTCAAGATTTTGTTTGGGTCTTTTTGCCTTTATTAGATAGATACAGAGTAGTCAGACAGGAAACAGGGTGTGAGACAGGGAATGACACTGGGCACAACAATGACACAACAAGGCCCCCCCTGAAATACACTACCCACCTAACTGGCTGTGATGAGGGAGCCTTGTGGTGCCAATGTGATAGACGTCAATTGTTTACAAATGGAAACTATCAAAGCGGCAAGTTTAGAAGAAAAAAAAAAATCTTCTGAAACAATAGAGTAATTTTAGTTTATTTTGTACAAATATGACTCTGCTAGGATTCAGTGTATTGGACTATTTCTGCTCCCTCTATTTAAGCACTAAAGTGTCTCAGCCTGATGACAGAAAAGTTACATTGGAATTTCAGTGTCAGTGAGATAGGCATGACTCTATCGATCTCATGACGAAGAACCATCAAAGTGATTTTGAGAATGTATATGTTTGGGCTAAAAGTAACTTCAGCAGCACCTAACACCTGACGCTGTTTGTGCATGAATGTGTTGAGGTCTCCACAGAATACCTCAGTTTCTGGGGAATGCCAGTAATCTCGCTCAACAGTCTAAGTGATGCCTCTCCATCTCCGTGCTTCATTTGTTCACTTTATGACGAGAGCAGTCGATTTATTCACACTTGACTCAGTCTGAATGAGGGCAGGCAGTAAAGAAAAACTCAAGAGGAATGATTCATGTCTGCCTTTTATTTTCTCCAAGTTGTCCCTGACTGAAGCAGAGCAAACTTGCCTAGTGTTTGTAGTCTATACAATGCATTTAACACAAAAACTCGCAGCTCAAGATAGATCCCTTTTTTATTCAAGATGGATAAGATTGTATGTAGAGTGTGTGCAGAAAAGTCTTGATTTTTATAGAAATGTCACCACACTATGTCCAGGAGTCAAACTATACTATAGAGCTCCGAGGCCCTATACTCTGAAGCTGAATTAGAGAGTTAGCAAGGTAACAAGCTGAATGGTAAAAAGAGTGGCTTTATGCTTTAAATACATCTGTTATAGCGATAATTATATTCGACTGGCAGCTGACTCGTGTGTAGAGAATTAAAGTCTCAAGATGTGATTTAGTTTTAGGTTTATACAAGTTTATTTGTCATTTTTTGTTCTGTCTCAACAAAGAAGGCAGGTCATACAGAGCAGAAAGGCTTTAATTTTCCTCATCATCATTTTAAAATCATACTGAGAGCCACTGATGACTAGCCTTTGTGATAAGTGTGAGTCCACACTTTTGTCTTCTGATATTTGAGTGTTTATAGCTTTGTATATTAATGTCAATTAACTGTAGTTTTCAATTTAGCAAGAAAAGGTTTCAACAAAGGCATCTGGACGTAGGTTTGAAGGTGAAGACGTTTCATTCTTCATCCAAGGACTTTGTCAATTCTGAGTTCAACTAGAAAGAGAGCTGAGTTTTATATCCCTCATACATATATATATATATATATCTGTGATTGGACAAGGCTAGTCTGGTTTCAGGTGTTGTTAAGAGTGTGAGTGGTGGAGGCTCCTGTTCCTTCACCCATCTTTCAAACCACCTCCCTGGCCAAGACATGCCCTATCTATTTGAGATGGAGGTGGACTGCAGACTCAGGTCTACAGCAGGACTGGCCCTTTTCAATTTAACCTTCCTGTGCACAAAGTCACAAACAAAAGACCATGTTGAGCCAGCCAAACAGAACATAAGGATGGTGTGCTGGACAGGGCAAGCTTGCACAGGGCCGTGGAGCTGCTGACAGACCACTACTCCTAACAAACTAACAAAAAACAACCCAGGTCTAAGCCCTAACAAAAGAGAAGGGGAACACAAGGTTACACACTGAGCTCATATTGGTCCAACACAATCCTTTGACCAAAATACATCAAACATTAAGTTCTAAATAGACACAAAACTAGCACACAAACACATCTGTTTTAATTTCCACTGCAATTTATTCTCAAACCCTTCTTGTGTGCTTTGTTTTTTTGACTTTCAGCAAGTCTGCCTTTTTGGAAAGTGGAATTTGGTGTAAAAACATATCAACAGCTAAACTGAAAAATCAAATCATTTTACAATGGAGCCAATTGTATTGTATTCATGTGAATGTTGACAAGAATATGAGTGATATGATTGATACTATTGGGATGGGGCTGTTGAGTCAGCATTTGTATTATTACTGTAAAGCTATTATATTTCTGTGAGTACAAACGAGTGAATCAAAGTGTAATTAACCGTTCTAATTCGCTTGTTCCTCTGCCCATCATTTAACTTTGCTGTGACAACATTCATCTTCATTACCCAGCACTTTAAGTACAAGTGCTTCTTCTATGTCTGTCTGCGTTTACACTTTGGGAAGCCGCTGTAATGACAGAAACAGCTTCTAGTGTCACGTTTAACGAGAGAGCACGCTGTCCCTGAGTCCTGCTATTTCTGGATTTCCACTTTGAGTGAGGACCAGAGTGTATGAGAACGCTGATAAGGAGGTGAGAGGAACCAATGCTGTTTATCTGGGCTTAAAGGGCTGCTTTAATTGCCAGGCCTCGCGGTTTGCCTTACACATACTTTTGAAACGCCAGCGGTTGCTTTGTTCCTCCGAGGGGAGCGCGAGGTGAGAAGCTCTGCGGTTGGTGTTGGAAGTGGGCAAAGCGCTGTTCTGCCAGTCAGCTCTGCGGAGGTTTGTCAAAAGCAGCAGCGCTCACAGCTTTCAAAGAGCTCTGGGCCAGGACTGGACGGGTAATTTTCATACTTTCAAGATTTGGTGAGGGGCCAAAGGCAACACGTTGCAGGCCCGCTCTCTGAAACAGGATATTGGGTTAGTAATGGCTGTCGGGGGACCAGCAGAACGACACAAATGTAAGGCTTTTCGCACATATTGAGGGCTAATAGAAGTCGAAGCATGTATAAATGGGATATTCAGCCACATCTTGGAATGATATTGTGGTTTGAACCAGGCCACTTTTCACCTCGCAACATAACACAGCCTTGTTCTCGACACGGACAGAACATTGGTTCAGCAGACTACTGTTTTTCAGCAATAACCATTTTGTAATCCTTTAAAAGCTTTATTTATGAAGTGATTATTCCTCTGTAAATTGCTCTAAATTGTATTCCCGAATAGCAGTAATGTAATCGTCTTAATTTTAGTAAGTGAGGGTCCGCTGGGTCTTATCCCTGCAGTGACACCTGAATCTACCTGGACTCTGCAGGATCTGGATCAGTCCGGGCCCAGTTCGGAGTGTTCCTGCTAATGGTTATGTAATCAAAACCAATTAGGAGTGAATTAGAGGCAAGGGTTTAACTGCGAGGTCAGAGTGAACATTGCGGTTGTATGTTAAACAGATTAGATTTTAAATGTTTTGAATTTACAGAAGAAGCACATGCTGGAGTCACTTAGAAGAACAGTGGTTAAACAGGAGCCCTGCAGCTTCATGGCACAAAAGGTTCTACCAGCCACTAACTCATCAAGACTCATAACTCACATAATTCAAACTCAGGCTTGATCATTATAAAGGTCCGTTGGTTCTCTTATGGTGTGGCAATCTTGGTCAGGCTTTAAAATCACATTCCAGAATCAAGATAGAGTAGGTCTGAGAGAGGTACTCAGGGATATTCTCTACAGTAGTAGTGTCAGCACATCCATAGTTTGGAGAAGCAGACAAGAGCAATGACACAGGCTTTGTGTTCTACATGGCCGCTAAATGAACCAGTGAAAACACACTTTATAAAAACTAACTGGGGACCGTCACTCACCAGACCTGCCCAGTTTCCCTCTTGATCTCTGGTAATCATCATGAGAGTGTCCAGTTCAACGTCATCTCTATGCCACAGGTGCCGCTCAATTGCTTTGTTTTTGTGTATTTGGATGACATCTTGGTGTTCTCTAAGTCACAGGAAGAGCATGTGCAACACGTTCGAGATGTTCTTCAAAGACTTCTTGAGAACTCCCTGTATGTCAAGGCTGAGAAGTGCAAATTCCAAATTCCAACTGTCTCTTTCCTGAGCATCATCATTTCTCAGGGCAGCATAGAAATGGACCCAGCCGAAGTCTCAGACAACAAGCCTGAGAATGTTCTAAAGTTCTACTGTGGGCCCCCACAAACTTACCTGCCATCCTGGGATGAAGAGGACCACAGCCTTTGTCCAACAGTGCTTCTGGTGGCCATCTTTGGAGAGGGACGTTCAGGAGTTTGTGGCAGCTTGCCCGGTTTGTAACCAACACAAGCCCCTTCAGGTCTCCTTCAGCCTCTCCCTATACGCCATCGTCCCTGGTCACACAACTCTCTGGATTTGTCACAACTCTCCCTCTCTCAGATAGAAACTCAGTCATTCTCTCAATTGTTGATCATTTTTCCAAGATGGCCCGTTTTGTCCTACTGTGCAAGCTGCCCACCGCTAAGTAGAGGGCTGAGTTTCTGATTTACTAAGTAGAGAGAGAAGCCAGTGTTCCTTTGGTCCATGCCTTCATTCGCCACTACTCTGCTGCAGCAAATCGCCACAGGTCCAAAGCTCCATGCAAGACCTTCCACTTTGGGTGGAATCATGAAAGTTGGAGCTGCTGTTCATTGGTCTGTTACCCATTCAGAGGATCATCAACCAGGCAGTGGTGAGGTTGAGGCTCCCACGCTCCATCCCTCGTTCCATGTCACTTGAATCAAACCGGTTTCACAGAGTCCACTCAGTGACTGCCGTCGTCTTCAGTTCCAGACCTCCTGTCTTTGCTGCCTGTCAACCCTCCCTGAGAGTACTTGCCTGTGTTCTCCTGTGTTAGGTCCTTCCTTCTTGTTTCCTGGTCCTCAGTCTGCTTCCCACGTCCCAGCTTGTGCTTCACTCCTATACTCCAATCCTCGTTCCTGTGCGCAGCCCGCGGCCACTGCTTCCAACCTGCTCCAGCCAACTCCCAACACTGCTCCGCTCCAGTGTTCCAGTCCACTCCAGCTGCCTCCATCTCTTCACCATTTAGACCTTACAATAAAGTCATTGCTAAACAGTGTCCTCTTGTTAGTCGTGCTCTTACATGTACAGCAGTACACAGTTTAGTCCCTGTGGCAGTGCTTCAAGTAGCTATCTTCCATAAGTAATAGGTTTGCTTTAAAATGGTCCTGTGAAGGCACATTTACAAAATGCTGATCTCATTAATCTATTGAGTGTTGTGTGGTTATAACAAATGTCATGTTCTTGAATATGTCCGATACTGTGACCAGTTCTGTTCTAACTATGTATGTTCTGACCTAATTACAAAGAACCAATGCTTCTTGAGTGCAATCCCAGGCAGAGGCAGGTTAAACAGGATCCCTGCTGGCTGGTCATGCACACTGTTCTCCAATACTTCTTTGAGCTGCAAACGTCTCATAAATCAGACGATGTATAGACTACCATTTTGAAACTTTAGAAACAGTTTGGATTTCATGTTATGTCATACAACAACCACAAATCATCACTGAGGCCACCAAGTCTGGGCTGTAGTAAGTTTTCCTAACAGCCTCACAGAGCGGGGCAGTGTTGATGAAAAGACGTGAGGTGACATTAAAAGATACTGTCTCTGGTGAGGCTGCTGAGTGTCCTTTAGCACACAGATTCCTGCGATACGGCTAAAGTAAATTTGGGCCTTGTTGTATATGCCTCACAGAAGTATACTGTTTATTTAACATCTCCACAGTGCTGAGTTATGACTCGTAATGATTACTCAAATGCCCAGTGTTTGGGCTGTTGTACCAGGAGTGCCTCCAAACAGGCCTGCTGGTGTTTATTTGAATTTTCCATTTTATATTGCCACGTGTCACTGGGTTGTTTAGAGTTTGTGTGGAGTGATGGATCATTTCCTTCACTAAAACCTGTAGGATGGTGCTAAAGGTGTGTGTGCGTCGTCAGAGATAATGGCACCAGAGAGTGTGACAGGTGGCTCATGTCATCACACCACAGACGGTACCAACCAGCAGTGGAACCAGAGAAGAAGAGACCTACAGGGTAAACCGCCTCTTCATATCTGATAAAAGGGCATCTAAAGGACACATTAAGCATAGAAATCTAAAATGACATAGGAAATAAAGCATTTTCTCCAGAACATTTGTCTTCAGTAGTAGCAGTTTTGAGGATCATAGTCGAATCCAGTTCTATCAAGTTTAAGCACATAATTGTTTGACTCCCTTTGTTATTTGACTTCCTGTTGTTTTGTTAGTCAGTCGGAGACTTGGTGAAGTGATGTTCGTACCTACTCAAAATAATAATAGTTAATGGTGACATGGTGGTCACCTTTTACAGCAGAGATTTGTGAGAAAGCCATCTTGTCTCTAAAGGGTCCTGATTCTATTGAGCCACGGCTGCTATTGAACATTCATTCAGTTGAACAAATGTTTTTTGGGTGTGACAGTGGCTTATTGTGACAACAGCAAGAAGCAAAAATTAAACAACATGGCTACAATGTGGCCGGAGGTTGCTTTAATAGCCTCCAGTCACCCGGAAGGAGTAAGTGAATGAAAATGAGTGTTTATTTATGTATTTTCAGTCATTTTCAGTCTTACAGTATTTGGTAACCATAATTTGTCATGCATGTTTTCTAACTAAAAGGCATCCCCTCCCTTTTTACTTTGAAAAAGACCCATTCAGACAGTAAAAATGCCAGTACAAAGTATATTTAGTGTGATTATTGTGCCAGTGTGAAAAATTAACGTTAAAAGCTTTGACTATATGTATACAGCATTATACCAAAGGTTCAGAAATTGGCTCAAGGGACACAGCAGTGTTTCTCCTCAGCCGTGATACGAGCAAGTCCAACAAGAAAGGACTCATAAATTAGTGTCGGCTGTAATCTCCACACTCTGGCTGGCTGTCCCAAGATGTCCTCCTAGATTTAAACGCTCCACACTCATGTTTATGTTGGCTGACAAGGAATATGCATCACACTCATTTGATGTATTAAAGACGCTTCTGGATACTGTTTGGACACGCAGGTGAACGCTCGGCGGACACAATCCTATTTTCTCCCTGTTTGATGTCAGTGCTTTGAAGGCGAAAATCAATCCTAAATCAAGATAAGACTCCAATGCCCTGGATTCAGCAAGAGAGCTGAATATCAATTTGTTCTTTTATGAATAATTTGTCTAAAAATAGAGCTGTCAGTGAACAAAATGAGAACAAAAGAAACATTTGGTTGTTTGATTTCCCATAAGGCATCACACTGAAACCGGACTCAGAAATGAATCACAGATAATACAAGAACAAAAACGCAGCATCATTTTTTGAACCAGAGACAGAAAAACTTCTAATTTATTGGTATTTTGACAATTTCCTTAGCCCTCGTCATATTATCTGGGATGTTGGATGAGTAATCTTTTGGCTGCTAGTGCCGCTGACAGATAAGTGGAAATCCTGGTGCCGTTTGAACCGCTCTGGCTCCATGGGAAACGGGCTCGTGCTTATTTTGAGAGCCACGCTCGTTGAGAGTAACACACTCTGCTTCCTCAGTTCCATCTGCAGCTCCACTCATTGAATGTGATGAAATTCACGTTGAGCAGTCATTATGCAGCAGTGCCATGAAATATTCATGCCATTTAAGAACATGCAAACATTATCATTGTAAAAATGTAATATTTTTTTTGAAGAAGGTGAGAAACACAAAGCCAGGACTTGCCTTGTGTACATAACACAGGTTGTAGACAGAAATGAGTGGAACATAAACATGGCGTCACTCTAAAGGTTAACATGGAAATTCTTTCTGCTGCTGAAGTGTAAAATCCAGTAAACACAGGACAGATTACGTCTGAAAACACAACAACAGTCACGCTGAATGAAACAAGACATGGTATGTTGAATGTCACTAATTCTGACGGGAAATGATGGTTTTAAATTTGTGGTTATATGTCATGCAGGAAAGAAGATGCAGTCGTATGGCTTCACTGCAACATATATCTGACTGTCAGACGTTTAGGACAACTGTACTGTTCAAATCCCTCCTCTCAGACAGAAGGCTACACAAGAACTGTTCACACTCCTCCCCTTAGGCAGAAGGCTACACAAGAACTGTTAACACACCTCCTCTCAGGCAGAAGGCTACACAAGAACTGTTCACACTCCTCCTCTCAGGCAGAAGGCTACACAAGAACTGTTCACACTCCTCCCCTCAGGCAGAAGGCTACACATGAATTGTTAACACACCTCCTCTCAGACAGAAGGCTTCACAAGAACTGTTCACACTCCTCCCCTCAGGCAAAATGGTATACATAAACTGTTCACACCCGTCCCCTTAGGCAGAAGACTACACATGAACTGTTAAAACTCCTCCACGCAGGCACAAGCCTACACATGAACTGTTAACACACCTGCCCTCAGACAGAAGGCCAAACATGAACTGTTCACAATCCTCCTCCAAGGCAGAAGCCTACATATGAACTGTTAACACACCTTCTCTCAGGCAGAAGCCTACACATGAACTGTTAACACACCTGCCCTCAGATAGAAGGCCAAACATGAACTGGTCACACCCCTCCTCTAAGGCAGAAGCCTACACATGAACTGTTAACACACCTTCTCTCAGGCAGAAGCCTACGCATGAACTGTTAACACACCTGCCCTCAGATAGAAGGCCAAACATGAACTGTTCACACTCCTACTCTAAGGCAGAAGCCTACACATGAACTGTTAACACACCTCCTCTCAGGCAGAGGGTTACACATGAACTGTTCACACCCTCCCTCTCAGGCAGAAGCCTACACATGAACTATTAATACACCTCCTCTCAGACAGAAGACTATACACACAACATGACTGTGGGTTCAATCCAAGGCCCAGTCTTAATGGCCTTCAGTGTGGAGTCTGTGTTTCCTACATTTGTTTGGTGGGTTCTCTCCCACTATCAAAAGACTGTGTCAACTGGTGAATCTTAATTGCCCCTGGTGAATGATAGTGGATGTATGTCATAAGTGATTGATAAATGGGGGATCATCCAGGACAAGGGGAACATGAATAAATGAATGGTACAAATAGTCACAAAGGAATGTCATTACAGCATTTAGATTACAAAGGAAACATGTTATTCTGTCATAAGGAGCTAAAAACAGATAATGAAGCACAAGTAATATTTTGAAAGGCTTGGATTTCTAAGGAGTCTTGGTGCTTGTGGTGCCAGTGTCTTTAGAGCTGCTCTTGATATACAGGCGTTAGTTACAGCCCCCTCTAAATGTATTAATACACAGCAAAACACTTCGTGGCATCTGTGTCTGGTTAGCAGAGTCGGATTGGGTTTCTCAGAGACAGAGGAGAACAGTCTGTGAAAGACAAGAGGAGTTTGATCTCACTCTGATTTATTAGAACTTGTTAACATAACAACTGGGCATCGGGTGTCTCTGAACATAAATATATATTTTTGCAGTATTACAGTTACATGCTAATGTCACTAATGAGGAATCTGTAGAAGTGAGGGTTGGCTCCAAGAAGCTTAGATACCAATGACTCTTAAAAACAGTACAAAAAAACAAGACTAATTAAGGCATATGTTTTGAATGGTATGGGTATGTCACTAATATCAAGGCTGACATCACCATTCTATGATATAAAATATAATAATAATATGGCCATGATGTGACCAGTAGATTTCCCATGGGGTGGCGTTGAACCACTTTTTTGTATTAAATTATACATGTGACTGCATTAAGCTCCAAAATCGTCAAATTTTCTAAAGGGTGCATAATTGGGTTATTAATGGGTGGTAATCAATTTGTAAATCATTAATTGGCTGATAGGTAAAGTAAGTGTGGGACTATTTGGCAAGCAACAAGTCACCATTTCTCTTATTTATCTTGCCATAAGACCTTTAATGACTTACACTCAAGTGTTTACCATGCATTAATACCTCACAACTTCATGAATCCTTTATACATCTGTTACGTTATGTTTTTATTGAAGTGGTACCTTAATTATTTAGCCACCTTCACTAAGAAAGCCTTGGGTTTGATCATAGTCGTATAAATGAGACGTCTAACTGTATTTCTGTCTGGTTTTCTGAATCAAACTATTGAATCTCCAACGCTCTGATTAGACTAATGCTGTATTCATACATTCTTTCTCTTCTAATAGCCTTCAACCTTTCTTAAAAAGATAAAAGAAGCAAATGCTATTTGAATTTCTCAAAATGCATATCACTACACTGAATGTTTGTCTCCAAGTGTTATTTACCCCTGTGCTGGTATGGCTGTTGCCACATGCTTTGTTGATATACTTCCAAAGTTCATTTTTTTTTAAAGCAGAACTGATTACCTTAAAGACAAGCTTCTTCCTGTGACTGTAGTTAAGGAGAACCATTACTAGCATGTGACAGCTAACTGTGCTAACCCATGTCAAGCTACAGTGACATCATCGTTAACTATATCTCACTTCTTTGTACAGTCACGGATCAGGACTAGAATGAGGTAAGGTAAGGTAACCTCTTAAATGTGTTTGTCTGAGGCACACATGTTAAACTGATGGCCCGGGGGCCAAATACAGCCCTTTTCAATGTTTTATGTGGCCCTCCAATGCATTTAGTAGGTTTTAGATGAATTTGAACAGGTTTTATCTGGATTTGAACTGCTTTTAGTTGGATTTGAACAGGTTTTATTTGGATTTCAACTCAAACCTTTTCAAATTCAACTAAAATATATAAATATAAAAATTAAGTTAAAGATAACTTTTGTAAAACTCAAATGAAGATAAAACCTCACATTCAAAATGTAATAAAAGCATCCCAAGTTTCACAATCATTTGGCCCCTGAAAGAACTCTTGTTTACCTAATAATTAGCATCACAAGCTACATTTTCTGCATTTTTGGGAGTTGAAGTCATTTTTTAGTTGACTGTCAGACCATTAGTTTCAGTTTATCCAGTACTGAACCAAAACCGTTTCACACAGCGGCTAACGTCTACATTTTGTGTGGATGACAGAATGGGGCCAATAGGGGCCAAATGAAAACAGTTCCTGGTCTGAACCCAAAGCAATGAGCTAAATGATGTTAAAAATTTAGCTAAATCTTTGCAGGGTTATCTCCGCCAGTGAACCCTTTCACGCTATAGAATAAAATCATGTTCCCACAGTTTTCATTCGTCGTCAAACAAAACACCTGCCTTTAGATACATGCAAGCACTGTATAGATGTATTGTAATAAAATTCAAATGATAATCTAAGGCTAAGTTGAGGTTTCTGTCATCGTGCCGTCTCTCTTTCTCCTCTTACATCACCCTCCAGCTCGTAACGTGCCTCCCCACTCTTCGCTCCATTCGCTGGAGCAGGAACATTAGTCAAAATGCAAATATAGATATTCGAGAGAAACATGAGGCTTTGAGGAAACCCAGACCACCTGGCACTTTAGTTCGACGTGTAAACAGGCCAGCACAACACCAGCAAGTTTGAGTTTTAAAGACAGAGTTAGAAGATATAACATATCTGGATGTAAGCATCGGTGTGTGTTTTGGACTTTGCTGGGGTTGGTTTGACGGTTGCTTTCAGACCTGGTTGACAATGGCCCCTCTGCCCAGTCTTTGGACTCACCCCACTCACTCTCTGGATCCTGTGCGGCTGAGGTAATGCCTGGAGCCCATGCCAGAAATCCCTGCTCAAAAACAGGGATAAGAAATCAGATCTAAATTTAGTGGATTGTTAAGTAGACCCTGTAACAATTCCATCAATCAAACGGCTGACGTCGACCTCTCCTGTTTTACAAAAGAGGATTTTCTGCTTTCCTTATTGTTGTGTCTCATGGATTATGTCACCTCTGTGGATTTCTGTCCCAGCTAAAATGTGGATCCTCTGGATTCTTTTACTTTGGAGACATTGGATTTCTAAAGCTAAGTAAAATTTAAAGGTAACCTTGTAACCAAAGCTGGTCTGACTCCCTGTTCTCTTTTTTAATGCTCAGGAGAGAGAAAAGTCAAAATCAGGTTTCTGTTAAATCACTGTTTATCCTTTGGTTCTATGTGATTCTATTTGTTCTGTGATTGGCTAAAGAAATATTAAATATCACAAAGTACAAGTTGCTGCCACCAAAAAGTTGAATTCACCTTTTCAGACTCCACACGACCAGAGAGGGATGTGGGCATAAAGTGGCCTTATTCTCTGAAGACAAAGGTCCACAGCTCATCGTCCGAGTGTTTTGATACTTTTTGTTCCTGATCTGAGCTGAATGATACAAGCTTCTGGAAATAGGACCTGACTGTAAAATATTAGCCCTTCTCTTACGGGGTCTCACATGAGCCTGCCTCGGGGCATTGCTGAAAGCTCTTAATACCCTCCACTCTGCAGCACTGCCACTTTTCCCAGAAGCTGACTGTCTGTCAAAAAGAAAAGTTTGACTGCTTTATTAATACAAATTTGAGGGGTTTATCAACCTCCGGCTCCCTTTTAAACATTTGATCCCTCTTAAATATAGTTTTAGCTGTAATCTTTTATTTTTTCACACCACACATGAGTTCTAAGGCTGAGAACCATGGCTTAATAAAAAATACATGCCAAGAATAAATGATTAAATACAGCCGGATTTTGCTCTTTACATTTACTGTATTGCCTCAGTCATCATCTAAATGTTAGCCACACAGTCTTCATGCACACCAACAAATGAAGAAGGAATAGACTGCTGCTACATTTAAAAATAATTGTATCAAGCAAAATCGCTTATAAGTAAGTAGTAAACACAAAAGTATGCACTTTGTCCAGGATTAAAATGAAATAAAACAAACAAGACAACCAACTCTTAGACGTCTAAATCATACAAATGGTTAGAAAAACACCTTACTGCCCAGAGCAGACCAGAAGCAGACACACAAACAATGAACAGCTGATCAAAGGCCTTTACTTCACTTTATGTGAGTACTGAAGATCATTGTGTTTCGTCCTCACAGCCTCTTTCCTCATCGAACCCTAATGTCTGGCCTCTTGTTTGGGTTTCACCTGTTTGACTTTTGAAATGCATTTTAAACACACTCCACGTTTGCTCTTGAGCTTGCTGCATTCTAAAAAATTTGATCCGTTCATTTCTACCTCTTCTCCTTTAACAGGTTGCAGGGACAAAAGTTTATTGAATGGGTCACACGCCAGACTCTAGGCAGTAATGCTGTTCCTGGCTGGTACAGTGACCCCGCTTTATCCCTAACCACACAAGTCTCTGGAGGAAGACCTGCGCGTTCAAACATATGCTAAAAGTCTGGGGAATGTCCACATAAAGTCCATGTGGGGTATGACATTACCCACAGCCAAGATCTCTATGTTTACAACACAAAGGTGACAAAACTACACAAGTGTGTCTGTGTATCTGGAAGTACTGTACAAATAATAATGAAAAAATAACAATAATGCACCAAGGCTTGAAAACAGTGCACTGTGCTTACAGCATCAGTCCCACTGTATGAATGTCACAGACAGGTCCACATGTACATGTATGAAAGAGGCTTTACTATGAGGAAAAGTAAACTAAACCAAGTCTGCATTATAAGAGACAAGTGAAAATGGCAATTCTGCTAAAATGCAAAAATCTCCTGTGAACTGCAGAGATATAACCTCTCTAATTATTTATAATAGGCTATTGGTTTATCAAAATGGTAAAATGTCTTCAAACTGAGCTCGGTGATAAATCATGTGAATCTGATTAATTCAAGCTTTTAATAAGTCAAAAATAACCATGTCGCTAAATTGATTTGAACAGTGTTATTGTGTTGTGGCTAATACTGCTGTTAGAGTAAAAGCAGCTCCAATAATGTCTGTGGTGACTCTGCAGACAAACAATAAACAGCAAAAGCAGGCATATGACTTCTGAAATGCTTTGGTTTAGAAGTGGCAAGAAAATGATCAGCATAGTATTTCTGCAGTGCACAGCATACTTTGTTGACTTACGCAAATTAGCCATGAGTTTGGAGTGCTTTTAATGTCTTTAAAGGATTTGTGTGCAGTGGAAATGATATTAGACATGATCTACGGAGACAAAAAGAGCTAAAACTAAAACGTATCTAACTACACTGCATTTTTCCACTATCAGGTTGATGCACACTACTGCTATTTTGAGAAAATCAAGATTATTTTTTTTTATGCCATATCGCCCAGCCCCACTTCCAGAAAACTCTGAAGCTGAACATTCACAAAGTATGAAACTCTTATCTTGATGTTTTATTGTGTGATGTGATCATTTCAATACTTTATCTTTGTACACCCATATTTCTGATTGAACTTTGGAATCTTCTTGATACCAATACACATACAGCCAATACACACCATGATTTATTAAAGTATATTTATTTACGGATAGATGACCATATTTTACAATACATTCTGACAAATCAGGATCCAGAAGTAATAATCAAATTTATACATACATTTATATATTCATAAATAAAGATATACATCAAAAGAATGAGAAACAAAGAACAGATGGACAAAGATAGAGTAATAATGAGTAATGAGTTATATATAACCGAAGTACTACAGTTTTGAGTTTTCAGATATCAGAGTCATATGTAGACCACCTACCAAACCTATCAAAAGGTTGTGCTTCAGGTTGTGTTTTAATAACTTGGCAGCACTGTATGTATGTGCTTTTATGTTTCATAATGGTTTTATTGTAGTGTTAGCCATATGATTAAAGAATTGTCCAATATATTCCACTTACTCCTGAGGACTGATGATCTAAAATATATATAGAGTTATAAATGAATTGGAGTTAATGTAATAGAATATAATGTGCCACTGTGTAGAATTTACTGTTCTGTTGGGGAGTGTATAGGAACCTACAACAAAAGAGGAATATACGGAAACACAAAACATCAATTCTATTTTGATATTTATATAAATAAATACAAACATATTTCAGGTTATTTTTCTTTTATGAAACAAACCCCTTAAATCCTCCCAGTTTAAAGGCACCCAAACCTGTAAATCTGTGCACAGCATCAGGACGACAGAGGTGAGCCGTCCATCACAGCTTTCCCCAAGTTTGAACCTGAGATATTCTGGACACCAAACAAATAGTCCCAGATAAATGGAGGGGGTAGTAATCCCACCTGAAGGATGACTCAAGCATCAGCCACTGAACTCATCTGTTCCCAGGCCGAAGCATGCTTGTTTTGTGAGATGGACCTCAGAGCTCTATTAAATTGTTCAGAGATACGCAGCAGAAAAAAACAATGTGGACTGAGACAAAAGCCTGATTATAAATCACAGTTGATCAGACTGTTGGGAGGGAACACATCCAGGGCTGGGTGAGGATGCCCCACACTGAACCAACACTACCCGGCTGCTGTGTAGAGCCTGACACCTCCAACCATTATATGTTCTGCACTGCCCAAACAATGCACAGTGGATATTGTGATCTTGGATTTTTCCTTGCAAATCATCAACATGAAGTGTTTTGGTTGTATTTGTGTCCCATCAGTCTTTTAAACAAACCATAAGATGCACAACAGTCCAGGAGCTATGCTAATGCAATTTACATTTAAGAAAATTGCTAGATACTGTATTCTCTAATGTGAACTGATAGAGACAGCTGAAAAGTCAATCCTCATCCTTCATTCTCTCACAGCCATGTCTTTACATAGGTCTCTGTGTATGTTTTGTAACCTGTAATGTGTATAAATTCACCAGCTAGACATTTACATCAATCATTTTACATGTAGCTATATGTTGCTCCCTTATATTGTTGATCTTCATTTGTGTGCAAATATTTTTAGTGGTCAAAAAAGGTATACATAAAACATGTCTTTAAACTAAACAACCTTGGAATATTTGATACACTGCAAAACACAAAACACGTGTTTTTTTGTGTCGGCCATTACAGAGGTTCCCAGCTGTGGAAAAAGAGAAACCTCAGGGAGAACCACAGAAGGAGGGATCCACTCCCAGGACGGACAGGCCGTGACATAGATGTGTTCAGGACAGTCAGTGACATATGGTCCATGAATATAGTCCATAATAATATCAGAAACAGTTCATCTGAGTGAGAAGAACTGGAGTCAGGAGGACGAGAATGTACATTGGTGGCCATAATTATTAGAACACTTGGCATATTTAAAAAGTATACGTTGTTTTTGTTAAATTGGCCATTAAAATACCCATAAAATGAATGAAAATCTACAGTCATCATTATGATCTCTATAAAAAATAGAGACTAGAGCCATCATTAGGAGATATAGGTCATTTTCCTAACAAAAATCATGCAAGGCCTATTTCACTATTCTTGTCATGGGATAACATTACTGTTGAAGTTCTCAGAAAACATACAGGCATTAAGTCAGGGAGATGCTGTAATTGCTGCAAAAGGTAGGACTCACTTTATTTGATGTTTGTTTTGCTCAGAACAACCATCTGCATGTGTTATGAACATTATAATTTGAATGAAATGAAATCATGTTTTGAGGCAAAAAAAGGTTATTATTTTCAGATCTGTCAAGTGTTCCATGCAATACAATCATTTTTGCCACCACCGTGATTTTACAGTGGTTAAATTCACAGTTTATGGAAATGGAAAGCAGAAAAGGAGCTAGATTGTTTTTTTCATCTTACAAATGTGTCATTTATATTAGATTGCTCAAACAAAACAATCAAATGAAATGCAGCAAACTGGTTCATGTTTAGTCATAACTCTTAACACCAACAATATTATAATACACATATTTTATTTCAGTTCAATTTAAATTTTATGGCGTTCTGTCCTGCAGCTGATCTCAGGCGTTCACTGGCTGTTCTCTGTTGATCTGATGAAGAGGGCATTAAAAAAAGAACAACCAAACGGCAAATCTTACTTGTGAAATGTAATGTTTAGTTAGTTAGTAGGTACATGATGCACAATGATGAAGCTCATTTTGCTGCTGCTGCATAGGATCACAGTGCCTGAACTGAATTTTGGGGGAGGGGTTGTGTCCCTCTCAGTCTATGTTATGATTTGGCAGCAGTCTTTTTATTTCACTTGTAAAAAGTAAAGCAATCTGGAATAACAGCGGTAAATCATAAATAACTGTGAAATAATATTGTGCTGTGTCACTCATAACGGATGGTGAAGCTGGCCTGTCCTCTGCATGACTCGTCCAATTTCAGCTTCTTGTAACAGTTTTTGTGCTCGACTCCTACTCGGTGATCAAAGTGAGCTCCAAAAGGATGAAGATATTTCACTCAAGTATGCATGGTGAGGCAGGCTTCAAAGGAGCACAGTATTAAGATTCATAACTGTGGGCTTTGGATAGGTAACTGAAGAAGATGATAATAGGCCGCGCAGACGTCCGCCGCGATAATGCAAAGGTGCACTTGTTTTTCTAACTCAAACTGAGAGGCGCTGATTAGCTTTAACACAAAGGAGAGTGGTAACAATGGGAGGAGATGAATGAGGGGAGTTATGAAATATGGCAAGAGCAATGGAACAGGACAGAAAGATGAAAAAGTAGGAAAAAGGCTATTGGTAAAATGAGAACAATCCATTTTCCAGGAATTAATGCTGCTTTTTATATCCACTCCACAGCTTTAATCAGCTAAAGTCTGATTTATATTTAGAAATAATATACAAATAAAACACGCACATAGTACAAGCACCTTTTATTTCACACTTCTGTCTCTCAAGAACAACACAGAAGAGAATCTACTTTTGAAAAACTGCCCTATGATAAAAAAAAAAAAAAAAAAAAAAGGACTAGAGGTAATCACAAAAACTAAACTGCCTATATTTATTTTAAGAGTTATTCTGAGTTTGGCTTTTAACTGCATTAAAAAGAGAATAGACCCTAAAGGTATATGTTTTAAAATTTTTTTTTTTAACATATGTCATAAAAACAAACATAAGAATTGTCATAAAAACAAAAACAAAGAATATATCTAGATATTCAAGTATATCAGGTAATTAAAATTAAGTGGAATATTTAATGTCAACTTTTATTTGTTAACTTTCCTTATTTCTCTTCTGCTCAGTTTATCCAAGCACTGAGCACACATATAAATACACATTTTATATATTTAAAAAATAAATTAAAACAAATGTGCAAACCAAACCTAAGTGTAACACTGTAATTCATCTTTTAATTGGCTCCACATTTAACTGCCTACAATTTGTATCCCAGGTCTGGATAATTACAGTACATCATTATAAAACCAGGTGTTTATGAAAAAAATTGTCAAAATAAACCAATAATTAAAATGAACCATGTCATTGGATTTGAAAGCAATATTATGTTGTACACAATCAAAACAAACAAAAAAAACACAACACAACTTTTTTTTTTTTGTGCCTCTTGTCCTGTTTATAAATTATTATTATGAACTTTGGTATTACTAGTCCAACAAGCTGAATAGTGCACAATATGATGAAAATTATTTGTAACACTTACAATATACATACAAGACTAAAACATTATTAACTGTTTTTTTTAATAGTGCTAATTTATGAATGACTAATGCTTTGTAGATGGTGAATTAAGTAGTTTCCAATATTTAACCTAACTTATGTATAATAGTGTGTAGTCATTATAAAGTGTTACCAAATAATTTATAGACATTATGTTCTGCATTTCCAAAACCTTATCCTTTTACACTCTATGTATGTTAAGATTTACACAGTCACACATTTTACATATTTTGCAATATGTATACATATAGAGATAATACACAGAATAAATCAGGACAAGATATAGTTCCATTTTTAAGCAGTTCTATCCAGAAACAGTGATTACAATTATACAAACAATTAACAAACATGTTTTAACAGTGAGATCTTGTTTAAAAGCCAATATCTGTGTCTGTATAAAATCTTATTGGACCAAAGTATGCAATCCTTTATTTTTTGGGGGGAGGCCTTTGAGTTTGGGGGTCGAAATAATTGCCTGGTATGTCTGACTCTCTGCAATGCTCTTAGTTCTAGTAAAAATGTGACAGTTGTGTTTAGGAAACGGCAGCGTTGAATAAATGTATGCAGCCATCAGCTAGAGAATCTAGTGAGAGCTGTGAAACAGTCAGACTTTTGTCTATACATCATCAACTGTTATTCACAGTCTGTTCATTCTTAGCAGAGAGTGCAGCCAGCAGTGAGACTAGGTCTAGGTGAGCGTCGGGGCCAGGTCTGAGGCCCCAGTGAGCTCCAGAACCAGGGGGAGGCTTGTTTATAGAAGCGCAGACGTCCAGGAGGAAGGTATCCGTGGGCTGATCCCGGGAGCCGCGCCTAATTAGAAACAACTGCTCCACATTCACTTCAATGGCTGCACATATCGTTCTTTTCATGTTGCTTGGCCGCTCATGCACGTTCATCAGCTGCACCTCCAGGCTCATCTCCATCTCTTAAGACTCCCCTGGCTGAGCGCTGCTGCTGCTGGATTTCACGGATGGTAAAGAGAAATTCAAGTCGTGCCACTTGAAGTAACTGGCTGTGTTATCTTCCCCTCTCTCCCACACTGGTCTGAAACAACACTGCTCAGGTCAAATGTGGTTCCAATTGGCCCGGGACGCTCTTAGGTTTAGGCTTGGCCCTGGATGACATCATGGAGCAGGTTTACTGAAGGAGCCTCATAGTGGTTTTAATTTCTAACCCGCTTATGTTTGGAGTTGAGTCAGTTATCATTAGAGCAACCATATCTCCCAAATCAAATGCATCTATGTTCACTGCTCCAGAAATATAGAAAATATATATATAAATGTAACCGAAGTTATGTCATGTTTAAGACATGCATTTATGGGTGAAGTCAATCTAAAGTGTCCCTAGTAAATGAGTTACAGTGAATGAGTCAGTTAGTCTGTGATTAATTGGTTAGGCTCCAGCCCCCCAGGACCCTCAACACCATTAGTAGCAGCAAAGTTATTAATAAATGAATAATATTTAGACATGAACGTGTCTCTTTGAGTGGGATTAACTGTTAATATCTATACTACTATGCATCCATCTTCTTCCTCTTCAAGGGTTGGTCTAAGCTGCCCCTCATCAAACCTGAAGAGGACAAGCCACTATTTTCTGAATGCAAACTGTTGCCTTGGACTTGGGGATACTGGTTCTCATCCAGCTGCTTCACACTCAGCTGTAAACCGTCCCAGGACACACTGAAGGTCCTGGCTTGATGAAGACAACAGGACAAAATCAACAAAAAGCAACCCAACCGGACTCCCTCCAGGCCCTGGCCGTGCCAAGAAATAAGAGGGAGAGCCTTCTCTTCACCTGAGTGTCCAAGACATACTGTACGTCAGAAAGTCAATTGAGCTCTGGTCCGAGTCTTGGTGCCACGTGTAGTGATGCACACCTTTATGTGTTTGTTATGGACAAACTGTGAGAAAGACGTCCAATCACAAAACATCACTCAAGTTCAGATTCACAATCATGAGCGTTGAAGTCACCCGTTAATGTCCCTAGTCAGAACACCACTGACGGCTGATCTGAGAGCTATAAGCAAGCTCACACCAGCCCACAACCTCTCACTCTCACTGCCAACCTCTCTCTAAAGGTGTATGGTTCCAGAGCTCAAGTTGTGCAAAGACGACAACCTTACTATTTCTAGTCAGGACCACACAACCTTCCCCATGAGCTCAAGCTTTTTCCCCCACAGTGCTGTCCATGTTCCAGGAGCCAGTTTATGTCCCTGTCAGTTTTTGCACCTTGAAAAACAAAAAAACCCCAACCTTACTTACTGTCGATTGAACCAATGCATATGACAAAAAGAGAAATACTTTACCTGTTTATGTCATGTATAAAACTGTATACTCAAGAAGAAGCCAGGAGAACCACATCCTCAGTCATGACACTTAAGATGTTATATTAGTCACAACAAAGATCCACCAATAAAATATAAGTGGACTGCAAAGTGTAGGGGATAGTGCATGTATGAAATTGGTTTTAGACTGGGATGCATTATTGATGACATCATTCTGAGCATGAACAACAACAATGCAATGTTATTAAACTCAGTGTGGTCCTGGTCCATACTCTCCTCCAAGACAGCCATAGATCATTACATATCTGGCAGAATCTCCCTCTGGCACACACAAAACCCAGACATGAACCGCCCCGAGCCTTCAATCCAATCTAACCCTGTCATCAGACCATCTCATACAGAAGTTCCTCATTCGATTGGCATCTGCGGAGCACTGGCAGAGGCACTCGCTCATATTCGAACCAGGTGATGGGATTTCATGTCAATATTTCCCATAATATAGACTAAATAATCATGGGAATGACTTAACATTGCGATTTCTATCCTAAAGATGGGGGGACTGGTAAAAGTACGTTTTATATTTCCAGACTGCAATCTCACTTGACACCTTTATTAAGAGGGAGACGTCTGAAGAAATATTGAATTGGAGATTGGAAGAATATGAGCTGTTTTGGATGATGTGGAGAAGTGTGTGGAGGGTGGATAATGCAAAATACATATACAATACATAACAGAATGAAGCAGTGCAGATGGTCAAGCCAGACACCTGTAGGTTATTTGACTCTGGAAAGAAAACAAATCAAGTCGAGGCTGAAAATAAATGGTTCACTCTTGACTACACTAAACTGACACCAGCCCATTCTTCTGACATTCATTTCCTGTTCCTTGTGTTTCATTCATTTAGGCGAGCATGCACTCATTTCCACAAATTAGTGTTATATAAAAAGTGCGTAGGTCTTTCTTTATCAGACTAATGAACACTTTACACTGACTTTTTTGCTGTGAGTCTTGAAAAAGCTCAACACTTAAACACCACTCTCACAACTGACTCATGTCCGGTTTGAGCAGGAGTGAAAGTGGGCCAGTGAACTCTCATACTAAGGGTCCACCTTCGTCTGCTTTGAGGTTTATTTGTAGTGCAGAACATAAACCAGCCTATATCTAGCATCTCTGTGGATTAAACGGGCTCCTGTAACAAGCTGCATGATAGATTATTCTGCAGAAATATGACAAACTGACGACAGCCACTTCACAAGTATTTCACTTAATACTTCAGTAATGATTTATGAAAGTCGTCTGTCTAATAATATAGGGATTGGTGCAGCTGAAGGGTGGATTTAGACCAATATGTGAGGGAGGTTTTATTTTCCTTCCTTCATGTTGTCTCTCTCTAGTTATTTTTGATGCAGGAGTGGGTTTAGTTTGTTTGACTGTGAGCAGTCATTTTGCCTGCCAGTGCTCCATCAGCCTATTTCATTTGGATTTTTTCCTCAGACATAACAAAATCTTGATAACATGTCATTATCGAATCAATAAAATAATAAATTAGTCAGTATAAATTTAAAAAAATATATGAAAAAGAGTTTATTGTAATAAGTGGCATGGTGTGTTTGCGATGATGTATTGGCAGTTTTTAGCTATTTGGTAAAATCCTTACACATTTAAGTATAGATAGTTACAAATGTCTTTAACCCTAACCCTAACTCCAAAACCCTTTCCAGGACATCTGAGATTATGTTCCTGTGTGTTTTTAAGATAAAAAGAGCAAAGATAGAGTAAGAAATGTGTTGTGTTGTGCTTTATAATACTTTGTCTTATTACATGTTTAAGGCCAATTAGCTATTATGATCATATCTCCGCAATTATAAGGTTTATTGACAGGAAACAAAAAGTGGTTTGGAGTTCGAAAGCTGTACCACACACTTACAGACAGAAAACCGCGCTCATACCAGAGGTTTATCACTGCATGGCAGCACTGCACAATGGAGCCCGAGTGGTGGGTCGACAACTGACATTTTCTCTTTGTCCTTGGCATCTTTTTTATCATTCTCTGAAGGGGTTGTTGTGGTTTATTA
This sequence comes from Rhyacichthys aspro, assembly GCA_036850595.1. Lineage (NCBI taxonomy): Eukaryota > Metazoa > Chordata > Actinopteri > Gobiiformes > Rhyacichthyidae > Rhyacichthys > Rhyacichthys aspro. Next base: position 17,493,233 of record CM072166.1, on the reverse strand, counting down.
TTGATAATAACAGTTATAGTTGCAGCTCATACACAGAGGTCACTGTGTAATTAGTATCAACTCGTTTATTGGAGTCATTTTGACGACCCTCGGTCAAAGCAGGTAAATTTGATAAAAAATGTCTTTGTTGTTTATTTATGTTCAATAAATATCATATAAAATGAAATTACAGATAGATTTAGTGAAAGTCAAAAGATGGCAACCCTAGGACTTTTAATTAAAAAAAGTCAAATGTCCAAACCGTTAAAATTACATTGTGTTAAGGCTAAAAAATGTGTCAAATGCAATGTGCTCTCTATTACCTATTGATTTAGGCTACTTATCCATTCTGTAGTAAGTTCAGATGTAAGTTCAGCAGCCCCCAAATTGTGGAACAATATTCAACAAGTCTATTATACAACAGCATATGCAAATGAGAAGATGGAAGATCTATGAACTGTTAGCAGGTCTGGGGAAACACCAGTCTGTTTTTTATCCATATCTGAGAGCTCAGTGATGCAGCTAGCAAAATAGCATTTGCAACAAAACCATATTGTGAGAGTGGGTTTGTGAAAACAAACATGATGAAGGCTTTTGGCAACATTAGCCTTTTTCAGTTGTGATTAATGGGACACTGACATTATAATGTAGTTGTTCTTCTTTGCACTAAAACAAACAGGAAAAAAGTTATTTAAGGATTATTGTGCTATTTTACTGGTCCGGCCCACTTGAGACCAAATTGGGGTGTTTGTGGTGCTTGAACTAAAATGAGTTTGACACCTCTGCTCTAACAGAAGTGAACTAATTATGCCTATTTCTTTTTAGTGTGTAATTTCTATTTATCTTATGTTTTGATCCATGTGTTACTTAATATTGGACTGACTATTTTAAGCACTTCGAGCGGCAGTTTTTATAGTGCAGTGTAGCCACATATCCGAGGTAACTTTACTCAACCTCTTTGTTCAAGCTGCACAGTATCACACATAGACAAAGACTAGTTGGCTCAAAAACTCAAATTCACAGGTGCTGAAAAGTTTATAAAATATTGCACTGGTATGCTTGAATAGTGTGTAGAGTGAAACATGCATGATGTTACATAAAGTAGAACTGCGGAACTTTAAACCCAAAAATATATGTATTCTCTAAACCATTTCAATGGTTCTTAGACTTGAAATCGGTAGAATTATGCCTATTTCAATGACACAACTGAAAAGAAACCGCTGATATAACTTTTCTTACTGTGACAGGGCATTTGGCAAGAGATTATGTGGGTGCTTGCTCTACTACACTATAATGAAGAGCATAGGCCAATGTACGACTAGCAGACTCATATTTGTACAAAATACACTAACATTACCCTAATGTTTCAGAAGACTTTTTCATTCTTCAACACTTGCTGTCTTAAACGTCTCTTCTGGTAAACAAACATGGCTGCCCTGCCTGTCTCTGCCGGTGCAGTTGCACAGCGAGGGATCTGTGCCCTCTGCTGGGTATAAGTTGCACATGGTTGCTTGAATTTGTAGTGCATTCTTAGCCACCGCAAAAATAGTTCAATCACAAGAGATTTTGTTTTGCATGCCCCCATTTAATAAAACATTTTATCTGAGATTGCCACTTTTGTTCCCCCTTAAGTCCATGAGTAGCATGAGTAAAAAGAAAATAGTTGATTGTTTAATAGTTAATGATTGTCTGAAGTGAGTTCTTCAAAAAAGTGCACGCAAATGATTTAAATTCTTACATAAATAAGCATGTGCTCTTAACCAAATGTTTGTGATTGCTAAAAAAAAATGACGAGAGTGTAGTTTGAAGTAAAAACAGCCTGTGAAGTGTGTGGCACTGCCCACACACACATTAGTGTCAGTCCTGCTCTGGCCTAATATCCTGCTCGGTGGCTTCACTCTGTTTTTGTAAAACACATACCTCTGTCTGTGTTTTGGACTGAAAAAGGCTGGAGGAAGTTGATATAGCTGTGAGGCTTTTAAAAGCAAGTCAACCTAAACATGGGCCGCTTTAGTATGGGACCCTCAGCTGTGGACCACAGAGTGCGGAGAGTTTGTTCTGGGGAAAATGGATTATTAGGAAGTTTAGGAGCCAGATCAATTCGAGGAGAATGACTAATATATTCACGAATCTGTGATTCATACTTCTTTGTATCCAGTTGGACGGCACAAAAAGGATCATGTTGAAAAACGATATAATTCTTGACTTGTATCGTAATCATGTAACAGAGGCTCCGCTGTAAGACTAAACTTAGGGCCCAGGGGATGTTCTCCAACAAATTGTATCAGTTTCCCTTCAGTCATTAGGCCACATCGCTGACGGGGATGACATAATGTAGATCTAAGTGAGCTAGGACTTAAATCAAATGACCAGACCTTTGCCACTGGAGAGGTTTTTAATAGTTTGGACAACTGTGGAATGACGGAGAACGAGTCCGGCTTCTCTCTGCTTTAAAACTTCACTTCCCCTCCTTTTTTGACAAGGAAAGAATGAAAACCAAAACAGCGCATTCCCTGCCTTCCACTGCTCTGCCGCACCAGCCCGTCCACCCCCAGAGAGCGCGCACCGGAGCGTCCAACAGAAACAGCCGACAGAAATAGAACTGCTATTTCAGTCTGAGTGCACTGTTATTTTTAGAAAAAAGTGACATGTTCTACGTTGAATTACAGCACCATAAGGTCACACCTTACCCCCCTTTTTCCACCTCCAGCCGATGACTCACCACAAAGTATGCGCTGACGTGATCCCGTCCACAAGTGTTGATCAGAAATGTGATTTTCAGCTCATTGACCTGATTCAATCAAAGCGGGAGGGAGTGGACCCGTCACCGCGTCTGCTTTTTATTTAAACAGCAGGTAAAGCAGCGCTTCAATCACCATGTTTTATGAGTTCACTTTGGCTTGCTGGGCTTTATGGACACACTCCTTGGCTCGGAGCGCGGATCATAATTTTGTTTGCAGCACATGAATGAAATGCGGCGCAAACATGTAATGCGATATCACACTCATTGGTACGCCAGGTTAGAACATGCAACACACATGCTTCCAATTTCTGACTCACATCACAGTCCGTCCAGGCAGTGACGCAACACTGAATGAAAAGGTGGCTAATCTCCGAGCTTTGGGCGCTGATCACAAAGAAAGGCGTCACTAAAAAACTATTTCGAGAATTATGACCACATCTAAGAAGCCTTTCTGATACAAACTGTTGCACAAATCCTTGTTTACAGCTGTTTTTTAGAGGAAATCGTAAAATTGTACAAATGACGAGAGGAGAAAAATGGGAAGATTAAAAGGGATTGGACTCAGAATGTGGTTAAAATATGACATATTACAGACAAAAAGTGGACGTGTAGCCTGTGTGCAGTTTGCTTTAGCTGGTGTCACAATGGGATTTAGGCAAATGAATGCAACTCAGTTAAACCAGGTTAAATGTTAAGAATTATGCTGCACATTTCTGATGTCATCTTTACTTATTTAACCCTGACAACATTTGAAAGTTTGTGTCTAAGATACAGATTCTGATTGATGTCCCCAATCACCAAGTTTATGAACAATGTATGTACCTTTACTTTTCAGAGACAAGAACTGTTTACTCCAACATACCTGAACATGACGTGTGAAGTGTTAATTTAATTTATTAAGTCTTTATAAACACAATTTCCTGTTTCTAACAATGGACTATTATCCCTTTGAGCATGAGGCTCTCACATTCACTCACTAGGGGCAATTTACTGTACATTCACCAATTCACCTTCTAATGCATGTCTTTTGATGAGGAGACTTCTCACAGAAAGGCCACCACGATTATATTATCATAAAGCATTGTAATTGTAGACTACAGTCATGAGACTTATGAACAACTCTTAAAGGGCACTTTTATATGTTCAGCATTTATTAAAACATAGAGATGGAATCAATGAAATTCTACATTCTTACATTTTTCTAAAAAACATGCACCAGTTCATGCACCAGAGGACTCACTACAACAACATTTTTTAAGGTCAAACATATTTTTCTCTTGTCATTTTGTCTGTTTGGATCTTTGGGGAGAAAATGACACTGGGTCACGTTAAGAGAATGTATGTCTAGAGTCGGAGGAAGCCAGAGTGCCCAGAGAGAACCCAGAGTAATGGAGGACATCATACAGACTCCAAAGAGTACTTTTTTGCTATGCTTGGTCAGAGAGGTCCTTTTGTTTGTCTTGAGCATGTGACTGTCCATTCTGATTAAGGGGCTATAGTTTACCCTCTTGTGTTTTTAGATAGACTGAAAGTAACATCAGTATTTGTACACATTGACACAAATGGTCATCGATTACGACAATAATTAAACTTATTTTTTTCTAAGGGTTAATAAAACAGTAGCCTCAAAGAGCTGGGATAAAAGAGAAACCTTTATGCAATAAATGTTGCCAGGTACCATCCAGTACATTCACATACAGTCCATCTTATATATTATTATAAGTCCTGTTAGTAGCAGAAGGGGTTCACTTGAATATTCCACAGTGTGCCATTATCTGTAGTCAAACAGACCTTCATTATTCCAGTTAGTGGCAGCATCAGGAAGGAAGTCATTGTAAGATCTGCCTCATGCAAAATGGTGCAAGGCGTGCATTTGCATCTTTTACAGTTGTTGGACATCAGAGCAGTGTGAAGACAGTCGCATCTCTGCTGCGGAGGAAATTGGACACAAAATGTTTGAATAATTGCATATGTGAAATGAGTTATGGATGGAGCCCACAGTAGTGAAGCAAATTAAAACAAGTGAATCCAATTACTGTTTATGGAAAGCAGCTGGCTGCGCTGTCGGTAAGTGAAACTCTGAGACTAATGCTGAGGTTTGGGGCTTGTCTGTTACACAGAGGCTGTTTTAGGCTTTCATTTGGACACAAACACATGTCTACAGGCCAAAAGACTTGTTCCATGTTTTCAGTTGAGCTGTGAAATGATCATCTGAAGTGAGTGATAAAGCAGTCACTGGTCTGTCTCTTTTATGTCTTTGTGAAGTCCCTCTGGGTGAAGCTTTGCTGATGTCATAACAACAACGATAATTCGCCTCCATGGAACCGACGGCAAAACAAGGTCAGTGTTTGCTCTCGGCCATGTACAAAAGCTCTTATCCGTGTTTATTTACGTACGCCGAATCAATTCATCTGTGATCCAGCCAGCAGTCATGTACGGGATAAGCTTTCATTTCAAAACATTTGGATTTAATTATCATGGGGATATGATATCCAAACAATCTGCTTTCTCCCATTAATAACATGATTGCGGCATGGCAGCTAAGACTGCTGCCATTTCATATATTTGTCAGGATTTAGAGATTGTTTTGTAGACATGGGGCTTTAACCAATTTAGAGCAATGACACAGTTTGTATTAAAGCAGATCTGAGAAAGGACGTGGCTTTGTTCCACAGGCGATAACTGATAAACAAACTGTATGTGGCTTTTCAGTAAAGGAGTCAGTAGGGACACATCCTCACCAACAGGGCAGGGTGATATACTACTACGACTTTTGACAATCTAATTAAAAGTGCGGATCTATTTGCTGTAGGTTTGTTTGCTTTATCAATCATCCTGTGTCATCACCATGTAACTGGTGTTATAAAGGGTGATATGAAATGGTACAGCCCTGCTCAGCCTTTGAATTTGGACAGTATTCCTTTGTGTTGTGACAGGGCTGTCCAAAGCCTGCCTATTAATTTTATCACAGTGAAAAATGTTGGATTTACTGGATGTTGAAATGCCTCACTTAGACAAAGATGTACAGGACGATAGCAGCGTTTTATAGTTGTAGCTGTAGTGTAGTTTTGAAATAAAGTGAGTATATAATAAGTTTGGGGCCAACATATTTGCTTGTCTATATAACGTACACTGCTGTATCATGACGTGTAATGTAGAGAATAAGGTTTAGTCTTGTAACCTGTGCAGTTAGTGGGGTTTCTTGCTTTAGGCTTGTGCCAGTCGTGGAGTCAACATGAGGAAAAGGAAACAGGCCAAAGCCCATGTGTGACTGATATCTGGAGTACTTGTACAATGAGGAAACAGAAGGCCACTGCAGCGTGTTACTTTCCAGATAAACTGTACAGGGCGTGATGTTCTAAATTAAGCCTCTGTTATAGTGTACAGTCAGAGTTCTGGCACTTATGAAGTGTTTCTAGATGAAGAGTGTGCACCAGAGGGTGACACTGTGGAAAGCGGAGTTTATTTTGGCGCCTGCTTCTGATTGAGTTTGTTGTTTAATGAAGGTAGTGAAGTGTGGCTGTGGGCTAATTGTCTGCAGTGTGTTTGCAGTTTGCAGAAGTACTGCAAGGCCCGCAAAGGTCTCAGAATGTCTGTGCTCAATAAAATATTTGTTAGTTGTACACCAAACTAAACGAGGAAATGTTTATTATGCATTTTTGATGTGTTTGACACTTCCAAATTGAAATATAATGATTACGGCTCTACTGTTTTGAGTTGAGTGGTGAGCTTCAGCAGAACTGACCCTCACTTGTCCTTAATGTGACTCAAACTGGAGATTCTGTTAAAACATGGTCTATTAGAACATCATAGCATTGGTGTGACAGGACAGGCAATCACCAAAGGCTTGTCAATTGTAATTCAGAGTTCTGGGTTGACTTCTTGAAGATGTACTTGAGGTAAATAAATAGAATGATTTGTTAAAACTTTTAAAAGACACTAACTGCTGTCTAACACTTTATTTTGTTGCCTTTAATGCAGTGCAGTTAAAGTGCTATGTGTTTCTTCCTAAAAAGCTGCCTGGGAGCTATGTGCCTATAGTGTGGCCCTGTTGGGATATATTGGGAGTTTAACACAGTTGATGTATTATAATGGGAATACTGTAAGTGGAAGAAGATGTAAAATTAAGAGGAATTGTTAAAATTCAGTTGGTTGGAACAGTTTTGGGCCTGACATGGGGTACACTTCAGACAATCACCCACTATCTGCAGGGCTAACACGCAGAGGCATAAGCTGACAGACGGCCATTCACTCTCACACTGATTCTCTATGAGAGAGTTTTTGAGGAGTGGGAGAAGGCACAATCACACAAGGAGGACAGACTCCACATAGAAGGGTCAAACCAATGAACTCCTTTCTGTGAGACCACTGTGGAACCTAAAAAGTAAGGAGAGGACAGGATGGAGCAGTGGATATATATGGGTATATTATGGTTTGCTAATGAGAATGTTCTTTCTGTTCCCAAAGACAAATGATACATACAGACTAGTTGAGTGTTGTGTGTGAATTAGCACTGGGACACATCCTGACCACATGTGTCCAATTAGAGCTCAGTAAACTGGACTGGCAGGTACTGACTCTCATTACAGTTCCTGAACGGCTGCCGATAGGCTTTCCTATGAAGTCTAATTATATAGTGAGACACGAGTAATTGCAATAATAAGTAATTTGTTTAGATTATGCAGAAGTTGGTCCAGCTGTACAACATCTGTTTTGATCTTGTGGTTTTGTTACTTTACATGGTATTGTGAGGCCTGCTGTCAACTTTGTTCATATCTCCTATTTAAATTTAGCTTAAGCATGTGTTAAAAGCATCATTTCATCTACTACTTTTCATATGTATTGTAAATTCAAAGTGAAGTGAATAGTATTGTCCCATGTAAAGCAGGAAAGTGCTTTTGGCATGTGTGTATGGTAGAGCAGCACAGTAGCATTATTGTAACAGATGAGAGCTGAGGGGCTGTAAAACAGATGATGCTCTAGATCATCGAGCTCTTAAGTCTTGTTTCTACTGGAAATGTATTTTGCGTATGTATAACTCCATTGACGAAAGTAGTACAAAGTGTCCCAATAAGTACCACTTTGGTCACCCCTCAGCTGTTGGATGCACTAAAGTGGTCCATTTTCCAAAATGTGGAGCATAAAACTGCCGACTGTTGATTGGACAATAGAGAATCTTCTGACAAAAATGAGAAGTGACATGAAAAAGTGAGGAAACAATGCTAAATGCATTAGAGGTTATTAGCCACAGCTATTTTTCAGTTTTGTATTCAGTCAGCATTGTATAGCTCTTGCTTTGACAGTTGAGAACATAGTATTCTCTATCAGCGTTGCATTTAACATGAACATTACTTGGGATATCAAAGAGTGAGTCTCACAGTTGACTCATGAACAACTAACTAGACCTAGTGCAGGTCACCTACACCCTAACTAGACCTAGTGCAGCTCATCGAGATCCTAACTAGACCTAGTGCAGCTCATCTAGACCCTAACTAGACCTAGTGCAGCTCATCTAGACCCTAACTAGACCTAGTGCAGGTCATCTAGACCCTAACTAGACCTAGTGCAGGTCATCTAGATCCTAACTAGACCTAGTGCAGGTCATCTAGACCCTGACTAGACCTAGTGCAGGTAATCTAGACCCTAACTAGACCTAGTGCAGCTCATCTAGACCCTGTCTAGACCTAGTGCAGCTCGTCTAGACCCTAACTAGACTTAGTGCAGTTTATCTGGACCCTAACTAGACCTAGTGCAGGTAATCTAGACCCTAACTAGACTTAGTGCAGCTTATCTAGACCCTAACTAGACCTAGTGCAGCTCGTCTAGACCCTAACTAGACCTAGTGCAGGTCATCTAGACCCTAACTAGACCTAGTGCAGCTCATCTAGACCCTAACTAGACCTAGTGCAGCTCATCTAGACCCTAACTAGACCTAGTGCAGCTTATCTGGACCCTAACTAGACCTAGTGCAGGTAATCTAGACCCTAACTAGACCTAGTGCAGGTCATCTAGATCCTAACTAGACCTAGTGCAGCTCATCTAGACCCTAACTAGACCTAGTGCAGGTCATCTAGATCCTAACTAGACCTAGTGCAGGTCATCTAGACCCAAACTAGACCTAGTGCAGGTCATCTAGATCCTAACTAGACCTAGTGCAGGTCATCTAGATCCTAACTAGACCTAGTGCAGCTTATCTGGACCCTAACTAGACCTAGTGCAGGTCATCTAGACCCTAACTAGACCTAGTGCAGGTCATCTAGATCCTAACTAGACCTAGTGCAGGTCATCTAGACCCTGACTAGACCTAGTGCAGGTAATCTAGACCCTAACTAGACCTAGTGCAGCTCATCTAGACCCTGTCTAGACCTAGTGCAGCTCGTCTAGACCCTAACTAGACTTAGTGCAGCTTATCTGGACCCTAACTAGACCTAGTGCAGGTAATCTAGACCCTAACTAGACCTAGTGCAGGTCATCTAGACCTTAACTAGACTTAGTGCAGCTCATCTAGACCCTGTCTAGACCTAGTGCAGGTCATCTAGACCCTAACTAGACCTAGTGCAGGTCATCTAGACCCTAACTAGACCTAGTGCAGGTAATCTAGACCCTGACTAGACCTAGTGCAGGTAATCTAGACCCTGACTAGACCTAGTGCAGGTAATCTAGACCCTAACTAGACCTAGTGCAGTTCATCTAGACTCTAGAAGTCTGTTAGGCTGGTAGTGAAGGTCTTCCAGATGTGAAAGCTCTTGACCGTTGAGGGCCTTGTACATTAGAATAATTTTTAATTCTATTCAGAATTTAATAGGAATCCAGTGAAGCGAGGCTAGTATAAGAGTAACTGGTTCTGGTCAGAAGTCTAAATGCTCCATTAGTCTAGCCAAGAGGAAACAGAGGCATGTAGTCATTGTACAGTGGTAACATGGCTTTCCTGAGTCAGCAAGAAATCAATGAACCAATGCTTTCCATGTCATGTGTGAACCGACACATGAAACAAACAGGCGCGAGGATACCACCTGACAGGCAATGAAAAACAATGTTTCCCATGATCAACTGCAGGTTGTCTTAGCTGACTGTGCCAATGAAAAGCTTACAGAGATATATAGAATCTGATGACGTCCAATAAGACACTAATCTGTCTCTGACCCACGCAAAAATAAGTAAACAAGCATATGTCTCAAGTTGCAGCAATTAATGTAAAATGTATAATGAAACAGTCTGCCTAATACGGACGCTGACCTTCATCTGAATGAGGATTTTGATGGAGTCAATAAAACATCAGGAATGAAGCATCAAAAAGCTCTGTAGATAAAATTCCAGTCAGATCTTGGCAGGTTAAGCAACACCTTTACATTCTTTAATAAGTTTATTCTGCTGCGCTGCACAAAACGGTTTGAAGATGTCAGTCTGAATTGCCGTGTCTGGATACTTTGCTGGGTTTGTGACATGGCTTAAAGGGATTGAGTTCATCAGATGTAATCCACATTCAGACCCAGATGCTTTCGAGTCTTCTTAACCTTTCCGTTGCATGCGCTGCATTCCCCGACCGTCACATTCAAACCTGTGCAGGGCCTTCCCTCCCGCCTTAGCAGCACTTCAAAGGCTCCCACATGAAATAATGCTCCGGCGAAAGTGTGCGCGATGCTGTTTAGTGCAGGAAACAGACGCAATTTGTCAAGTGTCTTCTCTTAAGTTTGGGCCTATATTTTTGTTACCCAGATCCTCACAGGACTTTTGACTTATCATAAAGAATAACACTGACAGATGTAACTCAGTGCAGATGGAGCTGGAATATTTTTGATGAAGGAACAGTTAACATTTCATGTAGTTAGCAGCCTTCAAGAAAATATGGCAACCATTTATAATATTTATGTGTGCATGTTATGTATTTATATCGAAGAACAAAGTGAAAATCTGGCAGAAATGTGTTTTTGATATGGTATTGAAGATACAGTTTTTGATTGATGCTTCTCAGAGTTCACTCATTATATACACTATATGATGCAATTTATGTACCTCATAGTTTTTCTCGGTGTGATGCTTTTTATTGCAGCTGGTGGGGTTTGCCGTTTTACGCAAAGGATTTAAACTCACAGAGGCTAAATCTTTGTTTGTGCTTGTTATTTTTGATAGAGCCAAACTTTATCTGCAACATGAGAGCATTAAACCATGCTTAAATATGCTTTCATTATGATGAAAATGTTACTAAGGCACTAAGGGTCAAACTGGCAGTGGTTCATATGACAGTTTGTTTTGTAGTCACAATAAGAGCACAGAGTTTGCAGTTTGGCCTAAAGGGAAGATAGAACTGCTATAGGGGTTTTGTAAAAGGATTGTCCAGTATTTTATAAAAGAAGGTCTATGGTAAATACATTAGGTAACTGACACAATGACAGTGACACAGGCTTTGTGGGTTTTTTTTTTCTTTGTGTCACTTTTAGAACAAACTAACAAGTTTCCTACAACTTTCTAAAATACCATCACAATGCAAGTTTGAGTTACACAGAAGGTATTTACAGGACGTTATTTAAACTAATGCCTGATTTTTAATCAAAACAATAAACAAAGTGTTTTATTTGGTTATATCTCTGATATAAATGGTGCACTTGGTCGCAGGGCACCGGTCTAATGGAGGCAAATGGGACAGGCAATAGTTTGGGTATTGTGGGATACATTGGGAGAAGTAAAAAGTACTAACTGTCCCTAACTTGTGTGCATAAAGAATTAAATAGAGAAACACAAACTGTCAGTATGCAGACTGCCAAATAAAAGAATTTATGTTTTTGTATTGAGTATATATTTGTAAATTGATTCTGAAGGAGTCTGCCTCACCAGCCAAAAACTACAATGACAAAACTGTTAATCTTTTATTACCAGCTGCCACTGTTGGCAATACTATTTTTACTTTTATTGGGCCTCTAACATCTAATTCTTGTAATATCTCACTTATTGTCCCTGTAGTATGACCTTACAACTGATAATATTTTTTTCATAAATGGCACAAATGGCATTGTTAACATTAACATGTCAACATTATTAATAAAAATTTAAGCAGCCGATACAGTTTTTTATTGTAGGTGTTTCATATTTGCCCTCAGACTGCACTCCATATTTGGCCTCACTTCACAAAGAGACTATGCCGTATATAGTGTTTATAGAATGTTCTAATTGGATGGCTTTGATAGATTACTCTTCTCCAGATCTCACAAACAGAACTCGTATGGAAAGATGATGCTCAGAGAAGGTTCGATAATCGTTGTTATTTTGTTTCTGATTTGGCAGAACAGATCTGCCTGAGCCTGATTAGACTGTGGGGTGTCGTAACGGAATGTTCTCACACATCAAACAGATGTTCTCAATCAATATCTGTTGATGTGAAAGCCCATTAGTTCACTAATTACATTTGCATAAACATTTCGGCATTTCATATTTACAAGGTCGAATTGGTTTCATACAGAGTTTACACACAGTGGCCATCAAGTGCTTACACATGTTTGCTGGCGATGCTGTTTGCTGTGAGCATGTATACACTAATAACATACTTACATACTGCACACAGAGACTGCCACACAAACAAAATAAAAGTGCGTCCCACCCTAAACAGCTCGCATTCCGCCTCAGTGACGTGCACAGGCTAAACAAACATGCACGTGTGTCTTTGGTGCAGCGGCTGTAGTTGTGCTGTTTGTTTGTGGACACCCAGGCCTCGTGTAAACACTCGATTGGACCTTGTTTAATGAGTGGTATGATGTTAAGAGGCTTCTCCTGGATCCAAAGTTTAGAATATGGACATTTCTGTGGTTTGGCAGGAGGACTAATACTAATGCCTGAGAGGACTGCAATAATGATGGACTAAGTACATCCTCTAAAGGCCAGGTTGGAGGTGCACAGGTCAAGCTGAGTCAAGTAAAAGGACATTTCTATCAAGGAAACATCTCCAATGGCTTATTTGCATCCATGTTTACTTCACTTGCATCCACAGTGTCTCAACTCCTCCATGCACTGGAAGTGACCCCCAGTTTCTACTGCATGTGTCTCTGCACAGATGTGGAGCGCCACTGTCCAATGTTGCAGACCCTCACCCACTGGAAATGCTTCAGACCAAAACAACAGAACAATACAGAAGAAGGACTAGAATACAAGTTTTCGACATTAAAGAGGCGAGAAGTTACACAGCGTTGCTTTAAAGTAGGATTTTCTAAGGACTGATTTATATAATAAAGGAGTATAACCGGAATAGGAGTGATTGTGCAGTAAGACCTTTAACAGCCTGAAGTCAAAGCATCACACAAGTTAGCCTATTACACCAACTTAAGTATGGAGGACGTGTCTGATAACTCTGCAACATACCAACACATATTTCCTCATTATACTAAACATCATTCAAGTCAAGTGTGGTAAAAATAACCCAAAAATCTGTGTGGTGTTATCATTAGGCTAAATGAGTACCAGACCTCTTTAAAGTCTACATTATATAAGATCCAGCTACTTACATTCCAGCAGATTATATTTTTATAACCATTAATCTGACGTGTCACAGGAGCCCAGGCACAGGTGCAATTAATTTGAGCATTTATTTATGATCCTCACATTCCTTTCAGGTGTCTCATGTCCACTGTCTGATTTTTATGCATGCTAGTAAAACGGCATGACAGACTGGGACTCGGAGATGGAGAGAAGCCATTCATTATCAAAGAAGTTACACCTGTGTCTTTTCATTTATAACAAGTCAAATGTGTGCAGATTTACTGTATATAACTCTGGTCTGAACATGGTTTGTTCATATAGCTTTCTACTTTTAATCAGGCAAAAACGTATAAAAAAATGATGATGTCATAAATGATGTGGCAGTAGCAGAGAGGCTGCAGGACTGACTTGACTTGACTACAAATGTTAGTTCTGCTTTAAGTGCAAGTATGTCAGCTGTGCTAAGGTCTAGCTAATGTCTAATAAACGGTTTTATTATTGTACAACCAAAGCTGGCTGGATTATTGCAACTCTTTTAAACAGACTGTGCCTCATTTTTTTCTTCTAGTTGAGGAAAATGCTATAAACCCCAAATGGTATAGTGTAAAAGGAATCCTTTGTGGGGGGGGAACAAAACAAAACTATACTACTGTTTATTATAAAGGATCGTAATAGATGAGAACCTCTATTTAGGAACAGAAAACCTTGGCCAATTACATACTCGCAAGGTGACATGCTTGAATAAGGTCCCATTGGTTTACATATGACAAGCCAGGAAGTTCGATAGCTGCCGATAAAGTGTATTTTTATTGCTGAATATGTCTTGTAACACAAAGAATCATTCATTCATTCATCTTCACCGCTTATCCCACTCGTGGGGTCGCGGGTGGCTGGAGCCTATCCCAACAGCTTTGGGCCTTAGGCGGGGTACACCCTGGACAGTGGCCAGTTTGTCGCAGGGCTGACACTTAGACGCAGACATTGACAGACAACCATTCACTCTCACATTCTAGGGTGTCACCAATTCACCTATACATGCATGTCTTTGGGTGGTGGGAGGAAGCCGGTGAGAACATGCAGACTCACAGAAAGACCAGAGTTAGCCAATGATGTTTGAGTTGGCTACAATCAGCCAACGATGTTTTGGGTCGACCGGCATTCGAACTCACGACCTTCTTGCTGTGAAGCAGGAGCGCTAACCGTGCACCCCACAAAGAATCAGATAAAAGAAATCTACGCTAAGCTAACAGTAAGCTAATAGCAAACTCAAAACTTCAGTTTGGTAAAATGTATTAGTATTTTGTGGATAAAAATTGGTCCGGTTTTGTTTTTTTAATAAAAGACAAGCAGGAGACGTCCCTGGGCTGTTTTGGGGGCTGAGTGGACTCTGAGACATGGACGACAAAAAGAAATTTGGTAGCGGAGTTTTAAACCTAGAGAAAGAAGCTATGTCTGTGTGAGCTCAGGTAAGCTAATGCTAGTGTTTTTACAACATAAAGGTTTATTAAATAAACAATTTATGACAAAATACGCTTCCATGTCAAATGTTAATGTTAATGTCAAAATTGGCTCTACCTTGTTCACTCAAACATGTTGGGAACAGTTTAAAAACATGTCTCGGTCACACTGCTCTCTTCTGACAACTCGCAAATCGTCTTTTTTTTATTTGGACACCACTACAAAATGGCGTATTCACTATGTAGTAGACTATAGAGTAAAATAGTACCTTTATTCAAGCGTGTACGTATTTCAGTTCGAAACAAAACTGTACTTCACTCTTTCCCACAGAGTTGCATTGTGTTTATGGTGGGCTTATAGAGGTCGGGTTTAATGTTGTCATCACTACTTGACTACATGATTCACCATGCTTGTGTTAATTTAAAGAGATTAATGCAAAGTACCCAAGTCATTTCAGTGAATGTATGCGTGACAGTAGAAACAGCCATTGGCCCCTCATTACCTTACCTTACCTCTTACCTTAAATGGGGCTGTATAAGCTGGATGAGTTAACAGTTGTGGGCGGCTGCAAAGAAAGTCACTTTGCTATTTTTTGCTTATGCTGCTCCTCCTCTGTCTCTCTGCTTGTCTCCACTGTTTGTTGTTCATGCAGCTGTGGAGTGACAAAAGAAGAGACAGCGCTGGTTTTCTGGGAAGTTGTAGCATTTACACATAACAGACACATACACAACAGACACAGGCCCTAATCAACAAAACAGATTCAGGTCATTTACCCATCGCAAAATTAAACGTTTCAATATGATAATCTACATTTGGTTCATTTGGCGAGGCAAGACTATGGCGGGGAAAATTAGTCTATGGCAGGTCACATATGGGAAACACTACTCACTCAGATTTAGATGTTTGCTTCCAGAAAAAAAAAACAACAAAAAACCCCACATATATAAGGGTCAAAACAAGTCTCTAACTAGAGATACATGAACCAAAAAAGAAAAATAAGAGACTTCTCAAACTAATGAAGCATTAATGGCAGGTCTTATGGTGCATTCAGTGGTTCTCTGGAACTAGGAAAATGTTTTACCGGCTTTAAAAAAAATGCACAGGAACGCTAAGTCGTTATTTTCATCATCAACATGGTGGAGGAAAGCAAACGTTGATGATTCAGTAATATAAGTAATTTAAAAATATTTCATACACACTGTTTTGCACATTAATAACTTAATTTTGAGAATACACTAGTTTTTTGTCTATATGGGCTTATTTAGACTATATACTAAGGTATTATTATTTATTTACGTCCGGTATTTTACGCTTCAACATAGGTTCGGTTAAGTTTGAATAGGCTACCTCTTCTTGAACTGCTGCTAATAGGCTAATAATTGCTACTTTGAATGCATTAACTAATTTAAAAACAACATTAGCATTTATGACTTCAATCCATCTTCCTTGATGTTATGGTTTAGAATGTACCGACTTTCCAAGCTGAAATCATGTGAACACACTGAAGACGGAGTTCCCGAGGACCAAATGAATGCACCCTTATATTTAATGAACTAAGGTTGTATGGGGTTCAAGTAAGTCTTTTTGATAAACATTGAAATGACAACCTTCTCACCGGAAAACAGGATTGTAAACCACTCTATGACAGTGCACATGTAATGGAGGTGTATTAGGAGCGATAAAACTAGCAAAAAAATGAGCATAGGCTGATAGTGGGGGAGGGGAGCACAACAGTCAGACTGAAAAGAGGACAATATTGCAGTATATCTTGACTGAAAAAAGTGATGTAATTATAAGGGGAGACATAATGAGCTGCTATGAAGACCAGGGTCAACTAAACTCTAATGGAGGCAACATTCATTGGAGAGTAACTGATCCTGGACCTGGTGTAACCTGCCAGCCTGGACACAGAGAGGCCTTTCCCTGACCCTGGTTCATCTAAAGCTAAGTGAAATCTTTCCATAAAAGCCCCCGTTCTTTTGCTGCTGCTCTCCCCATTTCCTTTTATTTTTCTCTGACCATTCATCCCTCACTCCTAAATTATGAAACATTTCAAATAATTTGGTCATTTTCTGGAACTTCTTCCATACATGCGCCTACAATCTTCCAATAATATGCCTTGATTTTAATTGTGACATTTTTCCACCAATTTTGTCATGTCTGTGTGTCCCCAGTGTGTGTGTGTGTGTGTGTGTGTTTTTCTCGTAAATTTTATTGTTTCCATAAATAATTTCTTGCAATATTTCAATGCTTTGTACAAATTGTTGTTAATTCATGAAGGTGTCTTTGAAGAAAACTTTACGAGACTTAGATTTTTTTCCCCGTCCAGAGCTCTTGTGCAGTGACAGGACACGAGGCTGAAGAGATTTGCGACACAGTTGTGTTTGATGTTTGGTTCCAGGAGTCAGAGCGCTGGGGTCTGTGTTTCCTAGAAGTCTGTTTTCACTCGTGTATACAGCTTGGTTTAATATGTATAAGCTTCCATCATTTATCATTTTCCAGGTGCTTTTAAAAATCGCAAAGAATGAGCCATGCAAGATGTCATTATGCTTTTGTTTTGGTGTCTTAAAATAACTAGGCAGAGGCAAAGATGTGATGTGATCATTATTTGTGTTTATAATGTGTGATGATTACTGAGAAAATTGCTGCATTAGCCCGTTTTCTCCTTTCTTTGACAAAACTTGTTTCTCCATACGTCCCCACATTTTTTTAAGCAGGCTTCTCTTCAGTTCTTTAATGTATGGTTGTGTTTTTATATTTGCAATTTTTTTTTTCTTTCTTTCTTTTTTCTTTCTTTCTTTTTTATATATAAGTTTAATAAGCAACAAAACAAAAATACCTCCTTGAGCGGATTCAGAAGTTCTGAGGAGCAAATGTAAACGAGCGTTCAAATTGCAACAGTGTCTGTTTTAGGTGAAATGTGTTGTGTAAATAGCCTTTAATTCATTTACAGGTTGTACAGAAGGCAGACCACATTATGACAGTACTTAAATCATTAAACTGGATTCCTGTACTTACAAGAATTTACTTTAAAATAGTATTGTCTTAAGTCTTTGCTCTTCAAGCCCCATTCTCAGAGCTGAGGTCTGCAGACCAGTTGATCCTGACGGTTCCCAGGACTAGGCTAGTGGCAGCACCAAAGTGAGGAACAGTTTACCATTTCAGATTGAGCTAGTCTCTAGAGCACTTTAACTCTTTGCTAAAAAACAAAAAACAAAACCTTTGCTCTTTGGCATTTAGTACAAGAGATATCTCTGCTTTTATCATAGTGTTATTGCTCCTATTGGTTTTATTTTACTACTATTGAATTTGATCATTTTATGTTGGTGTAATTTTTTTATATGACTATATGACTTATACAGCAGCTCAATTGAGGTTGTTGTAATTGTGCTTTAGAAAAAGTTTCACTTCACTAATGTAAATCATGAATATTTTTGTTCAAAAGTTCTCTCTTTTTATTTGCCATCAGATGTCACGGACTAAGTTACCGCTCAGGTAATTCATTTGTTGTTAAATCACGATGCGTCATCTTTCACCCTGTTTGTCCTCTGACCCTTTACTCTGTCCCTTAAACCTGCCCCAGCCCTCCACAGGCGCACCAATCGGATTAATGGCTATTTTGGCAACACATGAGCTCATGGGTAATTGGCTGAGGCCATGTTTCCTGCGGAATGCTGCGTGGTTCCTTTGTGGTGGCTTCACGGCCGGCTGCAGCTGCCATTGAGACTGAGAGATGAGCAGCACTCTGGTGACACAGTCGGTGGAGTGTGGAGCTGGGATGAGAGGCTTCCTCTGAGTGAAGATGGGACATGGTTCTACCACTTGAGTAAATGAGCCACACTAATAAACCTAATGGACTGATCAAGACCCCCGAGAATATGTTGATAGTTTAAATATGTAAAAGACATACACTTTAAATCTTTTGCTTCGTTTGAATAGATTTTATTGAAATATATGGCGTTGTGTGGACAGACATGACAACGGCTCTTTAAATAAACTAGATGTCTGAACTCAGGGTTCTTATTGGACTGCAGTGGCTCAGGATGGTGGTGATGATTCTCTGATTGGTTATCCATCTCTACAATGGCGTCCAGCAGTACTTTATTCTTTGTTCGTTGGTACTGCCCCTTGAAAATCGAACTCAAACCCACAAAGACCAGACTAATTCTTCTATACAGAAAGGTCAAACAATTTGGAAAGCTGTCCAGCCTGTTATATTCGTATTCCACAAACAGCTGTAGTGTCCGCTTTTGTTATTCCACACAATGTTTTCACAATGAACATGCGCCACACTGAATCCTCGAGTTGTGCCAACAGTTTAATTAAAAAAAGTGATCTGGTTTAAAAGAACGGTTTATTCAGATAAACGTCAAATGTGAAGATGCAACAATCCCCTGCTTTGATATCTGGAATTCTGTGTAGAGTTTGATACAGTTGTAGAATGGCCAAAGTAACCAGCCAGTTCGATGTAAACACAATTCTTTCCCATGTGATAAGACCTTCCAAAGAAATTACACTTAAAAATAAAATCACTGTACTGTAATGACAGAATCTACTATTGTGTCAACAGGATCAGCCAACAACAACAGCAATAAACGCCAATAATCCATGCAGAGAGCTGTAATACTCTACCAACTCTCGGTATGTACACAAGGATCTGTTGTTTCTGGAGCAAAACCCTAGAAATATATTCAATGTAACATCTGTCTGAGGATATAAACAAGAGCAGAACGCTGTGGAAGAATTCAGCCTCATTCAAGTCCACTCTTCCAGACCACTGCTCATGTTTGACCGTTTCACTTTGCTCTTCTTCAGCTCTGTCATTTTGATCTATGTACAGAGGCAGCTTATGTCCGAGGTGTACAGAGGACTCAAACCCGAGACCTCTCTGACCTCTCATGCTAACAGGCCCATCATGTTCCTAAACACTGCCCTATGACTGTTAAAGAGGATTTCTGGAGTTCTCCCTCAGATCTATTTCCTTTTTACCAACATTAAAATAACTATTGAGACATTTTGACTGGAGAACTGATCATCACATGCATTAGTTACATATTTCAACAATTGTAACAGACTTCACTTACACTCAATATAAACACACAAGCAAGACCCAGACTTGTGTAGACTGGGTGAAAAGGTTTAAAACTGTCAATTTACTATAAACTGTGTATATAATTGTGGATGGATGAGGCTAAAGCAGATGTAGTACACCATGCTGATTAATTTCAGTGTTGTCAATTGTCAATTTTGACTTTGTAATCTTGGACATGCTTGTCATTTTTCTTTTTTTTTCTTTTTGTAAGCATCCTAGGCCTCATTTCGATGACAGCGAGCACCATAAAATATCTAGATTTATAAAACAGCAGTTTCCGTTTCATGAATATCACCTGTGCACGTCAATCCACCTCATTAATTAGCTTTAATAACACCACTGTGCTGTATGTTGTAAGCCCACCTGTCAGGTTAGTGTGTTGCTGTCTCTCTCAAACGGGGACAGGCTCCTGTATAAAGTACCGTTAGCATTACCACATATGAGCATTCATAGTCTGTTTGTCCTAAGCCCGTTTTTATTTGCTTGTTTAAGATTGTAAAATTAGATTTTTAATTAAGTTCACGCCTCTGCAAACAACTGTTGTTTGAGCATTTCTACATTTGGTTTCATTTTTCTCTGAAGTGGCTTCCCATGGTTCTGAGATACAAAATCACGTCTCGTTCAATTAAGTGGAACACAGCCATATCCCCGTAGTGCCCTCTCCGTTCCCAGTGGGATTGGCAGGGTTGTTGGCTCTTGTGGACTGTGTGAACATTCTTGTCATGCTATTCTCTTGTATTTGTTGGCTGCTTGATTACATGCGTGTTTACTTGGTGAGTTTGTTACCCTGCTGCAGAGAAAGGAAAAGACGTTCAAGCATCATGATCCGCGGGGATAGTGTGAGCTTTGAGGATTTAGGCTTCATCGCTTCAAGGAGCTGTCAGTCAAAGAGAGGAACAGAACACATGGAGTCTGTTTCAAACTCATGTCTAACCCTCATGGTGATGAAAAATGAGGGGAAATATGGAGCTTTTTGATTGTTTGAGTTCTTTATTTTGGTTTGTCTTGGGCAGAAGTAGAATGACAGGCTGTGCTTTAAAATAGGAATGTGAACAGGTAGGTTCGTAAATGAGAAAATGGTTTGATCTCCAAATTGCATATTTTGATTATGATCTAAACGAGACCTCATAACACTTATTTATGCTTTATTATCAAGGACTTTAATAGATGAGAATGTTTAGCACATACCAGAAAATTGAATAAACATCCATTTCCACCTACGTTTTAGCATCTTTATGTGGATTTATTGTATGCTCAAATCCTATGCTTAAAGCCAGTTGAAATGTATGACTTACATGTCAAACTATAGAAAATGTGACCATCTAAAATCTATCTATTGCAGTCTTTGCAGATTTTGCAGGGTATAGCAATTTTTCAGAATAATGTAAGAATGTGAGAATTGTGTTTACATCATGGCTTCTATACTTACTTTGTATATGATTTTTCGAAGTGTCTTTGCTGCATGTTGTACATCCATGTTATTAACTCGTGTGTGAGGCTAGATGGACCATGAATATTAAAAGACATTCCAATCAAATCCCACTTGTTTTAGGATTGCAGATTAATCAACAGACAGCAGTGTTGCACAGTGGAATTGGTGTGTGGTGCAGTTTGATAAATATTGCGTGCACTCTGACAAACACGTTTTACACACAGATCTATGCTTGCTGATCAAGTTTGATTAAAAAAGGGCCAATATATGTCATCCATCTCCTTCATCATGAGTACTCTTCTGCTTTAATTTTCCTCGGCTTCATGTAACCACACAGAGAATCACAAGAGCACAGATGTCACCAAACTATGTCTTCTTTATTAGTTAGCTTTGACAGTGTCTTTTCTAAACTGTAGTTATATTTGCTTATTATAAATCCTTTTAAATACTGCAGTAGTGTCCTGGTGAATTTTCTTTGTGTGTAAAATGGTGACATCATTGTTTGGAATGAGGACCAGAACCTTAAGGTCAGAGGTCAGCTTTCTGTAAATATACATTTTTGAAATAGAGCTTTCAGAGTCAGGTGAGAGCAGCACCAGAGTGACAGTCTGAATGTGAAAGAGGTGGAGAGGACAGTCACTCATGAGAATACTACCTCCAGACTCTGAAAGGTTTCTTGGCAGGAAGCCCTGAAAGTGAATTTCTCGTGTGGATACAACACGCCACTGAGCTGACGACTCAGAGGACATGTGTAAGGATAGAACATAAGAGTACAAAGCCTTCCAATGGGAAAATTATTTGGTGTCCAGAGATGCTCTATTTATTTTCACTACACAAGCCTAACTGTATGGACCCTCATGTGATGTCAAATTGTGTGATTAGAAAATATAGTGATATGGATGGATGCTAGGTACAGAAGACCTGATTTGTTGTGACCTAATAAAGTCATTATTCATTCATTCATTATTTCTTGTAAAGTTATGCTAACAGACTAGCATAACCAAGTCTAATCAGAGTGATGTGGAACTTCAAATGTCCTAAAAATAGCATGAAATGGACAAATGTTAGAGAGTGTTCTTTAGAGGTGATTCAACAAGGCATTAGTTCATTCTGTTCAATAGTCTACCCAGTTCTCAAAGACGATTATAGTAATGAATCAATTCTTCATTATAGCCATCAGCCTTGTTCCAGTTGATCTTGTCTCATACAGTATATATAGAGCTTTATTTAGACAGTACTCTTGATGGAAACACACTTATTGCTCCGAGACCATCTTGCTTTCCCATTAGTGTCCGAGTGATGGGTTTGAACTTCTGTCCTGAGTATAACCCTTCAGACTCATATAGAATAAAACCATAAGACCCATTAATTCAGTATTAGAATGATGATGATTTTATGGCTGATCTGTGGGGATTTAAATGTCACTGGTCTTTTGAAAAGTGACTGTTTTCCACCCCATAAAAGTTCCCTCCCTAAATACAATCGTCATATCAATCTCATGAATAGCTTTTGTTTGGTTTTGATCTGCGGAGCCGTTCTGCAGGCCAACTGTGGTGTGCGTATTTGTCTGAGTAAGACGGATCTCTGGGTTGCGACATTTACTACAAGTCGTGTCAGGGGACCTCACGGGCTTTTTACTGTTGTACCTCAGAGGAGCAGGGCTTGGGTCCTAATGTCTGGTTTGATTTTCCTGGACAGAGATAAGGCAGCACATAGACACAGTACAGTCGTGTGGTTTGGCGTTCGATCACTCCCACCTCAGAGCTGTCAGGGAAGAGGCACTTTAGCAGTAGCTCTGATTCACCCGAGGCCAGCATCTTTTCATGACCCTGAAGCAATTACTGACTTTTACTGACATCAATTGACTGTTTACTACTTCCTCTGGGTCAAAGGTTAAGAGTGGGGTCAGGTGGAGGTTGCTGTGCTGTTCCCAAGCTGCGCTGTGAGGGATGTCTCCACTAACAGCAGTCACAGTTTGAAAAATGGACGTTACACGTCACAAGATCATAGCATCTCCAAACCGTAAAGGATTAGAGTCCATCCATTGCTCTGCTCTTTCTCAGTCTCTGCAGCAATGGCTGGTCTGACCCTGAGCTGAATGTGAACAGTGCTTGATCAGATGAAGGTGTTAGAGCAAACCAATATGGCTCCATACATGAAACATTCTTTGACATATGACAATGTTGGTATTTAGTTGTTTGGGGATTTTTTTGCTCCTCAATTTATAGGCATTTTATATATTAAATTGGTTAGGAAACCTCTAATGTGTTTGGCACTTAACCAAATGCCTTACTGGTATCCCACAATCCATTGCACCACCTAAACTTTTCTGAATATGGCCAACAGAGGTTGAACTCCAGTGACACTGCATCAACCATTTTCTCAAGTGTTGGCATTAGTTTTGTAAAAGACACTGCTCTAAAGCCACAGCATCTGATACCAGACTTTTTATTACTCACTAGTGATGCCTGGTCTAGTAAAACAATACTTTGCGTGCATTTGTTTACATTTGTGAGAAACTAAGCTTAAGGCAGTGTGGCAAATTTTGGCTGAATGAATGTCATGTTGTTGAAGTTGCTGTTGAGGAGTCCTTTTAGAACATGTATTGTATCCATACAACGTTTGAAGGATGATATTGAAGTCGTTGGCGTTGTGCAGAGGATAAGATACACTTGCTGTGGACCACTGTTGGGAAGTTGTAGTGTCAGGCTTCTGTGTATAATACCCCATTGAGATTAGAGGAGCCAACTGTCAATAGACCACTGAAGCACCTTTACTTAATCTGCAGTGTTAAATTTGACAGCAAATTTTATTTAGTTTTAGTCCTAGTCTTTTGACTAAAATGCAATTTAGTTTTAGTCATAATTTAGTAATCTAATCCTTCTTAGTTTTAATGTAGTTTTAGTCGACTGAATATCATAAGAATTTAGTATATATTACAATAGTTTTAGTCACTAAAAGAGACATAGTCCCTCCAGCGTGTCCTGGTCCAGGTCTGCCCCGGGGCCTCCTCCCACCTCCCCAGGAAGGCGTCCAGGAGGCATCTGGAACAGATGCCCGAGCCACCTCAGCTTACTCCTCTCGATGTGGAGGAGCAGCGGCTTTACTCTGAGCTCCTCCCGAGTGACCAAACTCCTCATCCCATCTCTAAGGGAGCATACAGCCACCCTGCGGAGGAAACTCATTTCGGCAACTTGTATCCAGGATCTTGTCCTTTTGGTCAAGACCCAAAGCTCATGACCATAGGTGAGAGTAGGAATGAAGATTGACCGGTAAATCGAGAGCTTTGCCTTGCAGCTCAGCTCCTTCTTTACCACGACAGACCGGTACATCGACCACATGACTGCAGAAGCTGCACCGATTCGTTCCATCCTTCCCTCACTTGTGAACAAGCCCCCAAGATACTTGAACTCCTCCACTTGAGGCAGGAACGGGTTAGGGTTAAGGCTGTCAGTCGAAGATTTACCAGTCAATCTTCGACTGACAGCCCTCAGCAGAGGGCCCCGGACCCCATACTCCCGGAGCACCCCCCACAGGATGCCGCGATGGACACAGTCGAATGCCTTCTCCAAATCCACAAAGCACATGTGGACTGGTTGGGCAAACTCCCATGAACCTGGAGAGGGTATAGAGCTGGTCCAGTGTTCCACGACCAGGAGCGCATTGTTCCTCCTGAAGCCGAGGTTTGACTATCGGCCAGATTCTCCTCTCCAGTACCTGGCATAGACTTTCCTGGGGATCACCTTAACAAAAATCAAACTTCATTTTGACTTTTGTCAAGTCAAAAGGAAATCAAACATTCCTGGCAGGATTTACATTTTATTTGTTTATCATGGTTTACCTTAACATTCTGTGGCAATATTATGAGCAACATGATGGCATAGTGGTTAGCACTCCTGCCTCACAGCAAGAAGATGTGTGGAGTTTGCATGTCCTCCATGTGCATAGGGTTCCTCCAGGTGCTCCAGTTTCCCCAACCACCAAAGTCATGTACAATGGGAGGTGAGCAGGGTGTCCAATAACCAGAAGGTTGGTTCAATTACCACTCACTTCTTTACCTGCCTTGCCTCCACTGGTGTACAAAGATTTGGGTGCCCAAGAAGGGCATGAAAAAGCACTATATAAATGCATGCAAAGTTTGATAAATTTACCAAACTTTGAAACTTTGATAGTGTAGCACCGTTCATGTAGCAGCACAGAAACATAATAAAATAATAGAATTGAAAGGACTTGTGTATGGCCAGGTCAACTGTTTGAGTTTGATTGAGGCAGGTATAAAACTGTACAGTGCACTTCTGATTCTGGTGAGAATGGCCTAGTGGGTAAGTGTTGTCAGTGGCTCTCTGTGGACCATTGGCTCTAGCCCTTTTATTAAAAGAAAGGAAGAGGAAATGGTGAAAATCATTGTAACACAGCAGCAAGTTTTGCTTTGATCAGATAATAACAGGTTGAATAGCAACAGAACACCCTTTATGATTGTGTTAGACTTGCCTGTTTATTTCATTGAGTTACTGATCTATGATTGAATTTTAACTGTATTAGCTCAGTTTGTGACTTTCTGAGTTTTTCACTCCATGGTTGCTGCTGGATATAAAAAGTCCACAAGCCTTCTCTTTCTTCTCATAAATCCCAGCATTATGGGGCTGCTTTCAGTGGCTCACAACCTTCACCTCACTTATCTTTTAAATAAGGGACCCAGATTCTTAGTTCTGGCCAGTTCAGGTGCAGTGTTCTGGGGCCACCCAAGATCCAACTGATCAGAACCTAGCATTCCTAAAATAAAATGTCTTTAACTAGGTTTTCCTGAGTAAATAAGAGAAAACATCACACGTGACACTCTGTGAGAAGGCTGTATTATCTGGAATAAAGTCCAGCGTGTGTTTTTGGTTACTTTAAACCCCAGTAGTTAAGATCTGAAGTCGAGGGTCTGACCTCTGGAGCACTTTAAAGCCCCCCATAACCTCAGAGCAAGTGGTCTTGACCTGCAGCCTATGATTCCCTGGAACTGCTCTGACGACATTAAAGAGGATTCCCTCCATCTGAGGATTTATTTTTCAACTTTGAAGTGACTTTTTCCAAAGGTCAGATAATGCTGACGAAAAGAGGGCCCTGTCATAAAACAGACTATTTGGCACAAAATCTGTCAATTGTACTGGAGTCCTGGTCGTCCTGTGAGTCGCGGGGCTGATCTGAGGGCATCAGTGGTGAACACTGCCCACCCACAAAGGTCTTTGGTGTGGGGCGCAGTGGGAGTGTTGTCTCTCTCTGGATCTGAGCTGTCCCCATGTAAACAGCCTCCCTTCTGCAGCTAACGGCACTGCTCCAGCCATTCACTTCTAAAGAATTCAAATTTAGATTGTAAGCGCTCCCTTTGTGTTATCACACTGGACAAACTGTGTTGACTTATTAGAAGGATTGATTTTTTTTTTTTCTTCAGTGGAAAAAGAGAAATGTGGCCAAGTCAGAGTCATCAGAGGTCCCTAAAATAGAGCTGTGTCTGAGAATGAAGCAGACAAAGGTGAACTGCTGAAGTGCTTCTCTTAAGCTCGCTCCGTCTTTAGCATTTGAACAGCTGACTCATTTCAGAGGAATCCTCACACAGAGGTGGATAGAGCCTTTTTGGCTTTTCAGAGATGCTTCAGCTTTGTAAGTGGCAAGCATTCTTGTTTTCTTTTAATAAGCGGCCTTTTGTGTGGTGTTAATGTAAATGTTTTTGTTGAAGCGTGCTGCGCGTGTGTGTTTACTTTGGCAATAATTACCAGCATGCTCTTTGTTTACAGGTTCAATCGGCTCTTCACACTCACACTTTGGCGAAAAGGCAAATAGACTTATGGCCTGAGTCCATTCAACAGTGCAGCCGTCCTGCAGCAGCTCATGTCACACACATGCACACATGCACAGCTCAGCCTGTGTTCCATGTGTATATTATTAGCTCCAGACAAATGAGCATTTGCATCCGTGATGTAAATAGAGATACTTAAGTCTGTCTGTTTCATATACTGTACTCAAAGTGCAGCCGACGCATTAGCGTGGTTCCCATGGCAGTCACAACAGTGCAGTGGCCGTCTACTGCCAGCCCTCTTTTATTTTAGACCAGAGGCTCATGGGAAAGCTATTCTGAGAACTTTTCCGGTTGGGCTCTGAAAACAGTGCCAGCCGTTGGTTAACAGGTGCAATTTGACCAGAGGGGCCTTTAATACATTTACTCAATAATGTCTTAATTTGCAGTTTGTTTTTGTTTGCATTTGTGCGTAACAGAAGGAAAGTTTGCCTCATGTATAGCGACTTGTTCCACTACCAGATATTTTATCGTTTTATCAGAAGATCTCAATAGACTTATTATTCACACACTTAAGCAGACTGCCTGATGTAAAGGTTTTTGGAGCCTAATGGCTGTACATTTGGGAGAGTCCAAATTACTGTTAAAAATGGCTTGTCCCTGCATGAAAACACTCCTTCCTCACAATCAACTATGGGGGCCTGGGCAGGGTTAAGGGCTTCAGATTACTCAAAGTCCATGAGAGCATTCATGTTTCCATTCATCCTGTTCTTTCTGTTCCATTGTCCTGCTTGGAACCCACTTAAGGAGTCTGATATCATAACCAGAAAGGTACTGAAAACAATGTTGGAGAATGCCCTCAACATTTGGTGCAACTTAACAACTGAAAGCCACAGAGTGTGCTGGAAAAGCAGGTTACAGTAGCTATGTTCTGAGTATGAACAATTTAGAAGTGCCAAAGCGTGTTTCAGCTGGTACAGTATGGCCCAGTTCAGGTTAGCCCTGGATTAGCCTACATTTTCACCGCAATGCTGCATTATAGCAGCCTTGCAACCTATAGTGATTTCATACAAGCACTACACAAGTTGTATTTGAATGAGATAAATTAAATTATCTGAAAGTTGTGACTAAACGTTGCAGTACAGGAGGTTTGAGGTGTAGCTGTATTCTGCTGTAGTAAGCTGAAGTCAAACAATGTTTCTAGTTCATTCTTAATCAAAATTCTGTGTTTTCAACATTATTTGGAACATTTTGCAGCCTTTTTGGGACAATGAAAACCCCTAGAAGTATGCTGAATCAAGCTAAAATGCCTTTAGTAGCTCAGTTATTTCCAGTGTAAGATAGGCTTCCAGTTGATAAAGAATGAATGGAATCTTTTCCAAAAGAAACCTCAAAATTTTCAGGTGTTTGTAGGTTGGCCATATTTAAGTGAGACTCCATGTTCAGACGGCGAAAGAAACACTGACTGAGAGATTGAAAGAATGGTAAGAGAGAGGAGGGCCTGTCTTTGGGAGCAGGACGATCCATGTGACAGGGGCTGCCCCTCTTTGTGTTTCCCACACAGTCTGACATGAGCCCAGCTATATCCACACCATCAGCTCTTTCACAAGGCTCTGTCCGCAGACTTCCCCTGCTCATGATTCATAGTTCACAGTGAGGGCCACCGGGGCTGGGCTTCAACACTGTCCGCTGCACATGGCATCACCAGGACGGTTTAAAATACACTCAGAGCATCTTTCTCAGGATGATTGAGATGTTGCAATTTCAGGCTATCCTTCATGTTTGAGGACACACACTCCGTCATGTTATTGCACTTATGATTATGTTCTATATAGCTTTGAAGACTGTGGGAATCATCTTATATGACATACTTTACTATTTTAGATAGCATGAGAACAGGTGTATTTGGCTGCTTTACAGCTCTGTGTCATATTTGGGCCTTGACAGTGCCACTAAAATAGACTTATGCTGTATTGCCCTCTTAGACCTCCAACAGTACAATAGAGTATACTTCTGCAGTTGTATGACAATGCTAAACACTACGTGGACAATATGGCGGGAGATATAGTTGCTGGGTACCAATATGTGTTTGTTTTCATGCTTGATTAAGGCCTCTCCAGTCAGTGCCATTACTAAGACACCTGGGCAACACTCAGTGGCTGGTTGCTCATTGTTTAAAAAGGTTTTACCCAGCGACACTGAATGGTGGATGGCTTTAATGCATAGTCAGAATTTCCACATGGGGACAAAGTATAACCTAAAGTTAAAATCAGATTATTCTCTCGGCCCTTGCAATGCAATAAATAGTTGTTGTCATACCGTGTGCATGAGTCATCTGTTATTTGCTTCACACACATCACATTTTTTGGAATCCTATCGGTCATTAGCATATTGCACGTCCATATAGGCATTCAAGGCCAATATCAGAATGTTTGCAATTTCCAAATAAACATATTGATGTAAATATGCCTCAGAGTATGTTAATATGCCCATAGGGTGCCTTGTGTATGTTTAATTAAACGTTCAAAGTTTGATCAACAGTTATTGTGTTCAACCTTTTCAAAGTACTTCTATCGGTTTTAAAGAATGTATGTAATCACTTTAGCATAATGAGATAACATTGAGTACATAGTCATGGCGTGTTGAAGAGCTGTGTGATGTGTATCTCTAGGGAGAGCTTAAAAAAATTAAACAAAATGATCTCATCAGATTTTAGACCAAAAACCTTCAAATGAACATGGACAGAAGTGATCCTCTGAGGTTACATTACTAGCGTTTTTAAAGCTTGACTCATACTTCTGACTTTTAATGTCCTGTTACTGTTGGGAGTCCATTACTGAATTGCTGCAGTAGCCCTAAGGTCATGATTCTTATCTCGTGGATCCTCACTGTTACAGACTTGTCTCAGAGATCAAAATGTGTTTTTTCTTTTAAATGTCACCAGTAAAATGTACAAATGAATAACATGGGCTGCCAGGTCATGACTTTAAATGTCCAAGAGCCTGAGTGTTTAAAGGTTTGCATGTGTGTAAACAGAATAGCATACTGTTTGTGCAGGTATAACTGCTGCTTGTGCAAAAAGAGGGGCATAGGGAATATTTAATCATGCTACAGATTTGTTTAAATAATGGGTGTGATTTTAACATATGGGAACATGGGATTTCCTTAACTGTGTCCACTGGTGGGATTGGTGGGGGACAGTGCCATTTCCAGATCTTAAGTTGTATCACTGCTCATTCTCCATTTGCACAATCACCTTTTGCCCACTTCAGTCATCCTCACTCACACAATTTCTTAGGAAATCACATCCACAAACTTAAAGTCACGCTCTTTTAGATAATGTTTTAAACCCACCACACTTTTTGATGGTTCATATCTCCTTTTTGCCACCAAGACTCTATGCATTTTTATTAAATTTTGCAACAATTGTCATGGCAAGACAGTTTAATGGTTCTCTTTTGTGTAATAAGTAGTGTTATTCTCTATAGGTTC
This sequence comes from Rhyacichthys aspro, assembly GCA_036850595.1. Classification (NCBI taxonomy): domain Eukaryota; kingdom Metazoa; phylum Chordata; class Actinopteri; order Gobiiformes; family Rhyacichthyidae; genus Rhyacichthys; species Rhyacichthys aspro. The sequence goes on along the minus strand of CM072166.1, from coordinate 17,462,794 downwards.
ACACTTTTTACTGTTATAGTGCATTCACTTGTCAACACAGAGCCTCTTTGACCCAATGCAGATGAATATGGCACACCCCTGTTGTTGTCGCTGTTATGCCACGTTCACTTGGCATTTTGGCAGCACTTCCTCCCTCTCGTCCTCTGCTCCCCCAGGACCTCCCGTGAACATGGACCCAGCTTGTTTCCCATATGCTGCTCCGCAAACAGAACCAAACAAAATATGTTCCATAGTGCTGCCAAAAAGCCTATCACTTAACGTCACTCCTACAACGTCTGCTACGATACTACAGCTGCGAGCCCACCAGGCCGGCCCACAGTCACTGTCTCAGAACTTACAGGGGCTTTCCCTGCAGTCCGGGCAGCTATTTCCGTCCACTGACCTCCTCCCCACGACAGCAGCCTCTGGGGACTCTCCTTTTGGCAACACCCCAGGAGCATCTTATTAGATTTTAGTGTCATTTTTTGGTAAGTGAGATAACTGGATAAGAATGAGACTTTTTGAGCCAAGTAAACAGACAGTGTGAAAGTTCACATGGAGCTGGACATCATATGGAATTACAAGGCTTAGACTCACATGAGTGATTTGTTGGTCCCCAGCCTGAGCCACTATGACACAATCACAGTGTTGAGCTGATAGCATGGGATTTCCCATGCATCCATCTGATAAGACTGTGGTAATAGTCTCTTATCGACCACAGGGTCTCAATACTTTATCCCTACATTAGATTTGTATGAAGTAAGTAAAGCCTGTGATCTAAACTAAACTTTCCCCAGTGAAAAAATAGATTCAGCATTAAAGGTTGTTGTTTGAGCTCTTTGCCAAAGCGTAAAGTCTAAAGAACCTTATTTGACATGCATCAACGTTAAACTCACCCAGGGGAGCTTTACTTCCATTCAACAATTTGTAGCATTATGTCATAACGCTCCACAACTCTAGTCACAATTGCGTCTGACCACAGGCCAGACCGCAGCACTGCTCCCAGCTGACCCCCCTTTGGATGCAGAGACTAGGGAGGGGTACTGAGGAAGACGAAGAAGTGGGAAGTAGGAGCAAACCGAGAGAAACATTTGGCGAGAGTGGGGCTAAATGGGTGTATTTTGAGCATAGGAACATGGTGTGATTCCCCTCTGGCTGTGGTCCTCTGGGGGTCTATGGATGGGAGTGGGATTTGGGATACAGTGTTCCCAGCCCGGTCCGGGGCAGGAAACCTCCCCTGCATTTCTTGGCGGTCCTGGCTGCTCAGGACAGTGTGCTGTTGGCCCACGTTAACATACCACGAGTCTCGCAGACCCTAGCGTCCAGTGTCTAGTCTTTGTTATGACCTCAAGTCAAGGCCTATACTTCTGATTACACTGACTCAAGTGTTTTATACAAATCTTTTTGTACGACTTGTACATTTTTATCATGTTTCAGAAGGATTACACCAGATAATACGGCTACTACTACATACCCCCTTTAAGTATGTATATTCAGTCAATCAGTGTTTGTTCGTTGTTTAGATAAGTTATGATTTTACTGTTTTCAACAAGTGCAGAGGATGGCTCAAATGTCCAATGATCAGATTGTTCTCTTTATTGCAGATTTTTCACACTAGACACCTAAATGTGATCTGAACTAAACATGGTCAAAATGTGCAACAAATGGAAGTACTTTTTCACTGTGACAAGTCAAGATGGGTCAGGGAGAATAGAGACTTCTGAGAATTGGAGTTGGTTGTGAGAAAGATTAATGAAGTTCAGAGCAGGCCACAGTCAGGGCAGAACGAGGAGGAAAACACAGCACAGGGCAGAAGTGTAGGACGGGACTGGAGAGGTCCGGTGAGCGAAGGGGAGAATGCGCCAGGGAAAAGCAGGGATTAACGTGGACATCTCTGATCGGGGCTGTGGAGCGTGCGCGGGATAATTGAATTTCACGCCCGCTGCCCTCTTCTGAAGTCGTGTAGCAAAGCGATCATTTGAAAAGAAAGCTATTAGACGAGCCCCGGGCTAAGCTCAGAGCTGTGCCATAGGAAATCTGGGATTACCCTGCAGCAGCATTCAGTGTACTCCGTCAAAACACAAATGTCACGATGAGAGGCTGAGAGAGAGGGAGGGACTGATGAGGTGGGTTAGGGGCATGTGTCCCACCCTCTGGACATGAGGGACTTTCTTTTCTCTTATGTCTGTTTGTTGTCATAGCGATAATGGGACATTTTACTTATAACTGGATTTAACATTCATTGACTTGACTTTTTTTTTTTTTTTTTTTTTGGCCTATACAAAGAATTAGTCTGGTCTTATAAGTCCCAAGTGGTCGTACAAATGAAAACAGTATAAACTGCCTCTCTACACAATTAAATAGCCATAAGCAATCCAACAAACAAATAAATTCTGTTACATTGTAGATGTTGGTCTAACAGGATTTTAACAAATAGGAAGTGGCTGTGAAGGGAAGAGATCCCGAACTATTTAACTTTAGGCACTGAAATATTATGGCTGCCAGGCTGAACCCCAACTCACTATGTATGAGTAAATTGCACTTGAGGAAAGCCAAAGCCCACAATTTATGTGCTCACACTGAACGACCCGATAGTTTGCTGTGATCAAAACTTCCAACATCAGAATTTTATGCGATTTCTGGTCGGGAGCGTGTCGGGAGGGGTTAATTGCCTCTAGTAACCCCTGTACATAAAGGCCCCCCAAGTTGAGTGCACACCACATGCATAACCACAGCACAACCTGATTTCAAGTCCTAGACAAGGTCTATTTGCACACCATCCAATAAAGGCTAAAAATTACATAATTACATGTTCTGTATAAAATAACAGTGGTCATTTTATCATTTGTCCAAAAATCAATCCTATTTAGGAAAGGGAATGCAACGAGTAGCAGGTAAAGGGTAGCAGCTGTGCTATTGGGGCATTCTAACCACAAAACACAACAGAAAAAAAAAAAAAAAAAAGAAAGAAAGCCCTATTTAGATTTCTACTTCTCACCGCAAACAGGGCACAAAAAACAAAGAATGAAGGATGAGCCACCTCAGGGGAACACTTCTGTTAACGCCATGTCCTGTTATATTTGAGAACCAGGCTGTGTCAACTTTAGACCGACAACCAGATTATAACACGACTGTTCTGCTGCACCATGCAATACTAAACAGCTTGAATGTCCAAACAGAATAGAGCTGAGTAGCTTACCATTGTCCACACACATCAGGTTAGTGAAGAATATCCAGCCTATATGCCCTTTATAAACAAGGTAACACAGCACACTTGGCCTGTCCCTGAACTACCACACATTTACATCTCATCTTAGTTCCATCTGTCAAGTCATATGACCCAAAGAGTAGAAAAAAAATCAACCACAAACATCTTTTTGAGTGTCTTATCACAAACCTTTTGAAAGCTATTTACAGTTCATATTATACTGCTATGCTATATTATCAAAACCCTAGATATACCCCTTATGCCCTTTCTCTTGTGGTTGTATAGAAGTAGCTGTTGTGCCTCTTTATGACAGAGCTAATAGATGAGTATCAATCAAACAATTTCTCTTAACAGTAGAGGATCTTCATTGGTCCAAAATACTGCTGCTCTGTGAATGATCTGTGAACAGTCGGAGTGCTGCGCTCTCACCGGCCTCTGACTGACACGTGTATGGAGTCAGTCAGTCAGCTCATTCATTATACGACTGAAATAGGAGCTCTCATGAAGCGGACCGTTGTGCTGTTTATTTGCTTGTCTAGAGCCGATTCTGAGATGACAAACATTGTAATGCTGCATTGATAATGACGGGGCTGTTGCTTGTGATTCCACTGTCCCAGAACACACAACTCATTATTACGTGCCTGGATAAGGTACACTGTGTTTCTGTTGACAGAGTGCTTGACATTTGTGATCGGTAGTGAAGCGTGTTGGAAAAGGAAACAGTTGACATGACTGAGGGTAAACAGCGCAGGGGGGACGTTGTTGAACAGACCACCAAACCGGTCTTACAAAATAACGTTACTATGAAGATTGTATTGGGTTTCACAGGGTACTTTAAGGCAGTGGCATTGGTTATGTAAGTGGCCCTTTCTGTGTGGACTCTGCATGTCCTGTCCTTTTGTGAGTTCTCCACCAATGGACACACTGGCAAGACATGCATGTATAGGTGAAGTGGTGAATCAAATTTTGCGGATTCATGGGGATAATTTGATAGTGTGAAGCGTCCAGGAGGAGGTTTAACATGTCTAAATCTAAGGTTATTGTTCTCAGTGGGAAAAGGGTGGCTTGCCCACTCCAGGTTGTAGTATCATCTCAAGTGGGTGAGCTCAAGTGTCCTGGTGATCCCTATATGAGTCAGAGAATGACTGTTGGTGCAGCAGTGCAGTCAGCATGAGTCCATGGTGGTGAAGGAGGAGATGAGCTGTAAGTAAAAGCTCAGTTTAACTCGTTCTGTGTTTTATTTTACCCTCACCTATTGTCATGGGCTGTGGGTCAAGATCTTGAATACAAGTGACCAAAAATGTCACGGACTTGAGTGAGCATGTCCCACCAGAATGGGGCCTTAGGCTAGACCTGTGACACTCTGGCCTCATGGCTTTGGCATTCCCCCTGAAGAGCTGAAGGAAGTGTCTGGGGAGTGTGAGGTCTGGACACCCATGTGACCTGACTCTGAACTGACTGAAGAAGATGCATAAATTCCATTAGAAAGGTCAGTTTTTTGATATTTCTGATTTCAAAGCTTTTTCTTATGGTTGCACAGAAGTAGGATGGAGTCAAGTTGCATTAAATGATTGAGCCAAAATTATTTAAAATTATGCCTTCTGTGGATTCCCTGTGAATTCAGTAGATTTTTTTCTTAAAATCTCTTTTTAAGAGTCTTACATTGCACTGCATTCGCTGACATTCCAAAAGTTAATTCCTGTGATGTCTACGGTTGTATATTGTATTCTTTATCTATTTATTCTTGTATTTATTGTCTTGCTGTGTATTTTGATAATTTAGTTTGCACACTGTGTTGTCCTGTCTGCAGTTTTTTGTTTTTTTTAAGGTCTTAATGCAAGGCAAATTCCCTTCTAGGCAATTTCTTTTATTCTCTTGCTACATGTGACTCTTACCCTGATTACCCTGTTGTTTAGGTTCAAGTTGCTGCCAACTTAACAATGCACAATGCTATATTAACAGTATTACAACAAATTTGATCTCTTCTCAGGCGACGACAATGCATCAAGAACTGTCACTCATCCCCCCCTGTCATAACCACATGGGCTTGTGGTTACTTTGGCAAGGCTTTAATAAGGTCTACAATACAATTACGGCATACCCACAAATGCAACAACCTGTTTCTGAGCCAAAAACAAGCCTCAGATTATGCACAATGGCCTTGATTTATTTCATAACACGCTGGAAATTCAATCCGTGTTTTCATAGTCATGGTCTGTCGCAGATCACAGAGTCTGGATGCTCAACACACAACAGCACAGGTGAATTTGATACATGTCTACATAAAGTCAACAGTTTGTCACTCCCTTCGCGTGTTGTAGAAGAGCTGCGATGTTCTGGGCCTTAAGACATGGATACCTTATCCCAAAAGTCGTCCAAAAGCTGTCTTTGTGGGGAACGCTCCTGTGAAAAATAAAGTGACAAAAACAAGTCCTGTAAAGATGGATGGCCATGTCTTCAGACACTCGCTCCTCAGTGCTCTTACCTCACTGACGCACACATCAGCTTTGATTTTATAGTGTTAGAGACTGATTTTTCCCTCTGTTTAACTTTATAAATTCATGTGAAAGCATCAAGAGCAGCAGCATTTGTTTGCTTCTCTTTCTGGCCTGTCCAAAGGGCTCTCAACACCAGAATGTTATACACAGCATTCTTCACCGTGGAACTATGTGTACGCCGCTCGCTGCTTTGGCCTCGGACTGGGATATCAGAGCCAAAAATTGTACTTGAAGTAATGATCTTAAAATACAACGTCACTGACTGTCACTAAATTTCAGCTGCATAAACAAATCCGTGTCTGTAGATGTACCTGGACTAAGTGATGTTCAGATCGGTTACACGGTGCACTCATAAAAACATGTCAGCCTCTCATGACAGCTCTCAGAGTACGAGCCTGCAGGTCAAACTCTTCGCTAATTAGCAGCCAATTAAAAGGCGGTAGGTTTAGCATGTTTGTTGTGTGCCTGGGGAGCGTGCAGCACTGAGGTGACCCCGCACCAGTCTCCGCGCTCAGGCTGTGGATCAGTGCTCGTGGCCCCTAAACACAGCCTCTTCACATGAGAAGCGCTTAGTGTGGCTCAGTCTGCAGCACACTGGCTTCTGCTGGCATCAGGCCAACAGGAAAACTCTGATTTAAAATCTTCCATTAAGGTCTGTTTTATGATTGTTCCAGGCAATATTCGTTTGTGTGTGTTCATAAAATTAACAAAGATAATACTAGCATTACCCCAAAACCTTGAGTGAACTTTTGAATCATCACCAATAATACAGACATGAAACAATGACAGAATAATAATGTGTATTTAGATTTTAATATTAAGGTTGCTAAAATGTGACATTAAAAAAAAAAAAAATCTGTTCTATGGTGTCTTCTGTGGGACAAAACACCAGTGGAACCAGAGGAAGAGTTAGTTCTTGTGGTACATAACTGTGGTCTTACTTAACAATTGTCTTATAACTGACACAATTGCTTATAGGCCATTTACTTGGTAATTTGAAACATCAGAGCTGTATCTCCTTGAACTGCTACCTTCTCCAAAGAGGGTATAGAGCTGGGTGTAGAGGGTGTAGAGGGTGTGAAGGACAAGGGTGAAGGCCATCTCTAAATCCACAAAGCACATGTGGACCGGTTGGGCTCAGAGAGTATGGTCCCTCAGAGGAGCGTCTCTGCTGCCCCCACTACCCAGCCCCAGATAAGCAGAAGAAAATGGATGGATGGTCAAACCGTAAAAATGGCCCTCAAGTTGTCACTTATTCATCATTACTTTTTTCTCTTCCTTCCACTCACTGTGCCTAACTGAAATGTTACCCTATAATTTACAAATGAAACATGTGCAAGTCCGGCTCAAAACACATATCCAAAGCTTTTTCAGGTTTCTTCAGATTCTTTCTTTTGAAAGTCAGTTGGACTCTGCTGAATTAAGAGGCAAAACATGTAGCTTGTACAAAGGAGAACAGATCCCTCTCTGTGCAAATAGACTGTCAGCAGCACAATATTTGTTTACAAGTAGAGACAATTCAATCGGCAAGTTTAGAAGAAAAAATGTCTCCTGAAATGGTAGGGTCATTTTAGTATATTTTGTACAAATATGACTCTCCTGGGGAGCAGTGTATGGCTTATTTTCTCATGTGTAAGAACCATCAAAATAATTGAGATGAGAATATATATTTCTGGTCTAAAAAGTTATGTGGTGACACTCTAAGGAGATGTATAATAATAAAAAAAAACACTGAAAGTGCATTACAATAATGTTCTATTCAGCTGTTTTTTCCCCTCATTAATTTTATGAATGTCTGACTAAGGCCAGAAATCAACAAAGGAGCTGGGTGAAAGCGTGAAGTGTAGGTTTGAGGAAAAAAGTGGCAGTTTCTAGGCTGCCTTCAGAATTTTGAAAAAGAGCTCCAAGAAGCTGTAATTTGACAGTACTCACTTATACAACGAACTGCTCGCATGGTAACAGTATTATTGTTTGACTGTTATATAATTGTATGACTGCATCAAGTTGGTTGAATTTGAAAGTTCATTTGTAATGGTTCCATGTCTAAAGGCCAGTCAGTTGGGTGATGAATCTCTGATTTATCTGTTTAGTTGTTTGTGATTTTTGGACGGCCAACAGTTAACGTCTTATCCGTTAAGGCCAATAAAACACCACAGACTTATTTTCCCCTGACATCCCAAATATCATCAGCTCTTCTCATCGCGTCTGTGAAGCCAGATAATAAATGCTCCTTTAATGTCAGCACTTATCTGATTGCTCGAGCTTTTGCCTCCTGCCTGTCCTCCTGCCTGCTCCAGAACTCCCCCATACACCCCTACCCCTCCCCTCATGTGTCCCGGTCCAGACTCCTGCCACCTCTTGTTCACCAGGCCTGTTTGGGTGCTGCTTCCCCAAGAGCCCGTCCGAACTACAGAGAATTCCACTGGCACTGGCCTTGCTTGTCTTGGAAATTCAACAGAACTCATAAAGGAGAAAAGCAGGGGAGATAGGATGTTAAACGCGTCAGAAGCGTTCTTTCATGTTTTAAACACACAGCCTCAATAATCATGTGACAGCGGCTCAGCCTTGAAAACAGGCCCCTGTCTCTGACCATGTGCATCTTTAGGTTATATTATTCTATCTGTATATAATACTTGCATTTATGGCATTTACTGCCGTACCTTGAGATACAGACAAATATAAGAATTCATTACAAATGGTTTTCAGCCTCTGTTTAATAAGGCACATATGAAACTGAGATGACAGGCTTGTTTTGCCAGAGTGGACTCTCAATCTTTATCTGATTTGTTGCTGAAAGAAAACATGTGGTAACCATGATTTTTAAATCATGCAATATGTTTCTCAACCTATAATAATGCACTTCAAGTGTCACTTATAAAAAATGTTTGTGGATAAATTTTAGTATAAAAATGTAGTTTTTGTTGTGTGGCTTAGTTTGAAAATGAAACCTGTCAGTAACACTTGCATGTTTTAGGGCGTATTCACACCTACCTCATTTGGTCTGGTTGAAATGGACCCGAGTTTATTTCCAACGTTGGTCCGGACTAAACAAGCGGACTGAGATCTGAAGAGGTGGTCTCGGTCTGCTTCCAAACGGACTCTGGTACAGTTCACTTACGGTGTGAATATCAACCAGCCCAGCACCGCTGCTGCTAGCAAGCGGTGGGTAAGGCGCACACAGTTCACATCTTCTCACTAGCATCTGTCTTGCAGCATGCCTCTGGTGTTGCGAAACTGACCTTGAATTAGCTGCCCTTGACCTTCAAAATGATTTTCACAGATTTGTAGCTGTAGCAACAAAATAAATATCCTGATAACAAGTGCAGTACACAAGACCTCCATGTTAGTTTTCCTCAGCATCCTTGTCTTTGCTTTGCACCGCCCCTGTCATTTCTGGCCAATGGGTGCAGCGATCTTCACGCACATGCCTGTGTTTACAAATTTTTGTCTGCTTGCAAAAAGTGTGAGAGAATACGATCCGAACCAAACAAAAAAAATAAAGTCTGCATTCCATCCGAACCAAAGAAGCGAACCAATGGACCTTCCTGGTGTGAAAACACCCTTAGATGTCTCGAGGTACAGAAAGATGCAGGACTGGATCTACAGTATGATTTTAATGGCTCCAGTATAGGCTCCTATCCAGTGCACTTTCTGACGGGGTCAAAATTTCCTGCACTTTCTTGAGTCTGCATTAGAAAAGAGTGAAAGTAAACAGCATTGATCTGGAGTCTCAGGAATTAAACAAAATTGCAGACACTGCTCCTGCAGAGAGTCCGGTGAAGCTGATGTGACACCTCGCTTGTCTCTGCACAGTTTTTCATGTCTGACAACGCCTGAGCTCTCAGACATGTACCGCAAAGAGATCAGAGTTCTGCAGATATACATCTACTGTTAACCTCCTGAAAAAGGCAGAAAACGGCAGAATTTAGATTGCACACATGGCCCCTGTCTGGCGGCTCGGTCTAGTGTCATTGGGGCGAGGTGCTCCTGTAGTGTGTCACTGTGAATGTTTGGCTGAAGGAATGTGAGAATGTGTACTTCTGTTTCTTTATGGATTATGAGAGGTCAGATCTGAGAGCAAACACTACATCATAAAATCCACATTCAAAACAGTGTGTTCGGTCGGCTGTCTGCAGGCTGCTCAGGTAACTCTATTAATAGTCCGGCTGTTTTTGATTGATATACCTGTAAGTTAATTGGGCACATACTGTTTTGCATTGGCCACAACATGACAACAAAGTTACATATCTCTTTTTCAAGTGGCAGTGTTTAGTGCTACCCTTTAATAACCATTTGACAGTTTTGAGACCAAAGGCTCGAGGTTACCACAGTAGGATCATAGTATGCACATGTTTGGGATGGACTTTACCCTCTCGGACAGTGGAAACTGACCTGACCTGTACCATATGCTTTCAATGGAAACAAGGCTGTGTGTCAATTCCATTCCATCTCATTTACAAAGTTGGCCAGTAACTTTATTTGTTGTTTAATGTACCAGTGTAATTATAGGATGTTCTTTGCTTATAAGGTCAGTCCTAAGACAGGAGGTTTGTGGTAGAATTGGATTTGGTCTGGGGTGCCATGTTAAAGCAATGAGCTCAGGGGCAAACATGTTCACTGCCACTCATCATCACTGTCACCCACCACTGCTGTTTCCTGGACCACTTCGCTCTGTTTTCTCTGCTAAATGAATTTCAGACAGTGTTACCTCAATGTGCAGTGCCTAGAGGAATCTGCTCCGTGTGGGTTTGTATAACATGTTGTAGAGTGGATTCCAGAAAGGGGATCCTTTTGTCTGATACATTGTCAGCTGCTCATTCTTACTGCCCAGCTGACATAATGCAGTTTACGCTCTGTCTTAGATTTGATATTTTTTCACCATGGCTAAGCTCACAAGTAGAGCTCAACTCATGATCTCAAAATGTTTCTCAGTACAAACAAAAGTAATGTGTTGAGTAAAAAGTATATGAATGAATAAGTCTGTGCAATCAGAAACACTTGCTTGCAAACTCTTCCTCTAGACAGCTTAAGCAGATTTCTCTTTGGGCCTCAATGTCTGAGTATTATCCAAAAGTATTTGTGACTCTGAGGCACCTAGTGTAAATATTGCTTCTGTGGGATGTGGCTTCCCAGAAGTGACATCATGGAGACGTATTATTATTAGCAATATCTGCCATGAGTCATAAACAACCATCAATGATCATCTGCTGTTTGCTCTCTGCACCTCACACTTGGACGAGTCTGCTCACTCCAGTTCTTACAGAGCCTTTGAACTTTTGTGCTTCCACTTACATTTGTGCAGACACAAAACCGTTCAAACTGTAATTGAGATATCATTCTAAAAGGTTGACATAGGAAATGCAAATGAAGTGGTTTGACACTGAGAGGAATGAATCATACTTACTTAATATGTTAATAAATCACACTTTATATCCAGGCTCCAATATTTCACAAGTAGAATTATTGTGTTTATGGCCTATATTCATAGATTAGGTACAATTTTCTGTTAATTAAAAAAAATAAAATCTAAACGGTCAGAGTGGTTAGCGCTCCTGCTTCACAGCAAGAATGTCGTGAGTTCAAATCCCGGCCGACCCAAAACATCCTTGGCTGAATGTAGCCAACTCAAAACATCATTGGCTTACTCTGGTCTTTCTGTGAGGAGTCTGCATGTCCTCCCCGTGTCACCGTGGGTTCTCTCCGGGATCTCCGGCTTCCTCCCACCGCCCAAAGACATGCATGTATAGGTGAATTGGCAACTCTAAAGTATCCCTAGTGGATGAATGTGAGAGTGAATGGTTGTCTGTCAATGTTTGTCTCTAAGTGTCAGCCCTGCGACAAACTGGCCACTGTCCAGGGTGTACACCGCCTAAGGCCTAAAGCTGCTGGGATAGGCTCCAGCCACCCGCGACCCCACAAATGGGATAAGCGGTAGAAAATGAATGAATGAATGAATGAATGAATGAAAATCTGAAGATGTTCATGTGGAGAGAGGGTTGCTGAAAGGTGCTCTGACAGGGTACTCCTACTGGGCGACTTCAAGGCTTATGAGGGTACAGTGACACCAGCATGTGCGTGATTGGGAGGAATGGCCTACCTGATCTGAACTTAAGTGGTGTTTTGTTGTTGGACTTCTGTGCTAGTCAGTTTGTCCATTAACAGACACTGTTCCAGCATAAGGTTGTACATCAGTGCACATGGCATTAGGACACCTGAGGCCAGAGGTCAGTATGTGCTTTGTGGATTTGGAGAAGGCATTCAACTGTGTCCCATTCCTGTGGGGGTGCTCCAGGAGTATGGGGTCCAGAGCCCTCTGCTAAGGGGGTGTCCAGTCTCTGTACAACCAGAGTAGGAGGTGAGACCTGGTCCCGGTGCATTTTGGACTCTGGCAGGGCTGCATCTGTCACAGATTCTGTTCATTATAATGGACATATGGTGCATATTTATGTGCAGGTGGAAGGAGTGTGGTTTTGGAATGCAGGAACATCTAAATTTTTTGTGGAACTAGGACTTTCAGCATGCACCGGTACAGTTTGCAGTTGAGTATGAAGTAGCTGGAATGAAAATCAGTCCCTCCAAATCTGAGGCTATGTTCTCAATTGGAAAAGGAAAGCTTGCCCTTTCCAGGCTGCAAAGGAGTTCCTGCCCAAGTGGAGGAGTTAAAGTATCTTGGGGTCTTCTTCACAGTGAGGTACAGATAAAATGGTTGGATGGTCTACCTTCTTGCCTCCACCAATGGTTATTAGCTGTAGGTTATGACTGAAAGAACAAGGTCTTGGATACAAACAGCCGAATTGAGTTTTCTGCAGAGTGGCTAGGTGCTCCATTAGAGATAGTGAGGAGCTTGGTCACAAGGGAGGAGTTTGAAGTTGAGTGACTGCTCCTCAAAATGAAGAGGAGCCAGCTGAGGCACAGGCATCTGTTATACCTCCTAAACGCCTCCCTGGAAAGGTGTTCGGGACTATCCCACTTGGAGAAGTCCCCAGAGCCAACTCAGGACTTTCAGGAGGGACTATGTTCCTAAGCTGGTCTGAAAAAACCTCCATATTTCCCAGAAGAGTAGTAGCAAGTGTCTTGATGGATAGTCCTTTAACACTAATGGACACAAATAAATGTATGCTGTCATTTCCAATTGAAGTAATCTCTCTTTGCAATAATTCTGTTTCTGTTGCAGATTAACAAGATAAGTTGGCACTTGGCACCAGTCAGGTTAGTCATTAGACATGTTTGCACCATCTTTTTTTCTTTTCTTTTTTTTAAGATTATATATTATAGATTTAAGGTACTTTTTACACAGAATGGCAGGACAACAGTGAAGTAAACAGTAGCCTTTTCACTTGGAACCTGACAAACATGTTCACTGTTAACACAGGTTTTGTGAGACAGGACACTGAAGGATTTTAGAGAATGTGTGGAAATGCATGAATGGAAAGTAGCAGAGTGGATTCCAGGGAGGTCTGTGGTTGTTTTGCTGCTGATGGCTATGGTGTGTTAAATCTTGTCACACAAAGCCCAGCAGAAGTACACTCTCTGTAAACTTTCCGGGAGCTTTTTAAACACAGAGAGTGCCAGCCTGCCCAGTCCAGAGACGGAGCGGGAGGCACAGCCAAAATGTCACACTCCAACACAAAGTTTGTGAGAATACACGCTTCCCTTTGTATTTACACTACCTTATGTATTTAGATTACATGGCTGCTTTGTATTAAGCAGGTTAAACACACAGGCCATTATTCATGTTAGCAGCGGAGATCTGTTGAGAGGGGTGGCTGCTGGGACGAGCATGATGATGTCACAGAGGTCAGGGCAGGACAGCTAAATCACTGCCAGGCCGTCCCTTCAGCAGCTCTTAAATCGCTGAGTATTGCGTTAAATATCCTGTAGTCAAAGTGCATAAATGATGGCTGGACTTCAGGACAGCATCAGCAGCACCCCTCACTGATCCTGTACACAGGATAATCATAATGCCAGATAGTCTAGTTTGTAGCAGCTGCCATGGGGCAGTGACAAAACACAGCCCTGAATGTTGCTTTAGGGTGGTCTGTTTGACCATTTCTGATACATATAGTGCAATAACAACAGCATCTAAAATCAAGATGGGTTTCTGGAGGAGGTCATTAATTGTTTTGACTTACAAAAATGATGTCGCACTTTCAACTATCATCACACAAAGTGTAGATGTATGGTATGTTTTCATCCATCTGTGCTTTGGACAGAACAGATTGGATTGTTGAGTAAATGTCCAATATTCCCCTATGACAATGCAAGTTATTGACTGTTTTCTGCTCTGGGCATTACTGTACAATATTCATCAGATAAAGATGGGAACAACACACACATCACAAAAAGAAGAGGTAAACTATGCTTTGACACAAGGCTGACAAAAATGAGGTAAATGTCTCTATGATCACTGTTTATTGGTGTCTGTTACCAAATAGTTCAGTTTACCAAATAGTTTTGTGGTGTTTGTTATAAGCTAGTGTCTGCTGTTATAGTTCTGCTCAATAAGTGTAAGAAATTGCTTAAAGCAAGCAAATGGCAACTGTTATTGCATCATTAATAATCTGTTATGAATTAAATGCCCACTGAGTTTCTGTTGGAGATGGGGAAGAGTCTGTTGTTGTATGCCTCCTTTAGGGCAAAGATATTGTGAAAGCTCTTATCTTTACTGGAACCTAGTTCTAAATTTAACCACTAACTTGTTTTGAAAGTGTGGTGACATTTTTCTAAGCATTACGTCACTTGGAGCTTATTTTAGTTCCCAGATTCTTCAGCTATATATACCAAACACAATCAGCATATTACAATACAAACCCCTGTAAAATTTATTTGAGCAAAATTTAGTTATTGCAATTAAAAGGCATGGTATATTTTGCCAATTTACCTATAATGGGCAGCTCTCTGATGATCTCTATCAAGCCTTAACAAATTAAATTCATGCACAATTAATTATTACAGTTAAATGGAAATGTCAACCAAATTAAGCCTGAGGAAGTGGACCACCACAAAGCCTGTCTGTTTTATTGTTGACATGTTCCAGTTCTCGGGTGAAAGTGCTTTACCTTGAAATAGAGCTCATTTTTGTCAGGAAGCACTGATTCTTTCACATGTGTTTCATTCCTATAAAAGAGGCTTTAAATTGGTCCTCAGTGTTCCTGTGACTTGGACCAGTGTTATTCAGTTCAGGACAGGTCATGGTCGTCTCTACCAATTAATTTGTGTTCCTCCTTTTCATATCTTTAGAATCTCTAGGTTTATGTATTCATCAGTTTTTTTTACGACTGATGTGTGACTGGATCAGATGAGATCTTCCCAGGCTTTCAGAATATTCTCATAACAGATGTTGGACTGTCATCAAGGGATTTCCGAACATTCCTTATAGAACACATGCAGCAAAATGGTCCTGTTGGTTTAGCCTTGATAACTTCTGTACTGCTGCCTTCTTTGACAATTAATTGTTGTAAGGGCCAGTTGATCTACACACAGTTGTCCACCTCCTGTTCCTCCACTGGTCTGCACTCACACTGCCACAAGCCTGACCTGGGCCTGAGCACAGATCACTCTTGCAGGCATAAAGTACTCTATAGTTAATTTGATTTGTCTGTAAAATGAAGAGCACAACAGAACAACACTTTATAAACCTTGTTTGTTTGTTTTTTTACATAGAATAAAGTTATCTGCCAATCTTTTAAGGATTAAAAGTAATGATGCGAACTATCTGGGCGGCTGTGCACTGCCTTGGTAGAATAAATGATAGGTGAAATCATTAATTTTAGTGGCCGTGTTTGTGTAGTCATGCCATCTCTGGGCCCACCTCTTCTAACTGTGCCAAATGCCAGGAAGTGAATGCTAATGTCTGGACTGTTTACATCTGGTGTGGCAGATGGAAGGCAGCAGAAACTGGAGCCTTCTAGCACGATGTGAGACATTTTTCCAGTGAGATGGACCAGTTAGTGGAGCTGACAAGCATCAAGAAACCCTATGGGCAGTAAGCTGTGGCAAAGTTGCTCTCCACAGAACTCCATTTGTTCACATTACTTTATGACATAAAATTGTCTTATAAACACATAATTTATCTTTGATATTATAGATCAAAGGTGGTAAAGATGCATCCTGCAGGGCAAAACAACCCCCATGTATAGCATTGTGCACAAATCTGCTCAGGTGTCATGTTTATGGATTTTCTGCCATAGTATAAATCAAATCTTTTCTAATGTTTGACTCATAGACACCACAAATACCCCAGTTTTTCCTTCTTTCCTTGAAATTTGTCTAGAATGTGAAGAGCTAGGACATTGTCTATTTTCACTCAAAATATGCTGATGAAACTGTCATGGCTCAATTCCTGCTGTGACTGATGCAGATAAAGACTATCAGGCTAAACAGTTTAAAGGAGCAGAATACAAGAAGCCCAGCTGCAGAAAAGAGAGCAGGAACACTTACCCACTCAGACTACTCACTAGATTCACACTGGCAGATTCACAGAAGTTAGGACAATGGGATGGATCAACAATAAACAAAACCACTGAGGAACATCACCCCAAATAATCAGTGTGGATGTCACCAAAGCCGCACAATGAAGAAATCCTATCCATGCTTACCTTGTAGCTGCTTTATGTACATTTATGTGTTACTCAGTGGTGTTATAGAATGTAGTAATGTTTTTGAGACAGCTGACATGAAATTTAATCATTTTGATGTGATGTTATTATACATTTCAACACACAGCAGGGTATGTGGTGGGTTGAGGTGGTACATGCAACATAAAACCGATGACTTTAAGCAAAATCTTCAGATTAGAAGATCACTGCAGTTTAAGTGAAAAGCAGCATACAGTACACTCATTGTAAAAGGAAGTATCTGGTTTGTTTATAGTAACTTGTAAAAATGGTATTTGCATTTGGAGCATTTGAAATAATGAAAATGAAATGCCGAAGATCTGGATCTAAATTAGAACAAAAACAAAACACTTGACTCTGTGTAGCAAATGATGACTGGAGATTCCTTGTTTATGTAATACATCTGACCTTTGACCTCTCCGGCACTCAATCGGTCATAAGTCTCAGCAGCTTTGTGTATGCGTCAGCTGTCAGCCGCTGCTTTTAGGGCCCTTCCAGACTAAACCATATTGGTCATAAAAAGAACTAAAAGTCACTGAAATTGTGAGGCTTGTTTAACAGTTTCAAATGAACAGGCACAATCATCATTGTTCTATCTTATTTTTTACAGTACAGTGTAAACTTTACTTGTATGTACCCATTTCTAGTGACTCTTTGATCGGTTATGTAGATTGCTCTCCACTATAACAGTGTCGTAGTTTATAAATCCTGTAAATGGGGGATGACAAAAGCTCTCTATGCTTCTGGACAGTTCCTCAAAAGGCGAGCTGTGTGTTTACAGGTTGAGAGAGGGCTGGGCTCAGGCTGTGGAGCCTGCTCTCTTTTACAGCGTTGTCTTGTCTGTCACTTGACAGTTGACTGCTGTATAGCTCAGCAAACACTCTTTTTCCATTCAAAATATCCCAGGGGTCACCAGAATGTCTGTTCACTGAAGCAGGCAGAGTTTTCCTATAAACCTGCACAGGCGCGGTTCAGATCGGCTGTGGCACCAGAACACTTCTGTTTTGATGGTCACAAGTTGCTTCAGAGAATTAGATACATATTTTATGAACCAATCAAAAACAAATGTTAGTCTCTTAGTCAACTTTGAAGCCACTGTGGTTAACCTGGTAGAAGAGTGCATGTGTAAAAATTGACAGAAATTTAATAACAGCAAGTGAAGTGACATGAATATATCAGCCATTCAGTCTTATCATTCCCATGTTTTACCGTAGTTTCAAACAAATCTAAGCCACCAGCAGTGAGTGTCAGGCCTAGTCCTCTGCCCCCCCACCCCCCTCACCCCCCTCCCAAACAACAGACAGAGCAGTTGAGCTGATAAGAGAAGGCTTTCAGATAAACCCCTTCCATGTAGGAGTCATGTTTGTTGGAAGTGAACCAGCATTACTCCAGAAGATGGAAAAGGCTAATTACTACCCAACAAAATGTGCAACACAAATGTTATAAAGACAGAATGAGCAAAGTGAGCTCAGCATAAGGTTCCCTGGTATTGATTGTGATGTAAATTTTCCATCAGTGCAAATCCTGGACTGGGCCCAATGTAAATACTACAAGCTTCCTGTAAATTTGGCTTGGCTCAGCCTGTGGTCAGACAAACAAAACTACTATAGAACAAGAAAAAACGTGTCAGAATACAATAAAATTGCAAAAAACTGCAGTGTGTATGATGTACCTTGCACAGCTAACTCTTGTCCCTTCTCCACTGGTTCGAACCACTGATGGTTTGGTACAGCAGTTTTAGGGTTGACAGCAAAGCAATCATTATGCTTTAGACACATAGTGTTAGCCTGACTGAATAACATTGCCTGTTGATAGGCATTTTTTGCATTCACTCTTCACACCAAGTTATGCTAAAGCTAAATGTGCTTATGTTTAGAAAAAAAGGAAAAAGAAACAAAAATGCCGTATTTATCAGACTTATATGATATGAACTCATTCCATTTCAGGTGCGTTGACAAAGGTTCCCATGTGTTCCTATTTAATAAGGACTATCCCACTTTTGAACAGACCATGCTCCTCGTTTCCCTAATTTAACAAATGCCAAGCACTGCAGCAAACTTAAATTGTCCAAAGGACTTTTGTCACTTATTTCATTTGCCATATCATGGGTTTTGACCCATAAGTGGCATTTAGAACTAACTCAAGGCTTCAGCTTCATTGGGAATGTTTTCATGTGAAAGATCTAGGTTATTTGGAGCTTCTTTGGAGCTTTATAACGATAGTATGCACCATTGCAGTTTTTGTTTTGGGTTTACTGTTGGTATAAAACAATAGAATTGTTTTACATGGAGAACCTAGCATTAACTTTTTCTAAATAAATGAAACCAACTAAAGCCAGCAAAACCTTTTGTCTAATTTGGGAGTTTGTGCAAATTTCACTGTTTCCAAGAATAATTTCAAATGCAGTAGTTAAAAAATATAAATTATCCTTTTGTAGAAACAGTCTTTCCACAGCCTAAAGCTCTTTTTTCCCTAACCCTACCCTAACTCACAAATCAGAGCAGTAGTTTTTGCATAATTCTGCTTCCAGACATGCACACAGACAAAAATAACATCTTAGAAATGTTGGAACATGTTGTGAGTGAGGCTAAAATCACAAATGTCTCATATGAGAAAGACCCCTGTTGATACAAGATGTTAGAGCTGTCCAAATACAAATTAAAAGGTTTTTTTTTAATGTTCACTATCAGAACAAGATGACACACAATGCAGTGTCAAGCTCCATCTTTAGTACCTATCATACTGTATCTGTCCCAACCAAAGAGTGACTAAAGTGATAGCATACGCTTTTAAGGGTCTTTTGAACTTTTTATTGACTATTGAAACGCACCTTAGAAGGCTTTCACGCCTGCACTGTTTGGCTTGGGCTATAGGACTTTCCCACTTGGTTGAATTAAATCTTTTGTTGTGAAAGTTCCGGTGGACCATGCTTCGGGCCAAACAGCTGCTTTTTGGTCCTATAAAAAGTTGTAGTCTTGGTCAAGACCAAACTGAACCAAGGTCCGGTTTGTTTGTAGCGTGAAAGCACGTTTGGCAATAGTTTGGGCAATAGAATGGCCCAAATGCAGAAGGTCATAGCCAATTAAACACACACAGAGTGAACAGAGGAAAAGAGGTGGATATTGGCCAGGTTTAAAAATGCACAACACAGAGATTACATTGTTGTATGTGTTGTATGGCTCTTTTTGATCTCTGCTCTGCAACAGATCCCTTCTGTGCAGCTGAAGCTATAGTGATTCAAATCATGTACATGTACATTTATAGTTTCAGATGGTTGTATTAATTCTATATTAATGTGTCTATACGCTCTACTCCAGTCTGAAAATTGTATTTTTACTGTTACACTGTAAATTGAGCCTCTGAAGAAGCATTCACCACAATAAGAGCTGGCTCCTGTTGTCATGACAACAGCAAACCCAGCGCCAGAGAAAGTGCGATAATCTGCTTTTAAGGTTTGAAACTCTCGCCACTACTTTTAATATGCAGACTGACACAATCTGCAGTTTAACATCTTTATTAGCGACACCACAAGTCCTTTTGACCAATAATAATTTAATCGGTGCCAGGTAATAAAGATGGACATTCCAACAGAAAAGAGGGGCCATAAACGCTGAGATGGAACTCAGAGCTTGTCCTTGTAATCTGTGAGTCATTAGAGCGATAGTGCACAAGCATTTGGGCCGGCTAAAGGAATCGATAACTGTTAAGGGGAAGTCACTATCAGCTCATCTCAGTGGAGCTCCAAATGCCGCATGTCTTGGCTCTCAATGTGTTGATCTAGCTCAGTATTTAGTCCACAATGCTTCAGATAACATCAGCTCCTTTTGAAGACAGCCTCACTCATTATGGTGTCCCTTTTCAAGCTCTCAGGTTTGTTCTTGGTGTCCTAAAAGCAGCAGATTGACTGATATCCTGATAAGTTAATATGAAACATCTCATAGAACTTGGGCATCATTGTTTTTGAGCCACCTCCTTAACGCCGGCCCGTCACAGTGGTATAAATTGTCAGAGTGGTCCCTATCTGTCTCTGGGTGGGCTTTGAAGCAGGGCCCATCAGTTAAGGCTCATGAAAGTATCTTTGTGAAGCTTCACAGAGGAGGCCGCTCTGCCCTGTCCTTTTAACGGATGTGATTTACTGCGCCTGTTGTTCTATTGCCGAGCTAAATGAAGGCCTCTGTTATTGTTTGCCCCGGTGAGTGTTTATGTACAGCGTGGCGTCCAAGCGCGCCATGTGTAATCTGTGTGTCAAGATACGAGCTGAGTGGACGCAGCGTCTTGAGGATCAGTTCCCAGAAGGGACCAGGCCCATCCCAGAAAACTGCAGGGCATCATCTTCAGATTGTGCAGAGCGTTAATGTGCATGTTCAAGATGATGCAGACCTTCTGATAACACACCATTGACAAGCCTTGGATACACAACACAGGCATTGGAAATGTTTGTAAGAGAACATGAGAGACATGAGTCTGAAGAAAATCAGAGTTTTGGTTTGGGCACTGACTGAAGCTGCCACAGTTTTTGGTGGGTACGCTCAGAGTGAGTTTGATCTGGCAACACTTGGGTTAGGGTCACAGCTGTATATTGTAACCAGCCAGACGCTGCAGTCCACAGGACAGAAAAGTGAAAATGATGCATTCATGTGGTTGTAGGGTGGTCTGAGGTTCTGACTGACTACTTACTTTTAAAAAAAATAGTTTTTCAGGTTTGTTTTTATTGTTCACATGAGCTTTCATCAGAGAATGTTTTTACTGTTTACAGACCTACTCAAAAATTTGTTATTAATGTAATTTATGTAGTTAACTGGTGTTACAAGTCAATTTTAATCTTAAAAATCTTTTCAATTTCAAGCTCAATGTTAATAAATATAACTCTAGCTAACGTACTTGACTCAAGGGCTAAATACATCTTACTAAAACCTAATTGTAAAAGATACTTCTAATATGTCCAGATCTCTTATGTGTGTGACAACTGAAAAGCCCTTTTCACACATTCAGTCTGGCTTCTCTTTGGTCACACAGGCAGATTAAGTCTGTAAAATGGCCACATCGTTGATGTTCATACATCCCAGAAAACAGTCCAGGTGGCTGAACTGAGAGGTGGGGAGGAGGGAAGAGCAGGTATGATCTGTAACTAGCTTGATGGAGCTAACACAACACTATCTCATGATCCTAGGAGCTATGTTGTAAATATCCATGGTAGTGTCTCCCAAGGCAAGCAGGTCTTAAGTGATGGGCCAGACAAAGAATGGGAAATCAAGAACTGTATTGTTACCTGGTATGGTGGAGCCAGGCCCCCACACTGGCCTCAGGATTGGGGTTGGGGCTCGCATGCCAGGACCCACCACCTGCAGGACAGACCTTAAGGGGCCGGTGCAAAGTGGAGTGGGTGGTAGCCTAGGCGACCCTGTCCACAGATGCAGAATCTGGCACTAGGGACATGGAATATCTGAGTGTAGGGTGTCTATCAGGGCACCGGGGTAGTGGGTACACTTTTAATGAAGGGGGACCGGAGAGTGTGTTCCAACTACAGGGGGATCACACTCCTCAGCCTCCCCGGGAAAGTCTATGCCTGGGTAGTGGAGAGGAGAATTCGGCCGATAGACAAACCTCAGATTCAGGGGGAACAATGGGGCTTTCGTCCGAGTACTGGACCAGCTCTGTACCCTCTCCAGGGTGCTGGAGGGTTCATGGGAGTTTGCCCAACCAGCCCATAGATGCTTTGTGGATCTGGAGAAGCCATTCATCATCAAACCAGGACCTTCAGCCTGTACTGGGACGGTTTGCAGCCAAGTGTGAAGCAGCTGGGATGAGAATCAACACCTCCAAGTCTGAGGCCATGGTTCTCAGCCGGAAAAGGGACCTGTCCCCTTCAGGTTGGTGGAGAGTTCCTGCCTCTAGTGGAGGAGTTCAAATATCATGAGTGAGGGAAAGATGGAACAGGAGATTGACAGACAGATTGGTGCAGCTTCTGCATTAATGCGATTTGTGTACCAGCCTGTTGTGGTAAAAAAGGAGCTAAGAGGCAAGGCAAGGATTTCGATTTACCAGTCAATCTACGTTCCTACTCTAACCTGTGGTCATGAGCTGGGGGTCATGCCCAAAAGGACAAGATCTCGGATACAATTGGCCAAAATGTGTTTCCTCCACAGGGTGGCTGGACGCTCCCTTAGAGATAAGGTGAGGAGTTCCGTCACTTGGGAGGAGCTCAGAGTAGAGCTGCTGCTCCTCCACATCGAGAGGAGCCAGCTGAGGTGGCTCGGGCATCTGTTCAGGATGCCCCCTGGACACCTTCCAGGGGAGGTGTTCCGGGCATGGGAGTGACTATGTCTCTCAGCTGATCGGTATTCTCCCAGAGGAGCTGGAGGAAGTGTCTGGGGAAAGGGTAATCTGGGCATGTCTACCTAACACAGCTCTGTTTTCCTAATAAGCCACAACTGTTCAGATCACCCATTTGTACAAGCGTTGGTATTGCTGTGGCATCCAACACAAACACAACACAAACTAAACATATTTCCGACTTTCACCTGAACATGTTTTGAAAATATGGATGACATCATGAAATATGGTTTGGTGCCTTTTAAGATTTCAGAAACATTCAAATGAACAGCCCCACTGGCCCTAAATTTGTACAAGAGCTACAGTACCTGTAATAAGCAATGACAAATAATTTCTGGATCCAGGTATAATTCCTCTCCCCCCAGCAATGTGGAAAAAGTTTTTTTTTTTTTTTATAAATGTAATTCAATTGGACTCGATGTGTGAAAATGCATTTCAGTTGTTACTAACTGAAGAAGTAGTTACAGAAAACGTGCTCTGTTAAAACATCTTATTATTCTTGTGCCTCCACTTCATATTGTGGGAGAGATTAAAGGTGTTACATGTGTGTGGATAAGGGTTTGACAGTCTCAGGCTCTTACTAAAGTCCACAAATGTGTATATTTGTGCAGCTCTGTGGTGTAGGCCTCAGCGGCAGATGAACTGTAGACTTGGCCTGTCTGGCACTGAGGAGGTCATTATTCACGCTGCAGCCGCCTTGTGGGTCTCTCAGTGCTACTGGATCCACATGTTTAATACCGCTCTGGGCTGAAGAGACGGCTGCTCTTTGTAAATGGTGTAAATTGATGCGCTGGCAGCTGCTGTGGACAGTGAGGCTGATGGAGGGATGCGTCCGTGAGGCTGAAAGTGGGCTTAGAGCTCTGTAAACAAGCCGACACGTGCCGTCCGTCTGCTCAACTCTGAACAGAAACAATACAAACTGGAGCTGCTGTTATATTCTGCAAACACTAACATGGCTCAACTCCAGCTGCCGGCAGCACAGAGGATTTTTCAAACGCAAACATTCAGATGACTGTTTGCCGTGTCTTTCATGCTAGTTCAAACTCAATTAATGTTGGTGGAGTGTTGGAGCTGAGGGAGGCTGCGCTCAGAGCGAAGTGCTGGGCTGTGGGATGAGTTCTGACTGTGTGTCTCTTTGAAAGGGGAATCGAGGTGACCCCAGCAGACATGTCGGACCAGGGGCCATGAACAGCAGGCCATGAACGGACACACATTATCTGAACGGGATCATGGAGGCACAAGACAGCACCCAAGGGACCACTCTCTGAAGAACCAGCCGCAAACTCAAGTAAAAAAGGAAGACGGTAGGAACAGCTCTGTCTTTTATATCTTCAATTAAAGCATTTAAATCATCTGCAGCCTTACTTAGTTTCCAGAATGTGTCTGACATCTTGTGATAACTCAGGTACCGACTGAGGTATTCTAACAAAAACAATAAAGCTGTTATGCATCAACTGTAAAACGTATCATAGCAACTTGTAAGAATAGCAATGTGAGAATTTTTTTCCATAACCTTTTTTAAACTAATGATACCTTTGACGGCAGGTTTTCTTTTAGTAATTGCAGCAGTATGGTTTCAAGCCAAGAAAGAGTACAACAGATGCATTATTTGCTTTAAGGGACATTGTGACTTTGCAGATTCGGAAAAAGAGACTAAGAGAGGAGTTGTGGTATTGTATGAGGTTGTCTGAAAAGGCAGAGAAGTATGTTAGAGTGGTGCAGGATATGTACGAGAGCAGTAGGACAGTGGTGAGGTGTGACAGAGTAGGACTGTATCAAGGCTCGGCTCTGACCCGAAGACTTTGAAGTTTGCAGATGACATTGTGATCTGTAATGAGAGCAAGAAGCAGATGGAGGGTAATCTTGAGAGAAGAGCAATGAAAGTTAGTTGCAGATGCATGTTTGTGAATGAGAGGGATCCAAGTGAAACAGTGAGCTTACAAGGAGACGAGCTAAAGAAGGTGCAGGATTTTGGCTTGTGTTGCAGGTTGGAATGGGTGGAGCAAAGTGTAAGGTGTGTTAAAAGGTGTGATAAAAGAGAAGCAGCAGTACTGAAACGAAAGGTCTACAGGACAATGGTGAGACCACTGATGTTGGTTTGGAGGAAAAGACAGGAGGAAAAACTGGAGGGAGAAGGGCTGAAGATGTTGAGGTTCTCTTTGGGAGTGACAAGGATGGATAGGATCAGGAATTAGGTCAGATGTTTGGGAGATAAAACCAGATTCAGATGGTTTGACATGTTCAGAGGAGGGAGAGTGAATATATCTGTGGAAATACGCTGAGGTTGGAGCTGGAGGACAGATGAGACAGAGATGGAGGCAGATGATTCGAGCAGATGATTGACTAGGTTTAATTGAAAGCAAAATTTTAACACTAAAATTATTTGACTCTAGCAGTGGGCATTTGTGGGCAAAACTAGTCAAAAAAAAAATCAAAACTACAAGAAACATGAACATAAACCTGTGTCATAACCCACCTGTAAAAATGTGTTGACATTTAATTTCCATTTTCTTTGACACCACTTGGACAGCTCTCCAACCAGGAAGCAGCTTTGGATACAGCCCATGTTTCAACAACTCTGTGCAGTCTTTCTTTTGACAGCACACGCCGAACCTAAATTGAAATATGACGTGGCTGTCTGCAACACAATCCAGCTCCTGAAAAACCGAAAATTAAACGATCACACATAGCTTAGCTCTGTGTAGTTGCATTAATCAGATTTCTGTATAACAAAAATAAGCACATCTTGGCTTCTGTCAGCAAGTGAACACAGAGCAGGTACACAGGTGAGTCTGAGTCACACCACAGCTAAGAACAACGCAGCGCCAAATAAAACAAGCTTGTTTGAACATATTATTAAAGCCATGTGATCATTAATCCAGGCTTAGATATCTGTGCGTTTAGCTTCACCGCTCAGATTAACTGGGCTTTAACTGCCACTCGCATCACGGTGCTCAAGGAGAAACTATCCAAAGAATCCGGTATATTCTAACTGTATTTTTAGCCCGCTGTATCCCTGCGAGTCTCGGAATAGTCTTCGCTGCTCTGCGTTTGCCCGCGCACTCCTCCGAGCCCGCCGAGTTTTCCATGATGTCATCTGTGGCGCAGGAGTGAAAGTAATTGAGGAGGCAGACGAACATAAACTGGAATCTCCTCGGACTTGGCCATTCATTTCATCCTGTTCTTCTTGAAGCCGGCATGTAGACGGGAGGGATCGGGAAAACAAAACAACAGAGCCCAGACCCGAGAGTCATGATCTCCCTGATTGTTCATATTTTATCTCAACTCATCCTTTAGGAACATCAGCGCCTCATATATCAGCTACTGTACTTTCAAACTAGTCTGTAATCAGGCAATGCCCAAGCTTTGGCTGATGAATATATAAATGTACACTGCAAATACAGACAAAGGGGTTAAATTATCACCATGCACAACTGGAAGCTGTGGTTGCCGTTTTTTGACCATTTAATTATAAAAATCCTTTCAGTATTGTAAAAAAACCATGATTGATGACATGACTTTTATTTTGATTGATAGATGTATTTTTACATTTATCTGTACAGATTAGCAGTCTAAACCTGTGTTTTAAGGTAATTCACTGCATTTACTACAGTCATATACTGTTTTGGCTTTTACAAGTATTTGCTGTTGCCATTTGACATTATTTTACTGTAAGTATTTCAAACTTTGAAAGTGCATGACATTTCTGGATTTAGTTCTGGTTAGGTCCTGGTTAATTTTGAATTTAGTTTTAGGTTTAGTCCTGGTTAGTCCTGGTTTAGTCTCAGTTTAGTCCTGGATGTTGTTTTAGGTTTAGTCCTGGTTAGGTCCTGGTTAGGTTCTTCTTAGGTTCTGGTTAGTCTTGGATGTATTGTAGGTTTAGTCCTGGTTTAGTCTCAGTTTAGTCCTGGATGTAGTATTAGGTTTAGTCCTGGTTTAGTCTCAGTTTAGTCCTGGATGTAGTATTAGGTTTAGTCCTGGTTTAGTCTCGTTTTAGACCTGGATGTAGTTTTAGGTTTAGTCCTGGTTAGGTTCTGGCTAGGTTCTGGTTAGTCTTGGATGTAGTTGTAGGTTTAGTCCTGGTTTAGTCTCTGTTTAGTCCTGGGTGTAATTTTAGGTTTAATTCTGTTTAGTCCTGGTTTAGTCTCGGTTTTGTCCTGGATACAGTATTAGGTTTAGTCCTGGTTAGTCCCGGATGTAGTTTTAGTTGTAGTCCTGGTTGGGTCCTGGTTTAGTCCAAGATGTAGTTTTAGGTCTACTTCTGGTTAATCCTGGTTTACTGCTGGATGTAGTTTTAGGTTTTGTTTTGGTTTAGTGCTTGTCTTATTGCTTGTTTAGCCCTGGTTTTGGTACTGCTTTAATCTTAGTTTAGTCCTGAGTTTAGTCCTGGTTAAGTCTTGATCTAGTCCCAGTCTTAATTCTTTTGTCGTCCAGGTTTATTCATCTTGTTTATTCATGGTGGTCCTTGAATAGTCAATATCTAGTCTTAACTCAGTTCTGCCTTAGTCCTGGTCTAATCCTGCTTTAGCTGTGTCTTTACAGGTTTAGGTCTAATGCTGTGTTGTACTGATCGCTGATCCTGGGCCTAGTCCTGGTTTTGACTTAAAAGTAAGTAAAAAGTTTGAAAAATGAGCTCACAGATTCAACAGCACATTGGCCCACATTTTTTGCATTCACATTTTTTCAAAAGTAATATTAAGAGCTCTTCAAATTTTGACAGCTGAATAGAAATGGAATTGGAGGGTTATGAGAGTCACTCTGACAAAGGAAATTTCTTAAAAACCAACATTTTTCAACTCCCAAGTCTGCGACATTTTGCTCCTTTGAAACTAAGATGCTAAGTGTGATGCTAAACTATGTAGAAATGTAGAAAAGTACAGATATTCATTGAATATCAATACATTTAGTCTATCACTTGTTTTAAGCACATTTTACCAGTGTTTTGGGAAAATACATTATTGCTAATCAGATTTTCATTGCAGTATTCAACAACATTGCATAGTGTGTTCTGATTATTGTGCAGGGCGTTATATTTTATATGTAAGTTTTAGAAAAAGTCTTTTGGTATAAGAGCTTTGCAGCCACAGATGCATTTACCTTTTTGTCTGGCCCATGAGCCACATTTATCTCATTTATAGATGGAGCCAAGCTAATGCAGACACAGCTCTGCACATACAGTACATTTTTAAGGCATACACAGGGGGGCTACAAGACGAGGAGGGTCTGTTTTTACTGCAGTCAATTAGGACCCCTGTAGCACATGCAGAATATCATACATGGTTCTCATACTGGAATGAGTTTATCAAGTTTAAGGGTGAGGTACAGAACATTCAAGGCTAATTTTTATTTTTAACAGGGGTGATTTTTATATGGCAATTATCACAGTTGTAAGTACAGACCCCAGACACCCATATCATGAAGGAGGAAAATTAATGAAGGAGTTACCAATATGCCTTTTGTGGGCCCCAGGTACTTCCTACCACAGCACTATCACTATCACCTTTGTCAGCATCATCATTTTCTTTATGGACTGTAGCACTATTGTTATTGTTTTTTTAATTGATCATTTTTAGATAAAGTCCAAATTAAAAGGACACACAGCACCTGACATGGATCAGGATGTGGCAAGGGCTCAAAGACAATTGTTTCATGGGTCGGTCTCCACAGGACCCCCTCCGGTGGACCTCCAGAAGGGGTGGGATGTGAGCTGGGCAGTTGTGTAACCGTTGGCATTACAAACAGCACTGGAATTCTTCAAAGAGTCTAACATTAAAAGAGGTTTACCTCATAGAAATGTGGGCAATAACAGATGAATGTAGAGCAGCACGAGGGGGTCTGGGAGGCTGTTTGGCAGGAGCACATTTGCTAACACCTGGAGTATGGACCCCTTGTACTTCTCAGGGGTTTCTTATTTTCTTTTTAAACCTATAACCAGGTGGGCTGATTAAAAACCAGTTCTCAGTTACAATAAAAATCTGGCCACAAGCAGCAGTGGGACAGATAGAGCAGGAAGTGTGGAACCAAAAATGAACAAATGGTAAATTTCATATCTCTCTAACTGCACATTGTAACACTTACAATATTTACACAGTGATATTTCCCTTAGAAGGTGTTTAAAAGAAGATGCAGTCAGAGACCATGGTTTGGACTGTGCTTTTTAGCAGACAGATGTTGAGACATGTTTAGTAAAACATTTGAATAACAGGACTTTAAGAAGCTGGATCACGTGGACTACTGGATCTACTCCCTTCTTGTATCACTGCGCCCTGCAGAAGGCTGATTGACTTTCAGGAGGAAATTAACTTTTGTACTGATTAGAGCCAATCACGCAGCGTGCAATAGCTTTCACCTTGTGTTTGTTGTTCAACAGTGAACTCTGAGCTGGCAGACAAGGGCTTTTAAATGGGTGTAATGAAGAGATATTAGTGTAGATATGATAAGAACGACTTGTTCTGTAAATAGTCCTCTGGTTTCAGAGGGATAGAGCGTGTTTACCTTACTGTCTTCATTGTAGAAAAGTGTTTTGTGCAGTGCTGCCAGACGTTCTATCTTAACCATGATCAGCAATAAACTCCATCAGTGTAACAATAGCAGTGTTTCTGTTAGGCAACAGGTGAATGTGTGCAGTGCTGGTTTGTGCTGTTGTTTCTAGCTCCTAATTCATGCGTGAAATTACTCACATGTTCATTCATCATCGGAGCACAGCAGAGAGCAGCAGGCCCGTGGATCAGTTGATGGATAGAACGTTTGTGAGGGCAGATATGACCTCAGTCTACACAGGCAGTAAACAGATTTATTATTTATACAACAAGTCAGAGTGGCGTGATGAAAAACCAAATGGGAGCACATGAAATCAATAGTTTGATTCAAGCTCTGACAGAGTGAATAAAGCCAGGACTGTTTGTGGTGTTGACCCAAGTTTGTAATTGGTTTCATATTTAGCTGCACTACAGTAAAACGTATTGAAAGGCACCAGGGTTGTGTGAGCTCAAACACATAAATAAATCTGTGTTACCTTTGTTGCAGAATGTTGTACACCTGCTCATGCCAAGTGCTCTGTGAACTCAACAACTGCTTATTTTTTTGTAAGCTTTGAAATATTCATGTGGCTCAGCCAACAACTGTTCACCTAACTGGAATGTACAGTTCAAATGGCTCCGTGGCTAATATAAATACAGGCCGCGGCTGTTGTAGTGCAGAGAGATGGCAGAGCCTCATGTGGAGCCAGAGGAACTCTTAGTCACTCCTCAGTGGAATAAAGATACTCATGTTAGCAGTGTGTGATAAATGTGAGACTCTCTGTGTGTTCTGCTCCTGTCCTCTGTCACTTACAGTCAGTTAAATAATGTCATCAGTGTCTGTGGTCTGCAGTGACCAATCCACTGCTCCACACAAACCCTCCAGGGTGAGGTACTGTGGAGTGGCATTAACACTAAATAACTCATGATTATAGTAATAAGTAATGTCTACACTGTGACCACGAGTTTAGGAAATACAGATTTGCTCTCTGCTCTTTATTGGGGTTGCAGCTTGTATTCAAGTGCCTGGTGTTCTGGCGGTGCAACAGGGGCCCGACCTCATTTGGACCCACCATCCGCAGGACAAACCATAGGGGCCCGGTCTTGTGTAGTTAAAAAAAAAAGGATAAAATTCGCCTGAGCCCCTCAAGTCTCTGGATGCTGTACCTGGCTATCTTGACTGACACGTCTCAGCAACATTGCGGGACAGTTGGGCACCGCACCTATGGACTGAATTGACAGACAGCAAAGAAGAAAACTATATAACTGATAGCAGTATAATTCAGTTAAAAATAATCATGTCCAACTTAAGTATTTAGGTATATTATTGCTTGTGTAGTGAAAGACTGACAGACTGGGATGGTTATCCTTCACGACAGGAAGTGTTTGAGGAAAGGAAAGTCTGGGCTTGTCACAGATACAGGGAAGAAGATGGATTTGAAGAGTTTCTAACAGAGATGAGGTCCCTGCAATTAACTGGGGATCATAAAGGATGTTCAGGCCTGAAGCTGCTGGGATAGAACAGAAACAGAGACACAGGGTTTATCAGCACTGCAGTAAATTACAAGCAATTAACTTTTAAAGATCCATGTTGTAGTACATAGTTGAACCAATTAGAGCTAATTTTTGTATTAGTGTAATCGCACGTATCTTGACAGTCACTTAAAGCTCAATACCTTAAACCTTGTATTACTTCCTGCTGTTTCTATTGGAGCTCAGGATGAATTAACCTCAGTCATGACACATTGTTGCTGAAGGTTTAGACCCCGAATAACAACAACTATAAATAATGCACTAATCTGGGAAAATGCTGCTAAACTAAATATTTAAAAACATCAATGTAGTTAATATTGTATTTAGCCTGAATCCTTTGAGGCACCCTGTTTATCCTGCTGGGAAATGACATTGTGTAATCATCTGACATTTAGGCGATTTTCTGACTATTTTTACAAAAGGCTTTTCAGATTTGAAGCTGGAAACAAAAACTCAGCTGGGCAGCTTTGGAAGTTTCCGTGATTGTGGCTAAATAGGTGGATCTGTGAGGACAAATGTAATATCGGAGGAATCAAAGGCTTAGTTCTATTAGGAGTTTTCATTATTTTTATGAGTTTTCAGCAATTAAAGAAGTAGCCTTTAACAACTCGCTGAAAATAGAGCAGTACTCACTCCCTGGTGGGGTTGAAATACTGTTGATCTTGTAACACGGTCTGACGGAGACAGTGCTATACATTTCAGACCGTATATTCTCTGAGGTCGTGGTAATCAGCGCACAACATGATTTAGCACTTCAACAGCTACAACAACACCGACAGGGATCTAATCGGCTCTCTTCTGTAATGTTTCATTCATCAGCTGCGTCGGGCTGATAAAAAACGTCTAGGATTATCTCTCTCTCCAAAACTCCGGAAAAGATTAGGTCATTGCATCCACTGTGCTATTTTTAGAGGCCTTTAACGGTGGCACATTAAACAAAACGCTCTGAAATTCAATTAAGAAAGCACTCGGCCACAATGAACTGAAAATAACCCAGAGTTATTGTAAAACACGGGCTCTGGCAGGCAGCCGCTGTGCCGCCTCACATGTGGTTTGTAAAAACGGGGAGTGCTTAAAGCCGCTGATTCTCGGGGCTGCGGAGATTAATGAAGAGTTTCTTTTTCCAGGTGTTGTATTGTGGATACAAGGGCTTTGGGCGCTGGGTTCTGACCATGGCGAGAAATCCTCACGGTAGAAATGAAAACACAATATACAGTGGTGATCCGGCTCAGGGCTCCAACGCAGGAACAGGAGCACATTCCACAGGAAGTGAGAGAAGACGGGCACGTATCGATCACATGTAGAGCGCTAATGTGAACTGATCTGTCAGGCAGCGTCATTGTATTCCCACAAGATCACGTGCAGCAGTCATTCAATACTCTTTGTTTCATCTCAAACAGCTTCATTACCCTGTCTGACAGCCTGACATAAATTTCAATAAAAGAGACATCACAGTGCATCTCATATTTCATATCAGTCGGCAATGGCCAGCTCTCAGACTGATGCTTTCACTGGCACTGTCTAAACCGACCACATGTGCTTTTGATTCCGCTCAGAATTACTCAGAAAATGGCCTTTAATAATGATAGACACAGTGTAAAAATGATAAATAATACTTACCTGTGTGTTTAACATTATAATGTGACAGCACTAATTTCTACATAGGACTGAATGTAGGCAGTTAAGCCCTGACAGTTCAGATCTGTGTAACATAGACTCATCTGAATTGTCCAGTGCTATTCAGTGGACAGGGCGCGGGATAATACAATCATGGGATTACACATGTCCCACAGAACAATCACAGCATTCAATCATAACAATGTCTAGTTCAAACATTATGGAACATAATAGAGTGTAAAGTGGAATATCAGACCAGATAGGTTAAAAGTAAATACAAGTAAATGTGGCAAACCTTGCAATTTTCTTTTTAAATGGCCAACATCCCATTTTGTGCTCATTGGTACAATTCATTTATTTTCTTCTGTTTTTTTTTATTCTGTTTTTGTTTTTTGTTTTTTAAATAAAGATGACTAACATTTTAATATTAATCTTTATGATAAGCCTATGGAGTTTTGGGCAATCACTGTTGATGGCAGATTTTTATTTACCAGAAGAGGGGAAAAAAGTTTTGACCATCATGGATTTGCTTCAAAGTAGAATTAATGTATATGCACATTAATTATACTCAGTTTGAAGTAAATCCAGTAAGCATATGTGCAAATTTTCAGGTTGTCATCACATCATGACATGGGAGGTTTATGAAATAGATGAAACAGCCATGGACTCTATTACTGTCAAATTCAACCAGCTGTTTTTCCTTCTTTTTAAATTTTTCTTCTTTTTTTTTTTTTAGCTGCATTCGCTAATAAACTTTTTTTCTTTTCAATGGTATGAATGTTTTCATTTTCAGTGGTGTCATACACCAGCAAAATGGGAAATCATCTAATGTTTGACTAAATATTAAAATATAGAAGGCCAAAGCATAAAATAAGTTTAAGAGTTACTGTTTTTGGCAATCCATAACTATCCATACAAAAAAAACTTCATAATGTAGCGCACTGTCTCAAAATGTTATCAAAATGTTATCAAAATGTGGAAATCTGGAACATTCTGTTATCTAGAACATCCCCTTTTGTAAATCTAAAGATACTAATCCCAAATTTTGCTTACTGATCATATGAAGTAGAAAGTGACTGGCATAAAACAGTCTAATTTTTAGGGCCTGTCCAAAGCCTGGTGCAGAGTTTAAAATGGGCTGGGCAAGGCTCTACAGGGAGGAGCCAAATCTTGATTGACAGGTCTCGTACGTGAGAGGACAAAGCACAGAGCAGATATTTGATCTTTAAATACTGCCAGATTATTCTGAGAACGCAAAGAGAATGTATTGCCATTGGGATCGTTATTTTCACATTCAAGTTTGAAAAAAAATACTGTTTCCCAGAATAAATGAATGGTGTAGAGACACTCACATGATTGTACATGTATAAGAACGCTTAGAAAACACACTGTGCACACAAATCCACGCAGAAGGGTTGTATGTTGGGTGAAATCATGTGAGCTCTGGTCCCCATCCACCATCATGTGTTATTAATAAGCAGAAAATAAGAATTTATATTACAGTTTTACACGTCAGTGAGCCAGGTATGCATTTGTAAGAACCATATGTTAATTTGACAACCGTCTGGTTATGTATAAAGTAATGAGAAATGATAAGGGCACTGTCAGACTATGGGACAGCACAATACATTCAACTGGCTACTTACTCTGTGCATGTGGCCATGTTTAATGCTTCTCATTAGAACTCATGCAGAGCCATTAAGGAGCACTTTCTGCTTTCTGTGCCAAAACAAACAGGTGAGAGGGAAACCACTTTGTGTATTGTGCAGAAGTAATCCAGCCAAAGGCAAATTTAAAATGTGAGGGTGATGAGAGTGGATGGTCTTGTATTGTTTTCTGTCTTCACATGCAATTGTTTTACCGTGAAAAGCAGGCATTTTCATAACTTGTGTATGAGCCTTGAGTGGCTGCATTATTGTGGTCTGCTGCAAATGGACAGGTTAGTCATTACTGAAATGAGCTGTTGGCTGTGGTCAGAAACCTGTGCAGTGTTAAATTAAAACTTTGGCCTAAACACCTGATAAATACTGTACAAGTGTACAAATGTACATAAAAAGACTTTTCAAAGGTGATCACAGATTGGCTTTTATCCAGTCTTGGAGATGCTTTTTAAAAGTTTTGTATGTTATTGGAAGTAGAAGGGTATTTAAACATTTACTTTAGTCATCTTTAGGCAGCTCTGTACCCTCATTTCATGCTCTGACACCAATCCCACTGACCGAATACAGATTCAACTCCTTCAAGGTATATAAGATTCATATTAGACTGTATTTATGAACTCATCTACTGTTGCATCATCTGGTTAAGGCCTAAACTGTAACCCTCATTCAAGTCACTCTATACAAGGCCTTTCTGACCACACATTATGGAATACCACTTATGTTGTAAAATAAGAATAATCTAGGCAGAGAACCACTCCATGTTAAATTATGGGTTGAGCCATTACTGAGTTGTTATGATATAATATGGACATCATTCCACACCTGCTATAGTGTTATTGTGACTCACTATGTGCACTATTTGGTCTACGCTTATAAAGATGTATTACATTACCTAATGTGAAGTCATTGTGTAAAATGTTGTAGTAACACAATGAAACACATCGGACAAAACAGTTTTCATTAGTGTAGATGATGGGAACTCCAAAGAGCCAAATGTAAGGAGCCACTTTAGTTTTATTACTTCCTGTTCCTAAGATTCTTGCAAGATTTATGAGTTCACAAATTCTCTAAAATCCATCATGTACTTCTCCTGACACCAGCTGTCTGTTCAAAGCTGTGGTGTGGCAGCACTGGCAGTTATAGGTGTGTTTTAGATGTGAGGATGAAGTGACTGTTTTACCCTTTCTAGTATGAAGAAAGTGTTGTTGCTCTGAATGGATATAATTAGATTACAAGTGGTTCATCCAGTCACCTCCAGGTATTCATCTAAAGAAGTTTGGTGTTGAATTGGAGTGGACACTTTAACCACCAGAAGCACAAGTAAGACCATAAAAAGCCTCACATCATCTTTTCACAAAACCTTGTTGCGTTACCTTACATTGTTGTGTCACATGATGTCATCTCATGTCGTGTAATTTTAAATATAATAATATCTCTGTATTTCATGAATTAAGTGTCTTGGAAAAGCCTCACAATGCAACACCAGTTTATAGCCTTAACCTTGTGTTTGATGTATTCATTCAAAATCAGAGCACTGAATCCATCACAAGTTGCCTCCAACCATCTCGGAAACACTGCCTCACCCATAGGCCAAGCACAACATGGCACCGAGGTCATATTTTTAGAGGTCTCTGCTGACATACCAGAAACTATGGGAATGGGCTTCAGCAAAAACAACCCACTACCAACTTTTATATTGAACTAATACTGGAGCCCGTCGTATGGAGATCCTATCAGGACTAAGTATGTGTTCGTTACAGAAGTGCTTCAATTAGGACTGCAATCTGGGCTGAGCATTCACTGTTTATGTATATTGTGCTTTATTTTCAGTACACCTTGGAAATTTCATTAAAATGAAGAAGCGCTCGGACAGGTATCTGGCTGTTGATCCACTGTTTGCTTTGGTTTGATGTGGACGGCGTCGAATGATACTCAGCATTGATACTAAGCTTTACTGTAAAATTACTAACAAGAGAGACGGGGCTTTGCATCGGGGCGGATGGAGGGGATAAGCCAATTTTCATTTTATCTTAATGCAAAAATAAATAAATATGTTTGAGAGCAGAAAATTATAACAGGCATGTCTTTTTATGGAATCTTTACGGTGCTGTTTTTCCTTATAGAGTCTCACCCGAGCGGTCTGTGAAGCCTCTTTCATGGCTTCCACACTTTACATTGTCACAATAACTGTATTACATTTTGTAAGGACATAACCCAAGATAATTTTACAGTGTTACTTTTTATAATGTGTTTAAACAATATAAATTTTGCATGGGATCAATTGTGAATTATTAAAGCTTCATAAAAGTATGATCCAATCTTCGCCTAAAACAGTGGTGTCAAACTCAAAGTGGTGAGGGGCCGCGATAGTTGATAAGAATCCTTTCAGGGGCCGAAGATGGTGACATTTGAAAGCTTTTATTACATTTTGAATGTGAGATTTCCTCTTCATTTAAGTCTTAAAAAGTTATCTTTAACATTAATTACCTCCTTTTATAGAAACTGGTTTTAGTTGGATCTGAACCAGTTTTAGGTGGATTTGAACAGGTTTTAGATGGATTCAAACAGGTTTTATTTTGATTTGAACAAGTTTTAGTTGGATTTTAACAGGTTTTAGATGGATTTGAGCAGGTTTTGGGTGGATTTTTACAGATTTGACCTATCTTTGTCGCAAAAACCAAACCTATTCAAATACAATTAAAACCTAGTGCTAGAAATATCACCTACTAAATGTATTGTAGGGCCACATAAAACAATGCAAAGGGCCGCATTTGGCCCCCGGGTATTGAAGGTTTAGTTTTTTTGTTTTTTTAACATGTGGTTTCATTTTAGAGCCTGTAAACAGCTACAGTAGCCCTGCAGGGACATGTTTATGAACAAATCAGTGGAACTAGGTCTGTTGGTCATCATCAGTCTTTTCACATCCGCTGCAGTAAACAAACTGCAGCGGATGCGGATGTTTTATCGTGCAATAATGGCTAACTCTGTTTTGCATGTGGCAGTCTCAGAAAAAGAGCTCATAGGTGAGTTGAAAACTTGATAGAGAGGACTGGTTCAACTATAGGTATTAGTTTGGAGACTGTGGTTGAAGCAGTGGAGCAACAGACACACAACAGATACTAAACAACACGAATGATCCCCTACATTGAGCTTTTAAACAACAGAGAGCAGCCAGTGGACGTCGGAGATCAGTGAGCTGCAGGACAGACCGCCACCAAAGCCTGTACAGTCACTCAATCTATGGAAGATGAAGTCTAAAAGAATTAATTTGCTTTTTAATTTCCTTGAAGAGACCTAACAATTAAATTTCCCCTTGAATTGAAAGTGTACTCCTCCTCTGGCGGTGCTTAGTTTGTCCTCTCTAAGGTGTTGTAGAAGCAGGGTGTAATGGAACATGCACTGGGTTACAGGGAGCTATAAACATCTATTTTTCCAGGTGTTCAACTGTCTGTGTTATATTTTCAGGCCTATTGCCTTCAAGTGTATATAAAAATGTATTTCTCCAGAATAGGCAGCCAATGCAAAGTGTTCATGTGATTAGTTTGGACTAATTTACTAAGGCAGTTCTTAAATTATGTTGTAGCTTTATATGTGTGGTTGCACAATGACACAGGATATCAACCTGCAACTCACATCAGTCAGAGTCTGATAATTAGGGCAGTTTCAGAATGCTTTTTTTTTAACTAATCCATAGATTTATGGAAGGAGTGAAAGCTAAATTTCACTCAAGCTCTCTTTCAAACCCTGGATTTCAGTTGTCCTCTTCTTTCATGAGCCATTCTTAGCTGATGCAGCAGGTTGTGAGTTAAACCACACTTAACTGACTTGTTGCACAGTGGAACATGCATCAGATGCCTGCCAAATATTACTTATTATTAAAAAAAAAATCACAACCTGGCAGCCCTTAAGGTTAGTGGGATCCCTCTTCCATGAGCTTCCTGTCTGCTCCCCCGCTTGTTTGTTGACAGTGGCCCATGTGACCTTTGACCTGTCACGTCTGAGCCAGCAGCAGAGGTCTCCGGAGAATTTCAGGCAGCTATGAGTGTTCCCGTTTTTTGACAGACAGGAGTGATAAGAGTCAGCACGCACCACACAGCCAAATCCTGCAGCGTTATACAAGGTCAGACACGTAAAGACCAAGGTCCAGCCACGCTCAGCTTTCACTCCAGGTCCAGCTGTGATTGGACAAAAGAGCAAACCGCAAGATTCATTTAAAACCAGAGAACATGTTGTTATCTGGCTCGCTAATGTAATGATTATTGAACACACCACACACAGATAACACCACTGACCCGTCTTGTTCTACTCATGATAATTTCTAATTTGTCATCGACTCGTTGCAGTCCGCCTCTGAGAGTTGTAGATCAGACAAATTGGGCCCTGAACACGTGGAGAGGGCTGAACATTTCCGGGCTGTCAGTCAGGCCCAAGTAGCAGTTCAGGCAAGCAGCGGACAGTTTGCAGACCAGTGTGAAGAATGCAGCGAGTGAAAGTCCTGGTTGTCAGCTCTGAGTAAAGAGAAGTGTCTCCCGTCACACGCAAATAAAGAGGCCTGACGTCTGGCTGTGTGGAATAATGTGTGTGTACATCTGAGGAGGCCTGGGTTCAGTTGAAGAGGGGAAAAAAACAAAACAATGTACACATCGACTCAGTCTTTCAGAGCCAATCTGCGGGTTTCTCTTCTTTACATCCAAGATTCTCGGTGTTCTGCAGTATTGAATTTCCTCTTGGGGATTAATAAAGTGTTTTTGATTTGATTTGATTGATTATTGCAGTGCTGTTTGAATGAAAAAATCAGCAGTCTGGACATCAGTAGAAATCAGGACATCAGTAAAAATCAGTTTACTTTGCCGTTGGCTAAAAACCATCATTTCTGACTCCAACCATGTTCTGAACAGTGAATGCAAACTTCTATCAGTACAACGAGACAGTGTACCATGCTTTAATAAAGTCAGACTGAAAAAATCTTTTGCTGAAAATGAGCAAGGAGCTTATCCATAATCACTGGAGTAAAAATATTGAGTACTGAAATGTATTTAATGTCTACGTTGAGTGTTTGTCATTGTGGTGTCTATACTTGTGTATTTTGATTCTCTGTAGGTGTCTAGCTATCTCTTGTAGGCTAGGATGGTGGATAGGTTCATCAACTGACATGGCAATTTTGATGGTAGTTAAGTTAGACAGGTTTTGGTATTAAAATGTGTTATCCATTGCATATTTATATTTATATTAATTGAGCAGACTCTGACTCAATCTCAATACATCAAACTGGTAAGGAAATGTCCTAACTCAATATATATCAATTTTGTGAGGTAAATGACATGTTTTGATTGAAATAACAAGTTCCTCATAATAAATGCATTTTATTGAATTTATTTTCCCTTTATTTTAATTTTATTTTATTAGAATCACTTATACTTTAGCTTTATTTTACTTATTAATATTTTTTTGTCATTTCCATCACAGTTTGTCCATTCTATCACACAATGTCATTTCCATACTTAGCTCATTTTAAATTATAGCACAATACCAAATACATCTTTAGAGTTTTAAAAATTCAGCAGTTTTTGTCAACATTGTTTTAAAGTGCTGAAAAAAAGGTGTGTTGAAAATGATGACTTTGTCTGAGTTTTTGGAAAACATGGCAAAAAACAAACATTTTAACAACCATCACAAACTCTTTCTACACAATATGGATAACCTTAATAGGTACCCCTCCCCCTAGCAGTTTAGGTGGAGCATATGCCCAGGTTTCAGTCTCGGTCGGGTCATTTGCCCAAAGTCATTCCCCACTCTTGCACCTCTTTTCTATCCAGTTACTGTCATCTGTTAATAAAGGCCAAAAAAGCCCTAAAGTCAATACATTCTACTAAACTAGAGTTTAGATTATCAAAATTATTACCCTCCAAATATCACCGTAGTTGAAGAAACACCCATAAATGAGCCCCCAGATCAGGACTATAGGTGCTTTTTATTAAGCTGCTGTCCATCACATAACTTCCTCTGTTTGATTCTCACTTGTGACAACAGGGCATTGTCAACTCCAAACCAAGACATCTTTAACTCCAATAAAAAGCTCTGGTATGGTTAGAGACAGAGAAATCTCTTCTTTATTTTAGTGTATTGTTACAGAAGCTGTCAACCTTGAGTGAAACTAAACCAGATCATGTTCGGTATGGCCCAGATGTTTTTTATTTTAGAATTAGTGACAGTTTGTAATCCCCTGTAAAATTACAAGTTATTACCGTATGCACCAGCCAAGCAGCCAAACAGGTATCGTTCCAACACCGACTGATAAAATGTCTCTGGTTTACAACAGTACAACAGTAAACCTGCAACAGACATGGTTTGGTCAGTGGACTGCCATTCCATGCCAGCTCAGCCCCAGTTTGGAGAAGCAGACAGGAGCAATGACACAGACTTTAGGTTTGGTATGTCTCTAACGAGGTGAAAACACACTTTTAGAACAAACAAGGCCTCTACAATTTGAAAAACTATCATTGCAAGTCTGTGTTACAGAAAAGGCACTCACATGCTTCATCATTTCTTATCTTTACAACCACAGAACAAACTCCTCCTGGCGTTTGAACCAAAATATGGGCCATTTCTTTACCAATATTACCATATTGTGGAAATATCCTAAAAAAAAATACTGAACTATCCTTTCAAACTGTAC
The DNA here is from genome assembly GCA_036850595.1 of Rhyacichthys aspro. Taxonomy (NCBI): domain Eukaryota; kingdom Metazoa; phylum Chordata; class Actinopteri; order Gobiiformes; family Rhyacichthyidae; genus Rhyacichthys; species Rhyacichthys aspro. The sequence goes on along the minus strand of CM072166.1, from coordinate 17,422,155 downwards.
AATAAACTTTCAATTAATGGAAGATGATTACATACACAATACAATCAAACTGTGCATCAGCCATACTTTTGTTTACATTTCGATGTGTTTAAATGTTGTGTATGAATTGTAAAAAATACAACAGAGAGATAATGGAACCACATTTAGTTATAAGACAAAAAATAGACATCCTTTCATTATACACGGTCATTTTAGACACTGCTGGCTCACTGTCAGCACTCTCAACATGGCTGTGCTAGAGTGCAGCTTATATCAATCATAACCTGTTTGCCTTTTACTGCCCATGTTTAGCCCATGATCATATAATGGACAGAGGAAATGAATATACAATAGCTGAACAAAGTGCTGATATCAGGAACCCACCTGCCTTTACCTCATGCAATGGCGTCCTCTGTGTCACAATTGCTTACCACTACCAGCTTCAAATAAAATTAGATACTTAGCACATATAGAAAAAGAGAGTTCACATGCCCAATGACAAGTATAATTTTGTATCTCTTAATCTTGTGTAAACCGTTGTGGACAGTGTCTTCTGCTGGGCCGGTCCTTGTAGACTGTGAGTCTGGGATGTGGCGTGGGTCCATGGCTCAGCAGACAGGCAGCCATGACATCATCCTTCAGAGTAGATGTGGAGCCAGAGAGTGACACCTCTGGTCAGGGTGACACACTGACTGTGTTAGAGTAAACTGAGTCACTGTCAGTGTGTGTGGGGGTGCTATGACCTTTACTCGGCCTTCTAATATCATCATACTACTGTACAAGTACAGGTTGTACCAGGCTGTTCAGTACAAACGATGTAACAGTGGACGTGTTTTATGAATCAATATTTCATAGCCGTCGATTCAGACATTCACAATCTGATTACTATTAAATATAGCAGTGTGTCTTATCAGAAACAGTCATTTGTATTGGCCTACTGCAGACCGTGGACAGTGTGACCGTACACTGTGTGATGATCGTGGCATATGGGAGCTTTTAGTGTCAAAACTGTCTGCACACTCATGAAACGAGCCTCAGTTAGATGTAAAACATTTTAACAATGTGTTGAAGTTGACAAATCTTTTTTTTTTAAATGGCATTGATTCAGAAACAAGGGGAAACTTTGTGTTAGTGTGAAGTCTGCAGCTGGACAGGAATTGCTTATTGGAAACAGTCGCCAGATGTGAAAAAGATGCTTTCATTAGGCCCACCTCAGCTCCATTCACCCCAGACTGGTATAGGTATTGGAAGGGATGCAATGTATGGATGCATATGGATATGTAATAGTATTGTTTTTTATATATTGATTATTATATATTTTGTACACACTTGTACGTGGTGCCAATATAGAAAACCTTAAAATTTTAATAGAGGTAATGTTCTTAAGTATCAGTATTAAAACATGTCACTTTAGAAACAGCTTTCTCATGTTCTCATGTGTGGTGAGCGCCCAGACACAACACCATTTTTGAACCAATTTTTTTTAACCAACCAACAACAATTTTTAAGAAACCCGTCACATTTAGCTTTGTCTTTTGGGCAATGCAAATTCTTTTATTCTCACAATGAGCAGAAACGATATTGAAAGGATGCTTACTTTGTTAACCCATTTCATTTTGGTATAAAAATCAAGATCAATGTTTGTTTCCAGTTTGTCACACAATCGAAATCTTGTTTGAAAATGTGTGGGTTAACAAGTTGTCTGTTTTGGAGCAGACTTTTGCTATACATCATCACGCATCATGTAGAGTAAAGAGCTAGCGTGACATTTACATCAAGCATCACAATAGATGTGGGCTTTTTTATGGGACACCAAGATACAGTATAAAAGGAAACAGTGGCTCATATTTTTGCTCTTGTCATGCTAAAGGATAAATGACAGACAGGATAATGGGAGAGATTCCCAACAATGCAGGCTAATGATTTTGGCTGTTGTAGTTAGCCCGGACTGTCTCCTCACCTGTAGCATCGCAAATCCTGTAGACGTCCTCCTGACATGTGCTGGGTGTCAATGCAATTAACATGAAACCCTGGATACGAATCTCCAAAGGACTTGGGTAATAGCAGCTACATTGTACATCATTTATGATCTTTTTGTTGCTCTATAAGCTACTGGCAAAAAGTTGTTAATCTAGTCTTTGATCATTTCACTTTACCTTGTATTTCAAACCTGTCCTTGCTCTCCTGTTGGCTGCATTCCCCAGCTGCAGGGAGGTGCCTCGCTAAATCACTGAACTGCCTATTTTACACTGAATTATATTCCTCACATCAAGGTTCTGTTTGGGTTTTCCAGTGTCTTTTCCATTTAGTCTGTGGCCCTCAGGGCGCACCAGACCCCAGACTACCTCAGGGCCATGAAATTGCCATAACCAATGATGTAAAGGCAATAGTTTTCCACAGTTCCCAATCCTGTTAGCTGAATAAACAGCATCAGCGTGGGTTTATCTTATTACTCTCCATCACGACACTTGGAGCTGAAAGAGTTTCCAGAGCCGCCCAGGCTGGAGAGGTGCGCTGGGGTTAATACATACAGACTACAGTGATCCATGCGCGCCCCTTTGTGAACCCTACAACAACATCAGACCCTGACCCACTGAGCGTCCCTGGGGCGTTAAAAGCAAGCAGCGCCGTGTAGCTGTTGGTACCCGTTTGTTGTTTCAGCTTTGTGAATGGGGCAATGAAGAAAGAGGCGTTTGTCTGACGGCATCACCTATCACAGAGAAAATAATAAAAAAGGGCAACATGGTGAATCAATGGCTCGGAGTGACGATGGCGTCATTTCTCATTGACAGGCAGCATAAGTCAGAGCTCTCAACGTCCCGCAGAGCGCAGATAGCACATGTAGCCGTATGTTTGCTTTGAACGCAGAACGGGACAAAATGTCACTCCTGATGAATGCTCTACAGCACTGATAAGACTGCTCCCCCCAGTGCACGTGCACACACATGCAGATAAACACACATGCAGACCAACCACTATAAATAGGTCTAGTGTCCTGCAGGGTCAAGTGGAGTCCAGCCCAGCAGATACCAGTCCTGTACCAAGAGACCTGTTTGCCTGCCAATTCAGATGCACAATACTGGTTGTTATAGAGCTGAACATTATTCCAAACTGATAGAACTAAATGTTATGCACACTCTGACAGATAAGGCTTTCCATAATCAATCAAAACATGCATAAGGATAAGCTGTTTCACTATAGTGGTATAGTGTCTGATTTAACATGCAGTAACAGGTGCTCCTCTGTGTTTGTTATAATGAATAGGCCTGCTTAAGATGGAATATAAGCAAACACCGTTAAATATTTTGCCATGAAATAGGCACAAAACTGTAATCCTAATCATTGTGTTTGTACCTACACGTGTTCAGATTTTTAAACAACTTTGATTCAACTCTAATTGATTTTTTACTGGATTTGGACCTTTCTTTAAAGACTTGGACTCGACTCATAAACTCAACTCGAACTTGTAGCGACTTGGACACAGACTGAGACATGGACTTGGAGTTATGTCGGCTTGATTGGGACTGGTCTTTGGTAAATTGGACTTAAACACTGAGGACTCACTCAAACTGTTGACTCGACTACAACACTGCTACCTGCTCACTGACAGCACACTGCTGCTACTTGGTCACTGACAGCACACACATAGTCACTTTCATCACCTATTTTGAGCAATAAAATAGCTTCTGCAGTGAGTGACTGTCTTTGATACTAAATACAAAAATGGGACAAAATAGGACAGTCCCCCTCAAGTCAACAAATTTGACCCCATTAGTTGAGGGGTGAAGGGTGAGGAGGAGTCAGACCAACAAAAACAATCTTTTCACTCAGAAAGTTTGGAAATGCAGGGCTTGTTTAGGATGTCCATGTTGTCCAATATTTGGGTATCCTTACTCTGCCGTAGTAGTCTGCATCATCGACCCCTGTTAAAGTCATGTGACTAACAATGTGAGTGGCTCAGAAGCTCATGCCCTGCATTAAAGTGCCAATATTGTACAATGGCAAATATTCTTTAGGACATTGTTTCATGTTGTATTTTTTCCCTGGTTTCGTTAGTTGAGTCTCATTACTTACCCAACCAAGCAGTAATTTTACATTTTAAAATCTGTTGATGAGATGTGAGTTATTGTAGTGTATTGTAGTGAATTATTATAATGCTTTATAATCATCGCCAAACTTTGCCTGCACATTTCATTGGAAACGTTGTTACAAAGTCATCAGCAAATAATCACATGTCGTAATTAAAGTCTCACAGAATATTGCATAGACATTTTAACTGTTTGACTCTCACTGTCCCACTAAGAATAGGCATGGGATGCAACCCACCAGTTGAGAATGACTGCTTTAGGATGTAAAAAAAGTGAGTGATGTATGCAAGGTAACAAATGTGCAATGTACTACATGTATTTAAGTGCAATAAATTGTGATTCTAATTTTCTGTTTGTTGCTGCAACACTCAAACTCACCAATAGGGGTCTTTTTATCTCAGACAGGTTAACTCTGAAATGTGTCTTATTTGCTTTAATGTAAAGTTATGTTCATCTGCCAGCTGCTGTCCTGGGCTAACAGCCTTCTATTTAAAGTGCTCACAACCCACCTCCACCACAGCTTCTCCTTTTGTTACACTTCAGTTTATGATCAGTATCAGTTGTCATTGAGATGCATTAGGTTGTCATTGGGCAGATGGAACCTTCGTACTGTATGTCTTACTTTTGGTTGTTACCAAAAAATGCTAGCTCAGATTGGAAGTTATACACACATCCTGATAAATATTTTAAAGTTCTCTCACAATCAATACTGATTCAAATGTTAGTACTTTGGTGTAATAAGGAAAGAAGCCGGCACTGCTGCACTGTAGGAAGAGCATACAGTTTCCAAACTTATGGCCTGTGGAAGTTTGATTTATAGTTTTTCTCATGGATTATTTCTGCTAAAAAATGAGGCATTCTGTTTCATATAGACTAATTTTGACTTAATAGTATTTTCTGTCCAGTTAGATGAAAGACATCTGCTTGGCCCCGGCCCATTCCTTTCATCTGGCTCTGTTAGTCACAGACACACATTAACATCAACAAAGTGGACTCTGAGTTATTAAATTTCTGATAGAGCAGGTTTGAGAATACCACATAAAGCCAGTCCACAGCCGCTGGTAATAGGCAGGAGTTAGAGTTAAGCTGTGGTGATGCAGGCTCCCCCAGCCCCCCTCTGCCTGTACTGTGGTGGCCCCCAGCCAGCGCCTGCTGACTTCAGCCGAGGCACAGTCGATTGGTGAAGTCCAAACAACCTCAAAAACACTAAACAGTATCTCCCCACAGTCCTGTTGCTTTTAAAATGACGTGGAGACAGTTCTCTTGTTGTGTTTTGGGATTCCATGCAGATTGGCTGTAGTTATGGCGTCTGTCAGACTTCTACAGGCAGGCGGCAGACACGCGGCGCTTGCATCCATAGGCCTGCAGAGTGAAGGTGACCCAGCCACACTCCAGATAAGACGGACTGAGGCCAAGTCTACATATGTGGATATTTTTATAAACCTATGTATGTGCATTTTACAATGACACTAGGTCATCATAACACTAGGTGATGATAAAGTACAGACTCCAGGGCCCTGTGCAACAAAGCCAGTTGAACCTGCCCCAGATGTCCTACCTGGTTAAAGAAATGTTAATAGTGGTCTGGATCAGAAGGATAATGAAGTGGGCTCAGCTAATTCAGTTCACACACACTTTTAAAACATAAAAGCCATAATAGCTGTGTCACTTAGTGGACATTTAGTCTTTCCTCACAGAGGCTTCTTTTCTTCTGCCACACTGGCTCATTTCACATCACTGATGACTGGTCAGTGGGATTTGTCTCTGTCCTCTATCTTAAACTTGCCCTCCTCCAGAGCAGGTTGGCCAGTAGGTTTCCTCATGATACTAGGCACTCGGGCTTTACCTCCAATGTAACCTCTCTAAACTCCTAATACTTTTTCATTAGACAGAGCCCTGAATGTGAAGACAGGTGAGGCTGAATTGTTCATGTTACGATGCAAGCTGAAAAAGCTTAAGAATAGGAGTTGTAAACTAAAAATCTATATATATTAAACTTGCTACCATGCCCATTAATAAGAATGAATTGCACATGTGTCTAACACAAACAAAAAACTGATTTGTTTTACAGGCTAAAATGAACCAGTCTCTGGGCTCAGTGGCTGCTCACTGCTCCCAACAAGTTGCCCCAGCCTCACAGTGTGATGGATGGGTTAAATGCAAATCATCAACAATGATTCTATTTGAACAATTCACTTGTTTTGGGCCATTTGTTTACATTTATTCATTTTTTGTTGCTAATCCTGCTCTGGGTCAAGGGGGCTGGAGCCTGTTCCAGCAGATTTGGGCCTGAGGTGAGGTTCACCATTGACTAACACCAGTTAATTGCAACACTTAGAGACAAACACTGACACCACAATGGGCAATGGATTCAACTATAAATGCAGGTGTTTTGGACAGTCGAAAGAAACTGCAGTGTTTCAGCATTTATTAGCTCTGGCTCGCCTTCAAAAGCTGAATGTTTAGGGAACATAATGGCCTGACAAATCACATCGGTGTTCAGATTGTTATAGACCTTATTTCCGTTGACAAGGCGTAGACTTTTCAGGACCTTTATAGGGTTGTTTTATCCAATATTTTGTGCTTGGGTTCATATTTTCCACCTCCACTCCAGCTCCTTCTTTAATCATATACCGGTCACATTGGTTGTCATGCCTCTTGATTGCTTAGTTAATCTAGTCTTAGTTAAAATCCTAACACAATCTTTGCTGCTACAATAGTGTACACATCATTTTGGTGTTAATGGTCAGGTTGTAGTAGAAGCATATTGTTGGCTGGGCTTTGACTTACTGTCATCTCAGCTTTAGATCCAGCCTTATCCTTGAAACGTCTTTCTTATCGACCTGGACTCAGAGTCAGACCGGGACTGAACCTGGCTCCACGTCCATCTCCCTCTGCAGCCTCTTTCCCAGCCTCTTACAGTTCTGGACATTTTTGATTTTGCTCATACTTTCCCTGACTGTATTGGTATTCCCACTCCTCCCTTGACCACGTCTTCGTTTTTAGTGCGTTAGCTGGTGTCGTGAGAAACCCCTCGCTTTTCTGATAAGACTGATTGGGTGCTGATAACAGAGCGAATCATTCTGGGTCTCTGTTGAGTAAACTTCCATCATGTAACCCGGCATCACCCTGTTGACTTGTACATTTTTCATAGCAGATCTAAATGAAAAATGATAGCTTACAAAAACACAGCTTCAAATTCTCTTAAACAGTGAAGCAGAATGGGTCGCAAAAATAGCCCCATTAAAAAGTGGACCATTCAGGCAAACATTTTTCCAGTCTGTCCCTTCATTCATCTGTTACAAATGCAACAGCTACAATAGTTTTGATCATTTTGATAACTGTCCAAAACTCGGGATCAGGTCTATACTAAGACATGGGGAGTATGTGAGGCCTGAGTGAAGGCTGTGAAGAGTTTGTTTGAAGATGGGACATGTGTTGCCGGGTCAACAGTGCACAGGATATGGGTGTGGGGTCCCCAGGGGCACTACTCGAGAGTGCGCTCTGGACAGTGAGTGGCAGCAGCTGGGTCCTGTCAGAGTGAGAGCTGTCATAACGCTCTGAGAGAAGACAACAGCATGTCTGTTTGAAAAGTGTGCTTCTGTGGCTAAATGTCGCTATTCAAGACTAAATCAACCAATGGAACAGGTTAAATGCAGAATTGGTAAAAGGGTTTTAAGGCCACTTTGATGACGCACCATTGAATGCATATTGCCAAAGGTGTTTTTAAATGTCAAAAGCTATGTTTTTGTCCACACAAATTAGATCTGTTGGAAAAATAGTGTCTTTGAAAATTTGTTTTATTTTTTTTATGCATATAGCAATTCTGAAATCTTTTTGTATACTTTTTGCAGTGAAAATCTATTAATACCTAGAGCAGGGGCTCACCAACCCTTTTGAAACTGAGAGCTACTTCAAGGTTACTGAGTAATATGAAGGACCACCATTTTGATACACACTTCTGAAATAACAGAGTTGTATGGTTTACCTTTTCGTTGTTTATTATTAATATTGATTAATGATATTCATCTGTGTGAAGCCACTGTCTGATCATGTTAATGATTCCTCACAATAATAAGGGGCTCATTGGTGACTACTGCTATTTTTAGAACTTTCCTCGCGGGCACCTCATGTGGTCCCTGTGGGCGCCGTGTTGCTGACCCCTGCTCTAGAGGCATGTGATTACTGTTCTGTTACTGGACAACGCCAGGGAGCAAGGCCAGGATTGTGGCTCGTAGGTAAATAGCCTGGTGGCCGGTGGTCTTTTTCCATGGGGCAGGAATTGGCCAAACCAAAAGAGCCAATGTCGGACCACCTACCATAGACACACACCTACAGGAGTGAGCATAAGGGGCTGATGCTGTGTGATTTGGGCACAGGACTGTGGACAGAAGGAGGTATGTGGTCTGGGGGTAAGAATTGTCTGGTCCCTAATTGACTGGAGCAGGAGCTTGGTTCACATTGCCGGCAGTAAGTCAGCATGCACTGGGACGAAGTGTGTAGCAGCTAGGGTGAGAATCAGCACCTGCAAGTCCGAGGCCATGGTTCTCAGTCTGAAAAGGGTGGCTTGTCCCCTTAAAGTTGGTGGAGAGTTCTTTCCTCAAGTGAAGGAGTTTAAGTATCTTGAAGAATGGAGTGGGAGATTGATTGAGGGATGAGTTCATGTACCACTCAGACTGTAGAGGATGTGGTTAAGGAGGTGAGAAGCTCGGTCACCTGAGAGGAGCTTGAAATAGTAGGAACAACTACGGTGGATCAGGCATCTGTTTCAGGTAACTCCTGGACACCTCCCTGAAAGGTGTTCGGCATGTCCTACCAGGATAAGACCCCAGGACTTGCTGCAGAGACGTATCTACCAGCTAACTTCGAAACCCCTTGGTGTTCCCTGGAGGAGCAGGGGAAAGTGTTTGGGAGAGCGAAGTCAGGCCATCTCAGCCCCCATGGCCTGGTCCTGAATAAGAAAATGGATAGATGGATTCCTTTTCTTCTTCTTTCTGAAACTCTTCTTTTTTATCTTTTCTCTGTTGCACCGAAATTCATTGTTTCGAATTTTGATGCAACTGGATAAAAAGTTACCTCAGTTTAAAGGAGTTTCACTCAAACTAGGTTTAAATCGGTTAACCTGGCTTGGTGTGTCATTGCATGCCTGTAGTATGTAAGGATGTGGGCCCACACTGGGACAGCTGTCAGGATTATTGCCCAAAAGTTATATAGTTTTAGACATAAAACAGACCAACATTTATTTTTAATGTTGCACCCATTGCACATAAGTGTTTTGAGGCTCTGACCTTTCCGCAGAAGTGGATTTTCATTATGGAGAAAAGCTAGACTGAAACAGCTCTGTGCCTCCCTTTGACAACATAATGCTCCAGACGTCCCAAAGACTTCCTCCTTCGGCCCTTCAGACAAATGACCGGGGGACAGCTGGAATCTTCAGATGGCATATGAGCACACTTCAAAACATTCAGAACATGTGACCTGTTCATAGTACTCAGTCATCGCAGAGTCTTGTTGATAATGCAGCAAATTTGACGAACTTGAATTTTTTTTTTGCACTTTTTCAGCAAGTCACATCTGCTCTCTCTAAAACACAAGAAATCAGACAAAACACTCTTTACCACAGTCATTTCTTGATCTAGTTGTCTGCACTGTCGGCCAATAAACATGTACTTTTTGCATTGTGGAATTTAACACTGTCCACTATGCGAAGGCGTTTGACTTATAGCACAGAGTCGTATTGTTTTGAATTGTGCATCACGCAGTGGGACAAAAGAGAACAGAGCCTGACACGTGGCTGCACACTTGTATTGTATATGGTGTAAAATGTACACTCCGATCCGTCAGACTGATATACAAGTTTACTCTTCTTTCTTTCGCAACGTCTTTCTTCCACACGCCCGTCTGCAGATGAGACTCGTCACGTCCGTTGACACTGGGCCCAATTAAAGGGGAGGATTAAGCCAGGACTGGGTGACCTCTGGAGGAATCTGTGTGTACACTGTCAGGCCCCGGCACACATCCCTTTAAGCACTTTCACCTGCTAATTAACACGGCAGCCCAGTGTGGCCTGCGAGACACATACCTCTGTGAATGTCAACGGTAAATCTGCAACCCAAGGAGTCGTTATGTAAATATTTGGTTTAGATGTCGTACGGCCTTTGGAGCTCAGTCCAGTGCATGTCAGTACTAACAGCGAACAGATAACGGCGTTGTACGTTATATTAGATGTGTTTTGGAGTGTGTGTGTCTCACCGATGTGTGCAGAGGCTCCTCGGCAACAATAGGCAGCAGTGTTTATGGTCTGAGCAGATTAAGATGAGCGGCAGTGGAGTGTTGCTGAGCAAAGCGCTCAATGACTGATTAGTGCTGTGTCACTGGCCTTTTTACACAAAGAGCCTCTCACGCTTCAGTATTATTGTATTTAGCAAACGTAAAGCAGCAGAAGGAGAGTAGGAAGTCAAGTTTGGCACAAAATCAACCCAGAGCTACAGAGGTGGGACAAAGACGAGATCAAACGTTAGCCACCACAAAGCATTTTCTTTTCATTAGTGGAGTAATTCCAGGAGCCAGTGACAAAATGTACAGAAGCACTAGTGTGATCATCTGGGACACTGAGGTTCTCATAAACAAAGGTAACAGTGCACACTTGTCATTGGTAACAGTAATGAAACTTTGTCATTGTCAGGTAAGCAGTGATAATGATCCTAAATGGAAAATGCTTTTACATGCTGGTTACATGTTTTAAAAAAATCCAGGACCAAAATGTTAAAGTGATCTACTAATGATTACTTTTAGATAACTTTGATTCAACTCCTCTTGTGTTTTTTGCAGGTTTGACTTGTGTACATATTTGACCATAATTAATATGTTTCAGATACTTTTTCATTAAAAATGTGGATGCAACAGAAATGAAAACTACATTTATTATTTCTTTATTATTCAGATATCCTTTCTCATAATTTAACATACTAATTACATGCTTTGGCAAATTAACAAAGACTACAATAACATAAGCTGATTAAAAGGTGGGGCAAGCATTCTTTTGACTTGAATGTAACCATAATCTGATTACATGTGTGTTCTGTTCCATAAAGGGTTACAGTACTTTATTTTTGCATTCAGATTATGTAATCCTTCTACACATAATGTTATTCCCCAATATTAAATTACCTCCATGCATGCCGTATATCATTCAAATGGAGCTTTTCTCCATTTTGAGTCCAAATCCCTTTAAATATAATGCAAAAAACGCTTTGAATGTTCTTTTATAAATGCTATCTGTAGGCACTTTGATTTTTATTTATTTTCTTTTCATCTAACACTTGTTACAGAAGCACTAGCGTGACCATATGCAGCAGTACTTCTGGTACACTGTGGTTCTTATAAACTAGGATATAATGCTTGTTAAATGAAACATTGATTGTTAACAGTAATGTCAACTGGACGCAGCAGCAGTCGAGTGCAGCACAAAAAACTGCTGACAAAAACAAGATACATGACAATGCACTACTTCTACAGTGATTCTAGCAGACTGTAGATGCTAGTTCAGTGTGGGGTGTCTTTAACTTAACAAATATACAATGGCTTTATGTAAATGTCCAACGTGGATACCTTGTGGTATGGACTGCATGGTGTGTCGTACATATATCCGGTCAATAATAACTTTCTTTAACACTGACAAAATGTACTGGTTCATTTTTTGTGAAAGGTCCTACACACATCACTCAGACTGCAGTAATCCACTAAATGTATAGTTCAACACACAACAGACACACAACAGATCAAAGTCACCAGTGCCTATGTTAGATTTGAAGATAGATTGTGATTTATGTTCTTAATGATCTTGTTTTATTCATTTTACCACATCCCACTAGAAAAATGTGAAGCTGCAGTCAGTTGATGACTTGAGCTGATGGACAGATGGCTCTGCTGTGTTTGCTAATAGGAAATAGAGACTGAAATCACAGCAGCCACAGGGGTTATGAGGGGTTATGGGGTATAATCTGGTGTTGTTTATTTTACAATATTTATACAAATGGCAGTGTTACTTGTAATAGGATGAAGCTCCACCAAGGCATCGAATCAACATTTTCTACCATTGACACAGACATGCAGACTGATGTAACATAGAAGCATTAAGTCTAAACCACTCAGTTGGCATTGCCAGCCCTGAGCCAAGCTGCTGGAAGTGGGTTTAGATTTTAAAAATTTTGGTGGGCCTCTTTTCAGCTTGGAGCCTTATGCAATTGCCTGCTTAGTACACCTAACTGTAACAATCATCAGTCTGATCAGTTAATAATATGTATGAATGGTGTGGGTGAAAATTCAAGTCATTAAATGCATTTCTACATGTTTGTTAGTCCACTTATGCAAATTAAAACAGCACCAAACAACAAAAAACAGGCCTTTCTCAAAAACATAACATTTTCTTTGCTAATTTACAACACTGTTGATGTCCACAACAAGGTTAACATTTTAATCAAACCGTACCAGAGTTCAGAAGGACACGGTCTTCGAGTGTGTTTGTTGTGCGTTGATGCTTGTAAGGTACTCTTCACGGCAAGAAGGTTGTGGGTTCTGTGAGGAGTCTGGATGTCCTTCTCATGCAGGTGAATTGGTGAATCTAAAAGGCCCATTTTAAAATAGTCCACATTAACACCAACACAGCTGATAAGATAAAGGTAAATTACTTTATTTTAATTACTGAGCTAAATGCAGAAAATTCTAGAGATTAAAGAAGTAAATAAAGAATAAATACAATACAACAACAACGTAAAAGCAAAAATATTAAGTGTTCTAGATTCGCGTAGATAAACATATATAGAAATGAAGTATGGCTCCCATGAGGGAAGCTGTGAACCCACTGCTGCCACACTAGTCTTTATACACAAGTAGTAATGGGAAAACAATGCGGTCTGTGCCATTCAGTGCAATGAGGAGTGCAGTAATAGTTATATAAGAGAAACATGACCCTCGCAAAAGGATGTATCAGCACAGAAGGGCAATTCCTGGTAGACCTGAGTCTGCAGTCCACCTCTATCTTAAAGAGAAGGGGCATTCCTTTGAAGACATCAATGTCCAAATCTTGGCCAAGGAGGAAAGGTGGTTTGAAAGAGGAGTAAAGGGAGCCATCTTTGTTAAAATGAACAGAGGAGGTGGACTCAAATTAAAACCGTTTCTCTCTAGTAGGACATTAACACCTGGAGTTAGCAGTTATGCTAATGGTTCACAGGAGCCTAACGACTCCCCCATCAGCTCTTACACTTCCCATTCAACTCTTAACAACCATGAAACCAGTCTAGCCTTGTCCAGTCACAGTAGTTTCAGGGTAAACACTGGTAACCCAGAATTGACAAAGTCCCTTGGATGAGGAATGAAACATCTTCACCTTCAAACCTATGTCCAGATGTCTTGTTGAAACCCTTTCTTGAATATTTCCTGGATGACTGAGAACCTCCACAAACGTAGTAATGGGGAAAGTTTTCTGCATTAATGCTGATAAACATACATGATATATACATGAATCAATAACAATATATTATCAGAACACAAGTTTTTGAAGCACAAAACCACAGAATTTCTCAACTGTTCTACTTGCTATTTATATCCATTATCATACATCTGTTTGGGACGTGGCTGTTACCACATTGTTTACACTGATGTCATCTTCACAAGTTTTTTTTCCCAACCACAACCAGAGGCTTGTTACTGTCAATCTAAAAGTAATTAGTGAGTCCAGTGCCATTATTTGTCCTCGTAGGCTCCAGTATCGGCCTCTGATTGTGTGTCTTGATGACCTCTTCGCTCTAATGACGCTCCACAGGCCTGATAGGCAGATATATTTACTCTGCTGCTTAGGGAGGAAGCAGCCAGACCCTGCCCAGCCCTGAGCTCTGGCAGACAGGCAGGCGGGGCTTCAAGGAAAACCCTGACCGGCCCTTTAGCCCCTCCCAGACAGGGGCATATCTGCGCGCTGTCCCGGGCCCGGCTCAGAGCTCTCAGCTGGATGGGACCAAAGCTGCGTGGGCTGGCAGACGCTCTCACTCTGCATTCACTCTGCAAACAGAAGAGGGGCCGGTGCATGTGCGTTTGTTTTCCCACAGAAGCCTTCCACTGAAGCTGTTGATGAGGCACAACGCTGCAGCTCATGACGGTCTTGGGTCCAGCGGAGGCCGGGGAAGTCTGCGTCGTCTGTTTGCTTTGAGACTTTTAAATACTGGAATTGGACTTGTAGCATTATGACTCTGCTGGGCTCTGAACACTCCATACTGATACGAAGCAAGTTTAGATCAGGTAAGATGTCCTTGTCCTGTGAGTTCATTACTGGAGACATTGTTTTTGCAACTTTTGTTTTTGTCTTCAAACTTTACAAGAGGATACTAAACCCTCGAATGACTGATACTGAAAATGTTACTTCTATGTCTAAGTTATAATTTCCAATTTAAATACAAAGAAAGTTTAGTTGAAGTAAGATGACGCCCATAAATGTTTGTGCCTTTTGAGTCCAAACTTTTCTATTTTGTTGGTGCGTCTATGTCAACCGCTTTACTAGACTGCGTCCTGAACCATATTTTACTTAATGATACTTCAACCTGTTCTGACTTTTCATGTCATTTCCAAGTTCTCTCAACTTTCAGTCAGCTCCAGTGACTGACGCGTCTTTATTTTATGAAAGTGTCACTGGTGAACTTGCTTTTGCGACTGACACTTTGACCTGTTTTAAAGATTTTACATTTCTATCCAGGTCATAATCCTCTATTTAAATTGCAATTAAGTATTGCCCAGACACTGACACATCGTTTGTAATATTATTACTGGTGGACATTGGGTACTTGTGTTCCTCCTAATTTTGTTCTTGCTTCTGTACCAATATAGTTCATTATTAGGATAATGATAAATAATAATCTAACTCTTTTTCAGATTGTCACTATCCAGTTTATTGCTTTTTATAACTATTGCATAGATAAGATATAACATTTTTGTGTCTTGGTGCGTTCAGTTTGTTGGAACAGGTTTCCACATACTGTTAATGTTGGTGCACTGGATGCGTTTTGGCTTGTGTGTTTTTGTTGGGTCTTCTGGGCCATCTTAGTTGTTATCCCAATAAGTCAACGTACATTTTGAGAGATTTACTGATTTCATGTCAATTCTTCTTCTGTCAACTTCTGCCTTTTGTAGTTCACTTAGTAAAGAATAACAAGTTCAGACTAATGTGCAAGTGACCTTTAGTCCATTCATTGTTGACATCTTTACTTTCTGCATTTGAAAAAGAAATTGAAAAAATGCACAAAAATATAGTATTAATTACAGTAACTAGAGAGAAGTTACGTATCAAGTTTTATACCAAAGTTTTAAAGTTTCAAAAGATCGTTCCTTTTACTGGCATCTAAAGGTCTATGATGCCACTCATCCGTCTCCATTGTTGATCTTTGTTGAAACTTCTGTGCTCTCACAGTGACAGGTGTGTGTGTAATAAACCTCTGGCATGTGGTGGTGAGGGTATATGAGCAATACCAAAGTGAGTCCATCATGTATCCCTTTCTGAGCGTCACACCGTGATGGATTCACCGTGATGTTTTTTCTTTGATGTTGGTGCATGTGCCTCCTCCTCCTGACGTGAGAAGTCTCAGGGCAGGTTTGTGCACTTGTTCCGTGCCAGTCTCTAAACCTGTGGGAAGGAGTTCAACTTTTCTCACTGTGGCTCACTGATAAGACAAGATTAGGCTTTCGAAGGAGGTCAAAGGTTATCTTAATATGGACCAATTGGAAACTGGAGTGTTTTTGGACAGCTCCGGACTACAGCGGACATTTTTAAACTCCTTAACCCACAGCAGCTGTTGGGACTTTGCAGCCATCTATCTTGCTCACAAATATACACTCTCAGAATCCATCTAATTTTGCAGATACGTTCTATATGCACTGGTGGAGCGCTCCGTCTGACCAACAGTGCCACCTCCCTGAGGAAAAAGTAACTGATAGGGGCTATGATGAGAGAAAACATGTTTGTGTATGAGGCCTGAGCAGCAGCTGAGAAGGGGCTAACTGTGCTACAGAATAGATCCGAGCTGTAATTGCGTTCCAGAAATGGCAGAGTAAATGATGCTTTTCCTCTGAGATGTTTGGAGCCGGGTGGGAAATGACCCCCAGTGCTGCGGGACACTGTAAGGCGGGGGCAGTGGGTAACAACAAACCCAAACGCTACCAAACCATTCACTTAGTTTTAGTTCTTCTCTCAACCAGCCTTTGGTCATGCACATGCAGTGTCCATAAATGTACAATGAGGATTTTATTTATGTTCAATATCCAAAATGGATTATATAGATTATGTAGTGGCCAGAGGTGTTACATTGGGGTGGCCAAATTGGGCAGTTGCTTGGGCCATGAGTGGGAAGCCCCCACACAGATTACCTATTACATGTTAGCATTCTTTTGCTGAACGAAGTGGCCACAATTTTTAAAACCACTTCCATATTCTTAGATTAAAGAGGTACAACATGAAAAGTACCTACAATGTTTTACTTTTACTGTGTATACCGGAATTTACATTGAAGAAAAAAAAAACATACTCGAGAATTAGACTTTTAAAGCAAAACTACATAATTTTTCATAAATATCTTGACTGTTGTGGGGTTATAATGTAAATCTGTCTTGACGTGATTTGTTCTGGTTAGATATATGTCCTTTCAAATCAAGTATCTCTTAAACCAAGTGCACTTTGTAATAAAAAAAAAAGGGGGCTGTTTTTGTTGTCAATTTCTCATTCAGTATTTAGGATGCAAGTTTTAAAAAAGAAATCTGCAAATGAGACTTGAATGAAACAATGATTTACATGGTATCATAGGCCCCCGGTCTTTTCTCCCAGGGGCCCCACATTCTCTAGAAAAGCCTCTGGTAGTGGCAAAAGTTGCTAAACATACTACTGCACCCCTGGAGACTGTCTGCAGTACAACTCTCTGGGTGAACGCTTATTTAAATTTACAGTTTTAGATTTGAGATTATTAGCTTTACACTTTAAAGGAGAAATCCATGGTGTACCTGTGATGAAATAAATGATATATATTTAAAGTCTGAACACTGTTACAGAGTATAGACTCAGTGACATGTCTCTCCCAGTCCCTCTGCTTTTCAGAGAACACATTTTCTGGCATTGTGTCCCCCTTTACATGATCAAACAAGAGAACTCCTTAAATAGTCTGTGTGTGCTGTGGTCACACATTTCAAAACAACAGTGGAGCAAGTAGAAATTATAGCAGCAGGTTCTGAGCTTGATCTGACTTAGTTTTAGATATATTTATGTTTGTTAGCTCAGTAGCTAAGGTCTGTTGTCAGTGGCTGGCCTTGAAAGGTACACTTGGAAAATGTTGTAATGTACAGCAGAACTGCACAATATTAGAAAAAAACATGTAGCTTCTATACTAACATCCACTAGAAAAACTGAGGCTAAATTAAAGCTTAAACCAGACTAAGTTAGACTAGGTTTGAATTGGGAGTAAACCAGGACTTTTTGACCTTTTTTACTTGGTCACACATGATCAGTTATTTTGACAGTGGCACAATGTGAATCTCTGTCATATAAAGTCCCTAATTACTGTGGTTCAGGCAGTTCTTTGCGACATATATTGTGTTGATATTGCTGTAAAGATATATATGATACATTGTGCAGCCCTATTATACAGTTGAATAAAGTGAAACACATCAGTCGAAACTACTATCACCCCTAAGAACACGTTTATTCCACCCTATATCCTTGCATTTTACCCAATGGGAGTTCACCCTGTTTCTGTCTCTACAGGTGAGCTGAGAGGACAAACTAAGCACACCTGGAAGAGAAGTGCACGTGTTTCTTTTTGAGCACACGTTTATGCTAAAGGTTTAGGACATTCATGAACTAAATATGAACAAATCCAAAGGAAACATGTCTGGTGATTGTAAACTGCAGCAGCATGTCCCTGCAGGGCTACAGCTGTTCACGTGCACCAAAAATTAAAGTGAGATTATAATCTGCACTTTTGCCACCAGATATCATAAAGATCAAAATATTCACAACCCACTTCAAAGAAATGTCAGACATACAAACCAACTGGAAAAAATTGATTGTCTAATTAAATTTTCTTGCATGCTTAGTTTTGCTTTAACAGCGACTTAAACAATGTGTTATTTTTAAAATTTCTTTCTGATTTGTATTAAAGTGTTAACATTTGGATAATATGATACGGATATAGTTTATTGCCCATGTCGTCTTCTGACCCCATGTGCTCCCATTGGCTAATATGGCACAGATGTAGACAGTCTCCTTCCATAAACCTCCGTCGTTCATATCTGCTTGATGTTACTGTCTGCTCCACTGAATTTATGTGCACCTGAGTAAAATATAGCGCGTAAGTGAGGTGAACCCACTTGTAAATCTGCGTATGATAACTGCTGATGACAGAGGGAGTCCGACACCATCAGGTCGGGCAGGATTTACAGTTCCAGTCCCGTTCAGCGCAGTCACCCATTCAAAACAAGCCACGCTCGGATCTGCTCCATCAAAGCCATGGGAACTGCTTCTGCGTGTCGGAGCTGAAAGGACAGATACCGATCTCTCGTAAGTGCTCCCCGCGGACTGCCCAGTGTGTTGTGTCTGTTAGCGACTGGTTCTCAGGCCGCTCTGATTAACAGCTCCAGGGGCCGTACTCAGACTGCTGTTACGTAACGGTGCGACAGAAGTGTCAGGCGTACTGTGGCGGAGGCAGTGTTACAAGGCATCTTACGTCTAAATCAGACGCACATGGAGGCTTTTATTGAAAACACCTGCCACACCTTCACAGGAGGTAATAAAGAGCAAAGGAGTTATTTATTACAAGTGCTTTTTCATTTTTTAGTAATTGCTGTATGGGAAATAGCAGGCATTTTTTTATCCAGAAATGTAGTAAAAAGTCACCACACAAATACAAGAAAGAACTACACTGAAAAAGATTAGGTGAACTTAAATGAATGATCTAAACTACACCAAAGTCAATAACTTCATTTATTCAAGTAACTTTGTCATTTTTAACATGACATAATTACAAACAAAATGAACATTAGAGTAAGGTAATGTGTTATGGTAAAGTTGCACAGTTATACTTTTACTAGAATTAGATAAGCTGTAACATTAAGGTGAGGGTCTGTAGTTCTTGGAGACATCTGGAGGTGAAAGTGCAGGTTACAATTCCACACTTCCTTTTAGAGCTTGTGAACAGCTATGGTAGCCCTGCTGTTTTGTGTCCAATTGTCAGTTAGTTCCAGGGCTGATACATGCATATAGTCACATTCATTCACAAGGGGCAGTTTAGATTCACCAATTCACTTACACAAGTACCCAGAGGGAATATGCCAACTCAACCCACAACTGTCTTGCTGTGAACCCTATAAAACAGTGGTGTCAAACTCAAAGTGGTGAGAGGCCACCATAGTTAATAAGAATCCTTTCAGGGGCCGAAGATGGTGACATTTGGAAGCTTTTGTTAAATTTTGAATGTGAGATTTCATCTTCATTTTAGTCTTACACGAGTTATCTTTTAACTTTAATTTCATCTGTTTATGGAAACTCTTTGTAGTTGGATTTAAACAAGGTTATTTAGATTTGAATAGGTTTTAATTGGATTTGAACAGGTTTTAGTCAGATTTGAACATGTTTTAGTTGGATTTCAACAGGTTTTAGTTTAATTTGTAGCAAAAATCAAATTCATTCAAACCTAGTGCCAAAAATATAACTTTCCAAATGTATTGAAGGGCCACATAAAACACTGCAAAGGGCCGCATTTGGCCCCCAGGCCTTGAGTTTGACATGTGTGCTATAAAATGAAAACCAAATTGCGCGCACCTAATATGTGATTTCCTGTAACGTCAAGATTTCTGTGTTCCATGGAGATGCAAAGGGTTTCTTTACATCATCATTTTACATTTCTTCACCCTCAACTGAATCAACCAAAACAACACATGTTGAATGTTTAAAAAAAAAAAAGTTGAAGCAGCCTCAGAACACAGTACTTCTACAGCTGCAGTTGCCAAGCTCATTATGGGCTTATTATGGTTTTCTAGTCTTGTACTTGCACATCCTGGAAGATAGATAAAAACTAACTTAACTACAGGCAGAACCACATGTGCTTTAGTGCATAATTTCAAATGCACTCTCACTTTTTCTGTTCTGGAGCCTGCCTTGTCCGTCTCAACTACTGTATAAGTGTATTAATATAAGGATATTTGAATGAAAATGGTCAGAAATTAAAATATTGCAAGTCAAAAGCCAAAGAAGCCACAAAACAAATTACAAAATAACAAATAGGTTTTGTATTATGTTGAATCTTCCTGGCCACCTCCTTTAGCATAACAATAGCTCATGTGTAAATTATAGTTCCTTATTTAAACTGAACTTTTGCCTTCTTTTCTTAAAGATAGTTTTTCCGATGATAACCTAAGACTGATGGTCCCTCTCCTCTGACAATGACAGGCATTCTGGCAACGCATAAAACCGTTCGTACCTGGATCTGTGACCTTTATACTGAGTACTGTACAAATCGTCATCAACAGAAAAAAAATGTTCCGCTGTTCAGCATCAGTCTTTGTCAGTGGAACAACTCCAAAAGCTCTGCTAATGGCAAACTGTTGGCTCTGACGCTCTGGCTCATGTTCACAAACCTGCCTTGAACTTATTGAGACCAGAGAGAAAAAAGCTGTTTGAAGGTGGAAGGTATTGGACTAAAATAAACCAAATACTTCATTTAGCAATAGCTTTTTTCCTGAGAAGTATACAGTCCTGGTCATACATCTGTCCCAAAAGCATTCCTGCCGCCGAAGGTAAACGATTACAACAAAGAAGCCATCTCTTTGGCAAAGTTTGTGATAAAAAAGCCAGCTGTTAGTGTTAGTTTCTTTCTTGTGTGGCTGCCCTGAATGTGGGAGGCCATTAAATCATCTGTTGTTATAATTATCACCTCTTTCATAGTGCTAATCAGGCCAGAATGATCAACTAAGTTAAGTATTTACACCATAAATCTGAACATTGTGTGCACTTGTATATCCTGTGTGGTCAAGATGGCAGAGTTGAAAACAAATGGACACTTTTTAAAGGCTATGGTACGCTGTAAAGTGTGGTTTGATTATTTACCAGGCACTCCCACAAAAGAGTGAATGTAGCTGGTGGCTATAGGCTGTGAATGGACCAAAAGATTAGTGGTTGAAGTGGCTTGGCCTTGTTATCTTTATTTTAACAGTCAAATGTTACAGATGATGATACCATTAACAGTTAAATAAGATAATAAAAGAGAGATTTATAGGACGCAGTGACACAACATGGTTGATTGAACATTGTGAATGACAGCTCATTTTAAAGTGTAAGTGCAGGCTGAGAGTCACTTTACTCGCTTGTGTCACTTCTGATTATATTATAATTTTATATTGAAGACAGCCTCTCTACGATGACTGTGATTAAGGTCTTTTCCAAACTGGATTCTGCAAAGTGTTCCAATAATTCTTACGCTTACTTTAAAAGCTACCTTTAGCTTGGCAAAAATGTGAATTTTTACTGGAGAACAAGACTGACACGTACAATATGTAAGTGCAATGTCAAAGCATTTTGTAACAGATGTCCTCTTTTACATTGAAGTCTATGGGTAAAATCGCCTCTGTGCCGCATGGATGTTTTAGCTACAATGACGCAAGTGTCCTCTGGTGGAACTGGCACAAAGCAGAGGGTATAACAAGGTCTTTTAACACATCAATATTTACTGGCTACTAGCATCATGGTTAAGAAACTGACCAAACTTTGAGGCCGTCATGGTTAACTGTCTGAACTTTTTCTGGCTCCATAAAGTCTGGGTCTTTAGTGGTCAGATTCTGTTTATGTCACAGTCTACTGTTCCATTAATGTCAGTCTATAGCTTACAGAGATTAAAAAAAATCATTTAAACTGTAATGTTTCTTTCTGGAAATGGCTCTAACTTCAGTTTGGGGCATGTGTTTGCATTAAAACAGCATTTTTTTTATCCCCGAACACGGCATCTTTATTAACATGGCCTTTACGATGTGCGTATTGAAACATCATTGTAAACTTATGGTACAAACAACCACATGGGAGCAACGTTTGTGGCTAATGGTAATCACTTTCTCACAGCTGCACCCACTGGCCTACACTGCAATATCATGGTTAGCTTAGCAGCTCTCTGTGGCAGCAGATTCTTTAGAACTGAATAGCTTTACTTTATTGAGCACCATGGTCTTATCACTATGTTGTTAACACATGATTAGCCAGTGAATTTAGAGTGCTAGATGCTAGTCTAGTCTTAACTTGACTTAACTTGACATAAGGCACATGCATTTGTTTCTAGATCCACGCTTAGACAAATAGGTGTTCATTACAAAGGGAAAGCGCACAAAAACTGATTTGTCATTGTCGTATCAATTACACGTGGGTTACTGTCTCAGTCTTCGACTAATGACTGGGTTTGCAGCATGTGTCAGTGCGAGCGGCAGGTCACGACCCCTGCTGTAAACTGAAGCAGATGTCAGCTGAGGAGTCTTGTCGAGTTACATAACGGAGGTGAGCGCCTCTGCGTTACGGCGCTGAGCTCACCAGCGTTCGGCCGAGCTGTTAATGCATTACATCAAAGCTGGAGGGATGAGGGTAAAATCATTAAGCGCTCAGATGTAGCCAAGCTGCAGGAATACAAAGCACCTGATGGAGATAATTAAGCAGAGCAGCGCAGGCAGGAACACTTCATACTTGTGTGTCAGCTCCAGGAGACCTCCAGATAACGGAGAAGAAAAACAACAAGAAAAAGAAAGCAGGACGGGACGCACACGAGCGGGCCTCAGACACGGGGGAGGCTGTCTGTTTATGAGCCCTCTCCCACGTGCACACGGGGCATAAACGTGCATGCGCCACGGACCACACACTGCACACTGCTCTGTTTAAAAGCCAGGAGCTGTGTTTATCGTCCCCTACATCCTGCTCACAGAAATATTTGTGGGCCAACGTGCAGCTTTGTTTGGTGTGTACATTTACATTTATGCAGATATCTGTAACAGGCCACACACTGCAGCTTTATCAGGAGGACTTTAGCTCTGATCTTCCACTTTATTCATATCATATCACTCCTTACACTGTCCTATTTTCCAGTTTTACTGATTCTCTCCCAAGATTCTTGTGGTGGTGGTGTGTCATCACTGTTCAGATAAAAATCAGCTTGTTATGTTTTTTCTCAAGGCAGGTTGCAGTCTCAGTTATATGCAGTTCATGCTGATTTGTTTTTATTGCCTGTTACCTTAAACAGAAAACAACTACAAAGCTCTACTGCTACTAGTAAAACATACACAGATCTGACAAATACTGGCCATAACAACGTATAAATTACATATTCTTGTCTAAAACACCAGTATTATGCAAAGTCAGTGTTCCACTATAAAAGATTCTTTATACACTGCAATTGTCAAATTTCAAACGTTTCCTGCATTTAGATGAAATGGTAAATTTTTGTTCGTAGGAAGTCAGACAAAGCTGTGAGTCAAACAAAGCTCTTATATAAAGACTGAGTTGTGTAAAGATTGTTTTAGAGTAGTCAATACGGTTGGTTGTCAAGCTCGCAGGGAACAGCTACTTACAACAACACTATACAGCAGCATTATTAGTAATGTGTTGTCATTATTTCACTTCTCTCTCTTAACTCTCCATAAACCTAATGCAGGAGAGCAGTGGGAGTTAAGACTGTGGTCATCTCAAGTGTCAGACTCACCTGTGACTGAGGGCCCCTTGCACAGAGCCCCTCCTACAGTTCACTCTGGTTTATCTCTATACAAGTAAACGATAGTGTACAGTTTAAAATTGATAGCTCACCATGATACTGAAATCAGACATGTTCTGGTCAGATCCACTCAGAAAGTCAAAACCACTCTAATTTAGAATCAGGAAGTCTGCCATATTAACCTCGGCTGATGTGAAATGCTAAACTTTAATGTCAACAATATAATTCCAAGTGAATTCTCAGTCTTTTCCTCCTCCTCTCTCTTCTCTTACCTGTCCTCTCTCTTCTGTTTGTACTCCTCTCCCTGACGCCTGTCCTCCCGTCCTCAGTGCTACAGTTCAGACTTCAGCAGAGGAGGACTCGAGAGCAGTTGGCAGAGCCAGGCATCATGCCTCGTGAGTAACCCAGCTGCCGCACATGCACACTCACTCACGCTCACGGAATGTCATACTCTTTTTGCATAGGTTTGTTCGTGATGGTTAGTTATTTTGATATTAGATTGTATTTGTATTGTAAAGCCCAAGTTATGGACCTTTGTTTTGTTTTTTGTAAGTGTCCATGATTGGTTTAGAGAAAATACTAGCTTCAGTAAATTATAATAATATTTGTGTACATTATTTTTAACTGATAAGGCACTCATTTTCAGAAAGTTTGTAGAGTAGTAGAGTAGATTATATATTATTTGCCTGTGGGATGGCTGTTCTTTTGGGTACCTTGGTGCATTCTAAACACACTTCAGTCTCTAGCACTTAAACACGATCACTAAAGGCTATGGAATAATTATCAAAGGGTGGGGGTATTGTTGAATTGTTTAAATGAACTGGTAAAAGAACTCTTTCCAGAGTGAGAGGAAAAGGTGCATCTGGCAGATAATGAAAATTAATTGTGCATTTGCAGCCACATAATAAAATAATGAAAATTGTCTCATAAATACTTTGGCTTAAGTGATTAAACATGTCCAACAATGCTATTGCTTCGAAAATCTATGTTTTCATTTTGAAAACATACTAGAGCCAATATAAAGAACAATCAGCCAACATGTTTTAAATATCTGAGAAGGAAAAAAAACAGTGCTTTGAACAAAATAGATGGAAAAGAAGTCTAATAGGAAAAGAAAGATATTACTATCTACTTAAAGTAAAGTATGTTTATGGAAATCCAGTCTTCCAAATACTTAAGTGCTCAATTTAATGTTACAAAATAACTGTTAAGTAGTCCACTTTCAATGACATTCTTTATTCCAAATATGTAAGATGTAAGGTAGAATAAGACGTAATGTTTTTATGTGCATATGGAACCTATTTATGATGACTGTCAGCTGTAAAAACAGAGATATTCACTGATAAACAACACACATGCATTTGCATTACTGGTGCTTACATCCTTTTCCCTGTTCCACCGTGTACAGTGCTGATACTCACATCACCTCTAAAGGGAAAAAAAACATCCTCAGAATGTCCAACACTGAACTCCTGCTTCTTGTTTGGTGTCACTCACTAACAACATCAACAGGAAATACTTCAATGAACACAGACATGTATTTAGAGGTGATCTCTGTGCAAGTTCTTTAAACTTCACTCATGAATCTGCGTGTTTTATTATATTTGGTGACATGACTCCCACAACACAACGGCACACCTAGAGCTGATTTACATATTGCACTTCACGCGCACATCACATTGATTGTTATGGCCCTGCAATGTGAACATGTCAAACTACTCAACTTCCTGCTCAAACAGGAAGTATTTTTGGCTCACTTATGTCATAGTAAGGTGACTACCAAGGTTTAGGAGATGGCTGTCTCCAAAGGCCTCTGCTGCAGCAGTATGTAAACTGGTCGCTAGTGTCAACAAACTAGAAAAGGTAGCTCCAATTTAACTCATGGAAAAAACAAATGCATTTAATACAGTGCAATCTGACTAAATTACAGTTTTTGAGATGGTTTTCATTACACAGGCTTTGCACCATCTCTTTTATAGCAACGTGAGCTAACCCAACCAACTCCCTTTATCTCAATCACATTTCCATCAGTCTTGTCTGCCTCACATGACCATGAGCCCTTTTTAGAAAAAGAACGTTGTCTGTAATTGTAAATTCTAAACTTCGATGCAATTTACGAGCAGAGCTGGTGGCTCTGCAGGTCTTATCTGCAGAGACACCGACTCCAAAAGCTACACCTCGGATTATTAATCTGAGGACAGGTAGATGAAAAGAAAACAGCTGAAGATGAAAGATGAGCTAAAGAATAGCAGATCCAGCCTGTGCAGACGGATAAATCTGCCTCCAGTGACAGGTGCAGAGGTGGATATATGGCACTCACACACTGACGGCAACACTGAGGGTTAAGAGGAGTTAGCAGGGTTTAGCCCAGAAGAAGTCTGGTCTCAGTGACTCATGGAAAATGTTATTCTAGACCTATCATAGAAGACTGACAACTGATTACACTGACTAATAACATTACAACGAAAACATTGGCAACAAACATGGCACTGTAGTGTACAAAAGTAGAAAGACAGAATAAAGCTGCAAAATGCCAGGATGATTTGTAAATTGTTTGTTATTAGATCACTACAGTTAGCTAACATTAGCCCTAAACTTTTGGGTTCTTTTATCCAGTCATTTGTATTTAATTTTTGCTGTTCTATTTAATTGGATAAGTCTTGTTTCAGCACTGTATCTACACAGACATGTTAGTCTCAGAAGAAGCAGTTGCATATTGTCCCAAACCACTTACTACTGAGATCACCATGTCGTGCAACCATACACAAGGATTAAGGTGTTAGGTCCTTGTCCAAGTGTTTTTGGACACTGTCAATGTATCAGATCGACCAGGTCATGTTTATGTTTTGATGTTTTTGGGAGCCTCTTAATGCTGGCAGGCACTCAGCAGTCTTTTAGTTTGCTTTTATTGCTTACTGATGATTAGCATTACTAGCTGGTCATACTTTCCAACAGTAAACAGTATATCTTACCTCAAGTCTTTCTGTTTAATGTAATGGATGACATCATGTTCTACGAGTCCGCTCTGTTTGATTGTCAGTATGAGGTACATACACGCGGCTAAGAGGTAGCAGAGGAATGCTCGAGAGCCGAGAGAGCCACTCGGACCTGAAAACAGTGACAGCTAAGTGTGATTTACACTGTACACACCGACCTGTTTACAGCAGCGCTCCGTACCAAAGCAGAGGCACGCCCAGAGAGACACATCAACACAAAGACCGAACTCCTTTGAGCTGAACCCCTAAATCCTGTTACTACGATTTACAGTCTCCACGTTGTTCAGGGTCAGGTTTGGGTTTGTAACTTATCGTCTTGTTTAGCTTTAACTTCCAGAACAGTCATTATACGTGTAATTCTATTAGTCTGATTTCAAATATTCATGAGAAAACCAATCGTGGAGTTTGTTTATTCCATCGCAGACGGACGTCTAAACTCAGATTTTATCAGTTTGGTAAATGTGAAAGCACCTTCGCCCCAGAGTAGTGAGCGCTGCCAGTGCACAGACAAGAACATGAAGGGGACTTGGACTACAGGCCGGAGGTTTGTTGAACGATATCTCTGGCACCATTTGTCGTTTCGCAGAGGCTCCAGCCGCCAGATAAACTGCTGGTAAGTGTGCGGGAGAACGCAGTCCAGAGGCCCACCGAAGCCCTATCACTTTCTGGGAGTCTGTCAGAGATAAGGCAGCGGGGAACGAGGCAATTGGCTTACGGCTTTAAAAAAAAAAGAGGTTGGTTCAATTGGTTGTTTATCTGGTGATTGCAGGCAGTGGCGCAGATGGGAAAGGCTTGCAGAGATTTGGGTTTGGGCTGCTTGTTAGTTCACATACAAGAGGCCTTATCGGAACACAACATCATCAACTCTTTGTGGCTGGGAAGAAAACACTGACAGCAAAAAGAGTGCGACGTCACAAGACTTTCTGCAGAAAGCCTTAGAAGCTGTTCTTCAAAGACTATTTGGCACAGTGTTGAGTTTTTGGAGGTGCTGTATTTGAAGTGCGAGAAGCTGGTGATGCTAATGTAAACTATTGCCATTGATGATAAAACATTAGCAGAACAGATTGGATGTGGTCTGGTTAGCCACAGTCACAGTATGAATTGGAAAACAACCTGAAAGTACAGCTCTGAAGCCTGCAGCTGCATTTTGTGTTGAGGTTGAGCAACAAGAGCACTTTCTATTCTTCCATTGAGTTTACAGTACATGTTGGATTTGAAGCCGAATTATATGAGCATATGTAAAGAGTTTTATTGTAATGATGTTGTAAAAGTTTGCAACACATTCATGAGTGGGAATTTAATGTTGCACTCATAGTAAAGCCTTTTTTATAAGGCATAAACATGAGCTGCTTTAGTGAATCAATACACTTGTCATTTCCTTTTGAAAAGTGATACTCTTCCAATCAGTGTAATAAAAAAAGTAAAGGGGGCGCTGTTTTTGTAATTTTTGGCTTTCAGAATCAATTTACAAATATATACTCAATAGAATAGTCTGAATTCTTTCATTTAGCAGTCTGCCCACTGACTGGTTGTGTTTCACATTTAATTTCATCGTTCTTTACACACGCAACTTAGAGACTTATTTGGACAAAAAAAGAACCCTTCATTTTTGTATATGTACTTTTCACTGATTTACAGGCCTCTCTGACAGGTTTTTACTCACCTGTTTGCTGCTGAATTTGAAGTCACCACCTGTGAATGCACCATTTAGTGTGGTCAGACTGACTGATACAGAGGCAAAGAGGAGACATCGAACTGAGAGAAAAAAATCTATTCCGGAATCTACTTCCAGGCTAATATCTACATGGCTTTCCACTCAAAAAAACAGTTGAGAACATTATTCAAACACAAAGAAACTGTTCTGTGTACTTTTTGTCCAAACATAAACGAGCCAGAAATACAGAAAACACTGCAGAATACACAACAGTAATAGGAGGGGACATGGAGCTATACATATATATTCCATGTCCCCTCCGGGGCTCATTACATTGTCAAATAGTCCCATTTGTTAAACTTATTGTTGTCAGTAAGACTGTACTCCATTTTTCTGAGCACATGGAATACCTCTTTGGACCAGTTGATGTTTCTTGATGTCACTGTTTGGGGCCAAATAAAAATAAGAGACTAATCTCTTGTGAGTTGCTCAGTAAAGACACCAGATTAAGAAATGCCAGTTTAATGTGTAATCCAGACTAGTAGCATCTATTACCATCAATAAAATGTCTGTCACCACTGAAGTACCTTATGTTTATGGACTATTCATGATGTAAACAGCTCCATTACAGAGTTACGGTCTTTCTCTCTAAAAGCCAGTATTTCTCCTTTCAGAGCTGGTGCATCAGTGATACTTGAGCCCAGCACCAGCTTTCTGTATACATTACCCCTAACATCTGCTGTTTATTAGACGATTGGAGCATCGGTGGAGCTTCTCGACTGGAGTGTGGCCCGTATGGGAGCACACTGTCTGCCTGCTGCCACCATCTCCCCATACACACAAATACAATCTGATAGTCCTCATAAAGATAACAGGACGGAGCTAAGTTTACAGAGCTCTTTTCCTGCAAATACTATTCTCCCAGTTTCATGGCACAGCAGTGCTTCGTTCGGCTTTAATCCTCTCTGGAAACACAAATGAACGACTCTTGCCTAATGCACCATACGTCCTGCCTCCAGCTGCAGTGTTTACATTTGTCAGATGCAGGCAGCAGGTATATGCATCGGTTTAAAGTGCATCCATTGTTTGAACAGCGTGACACATTGTTTAGAGGACTCCGGACCTGGGTCTGACTAAACAGGATTGTCTTACACATTGAGCATGCAGCTGATTCAATCCTGGGTTAAACAGACTTTAATCTAAATGTAGAAGTGGCATGTCAAAGCAGGTATTAAATCAGAGCGGCTGGTGAGGTGTGAGGGGTAAATACACATGATGTCACTCTGCTGCTGGAGCACAGGGGGTCTCTGTGGGACCGCTCAGTCTGGGTGGCCCCGGTGGTCTTCATAACGGCCCTTCCTAGAAGCCCACTGCTTTTGCGTAACCGTGTTGTTTCTCTTTGTTACTTTTAACTGTGCACTATTGAAACAGCAGTACAGTTTACAGCAAACACAAAGTCATCTATAGTCACAAGACATAAATATAGATTATTTATAGACATTGCATTACTTTTTGAAATTCTATAATTAATCATTTTATTGTGCTTGTGTTAAGACTTGGACTGACTAGTACAGAGGCAACCATTCCAACTCCTGTGGCTTCAGCTGTCCATTCCATTTGCTGGGAGGATTTCCTCTGTAAATATCATACTACTCACGGAATGAATGTTTTGCTAATTGCCCATAAAGAAAGATGTCAAGTGTGAATGGTTGTAAATGCATGTGTCTGAGGCCCATTTGCACCAACAAGGTTAAATTTTAAACTCTTAACTTTACTTTTAACTTTAAATTACAGACTGGACCATTCCAACTGTCGGTTTGATTTGTTGCTGTATATCCTTTGTGTAATGCTCATATCACACACACAATAACAATACCTTTAGTCTCAACGTATTGGAGTGTATGGTACAATCACTTCTTGTGCCTACCTTGACTGTTTAAATTGAGCTTTATTTACTTTGCTTTATTCCTCTAAACTTGAAACCTTATTTATGTGTTTTTGACTGAATAACAACAATTAAGTTCAAATGAAACCTTGTTGGTTTGATATGTGTTAGCCATTCTGACATGGCATCTGTAGATGTGTGTCTTTTTTGTATTGTATAGGTATTTGCACAGTTCTTCCTCTCCTTGTATTTCAAAGAAAGTTAGCTATTAGTACAAACATTAGAAGCAGCGGCAAATGTAGAAAATTGGTATCAAACCTCTTTTCTCATATTTGATTTATTATCTGACCAAATAAAAGGTCGGCATTAGACACAATTTTAAAACGGATCATTTAATCATCATTGATTTGTTGACAGCGGGCCATTTAGCATCACTAGCTACATTCTACAGCTAACTTTATAACTGGTTTATGTTCTCTCAAAGCAACACTGTGACTCTGAGTGCACCTTTTGGAGTTGTGTTAATGTATTAATGGGGTTATGCATTATATGGTTACATGTGTACAGTGTTGCTTTAAGCATGTATTTTATTTTGATATGGTAACTGTGTGAACACAGACCACAGATGAGATTTTTTTATTGTCCATATTTTACTGTCTCTGACCAGGATAAACGTTAGAAAATGAATTCACTTCTCAGCTTAACCTTTGACCTCACTTCATTGATAGAGATCAAAATATTTCATCAGCAGGTTAACTATACTATATATATCTTGCTTGTCCGCCTATCTGTCAGTTTCATCTTATCACTCCATTTTTTATTTTTTTTAAAAACCCAGATGAAAATTGTATTTGACCAAATAAGTTCCTCTTTGGTGAAGGCAGATGGACTGATTTGGTGTACTCTGCAAGTTCTGGGCTAGTACAGAGGCCGGTCCAGGTGAGCTCAGGCCCTGATTATTTAGACTGGATTTAGCAGAAAGACTGTGGAAGGGTCTAAATCTCACCCACTGCACTTCTTTAATTACAGCTGCTCCGTTTATTTTCCTAACACTCAAGGTGTCAGGCTGTGGAGAGGGCAGACGCTGGGCACATATCGGCACGCTCCACACTCCAACTTCTAATTATACACGTCTGAACCCAGACTCAGGCCAAACAGATGGCATGGAAAAAAGATGCTACAAAAGATTATAGTGTAAATATTAAAGCAAACTCTCGTGGGATTGCATCAATGTGTATTTATTATTTATCAGACATAAGGAAAGTTGTTTATCTGGTCTTGTCATTAGATTTAATCGTGCCCTTGGCCGTCTGTTCTATATCTGTGCAGTATGTGTTTGTACAATGGAGAGCACATGATGGCGCACTGTCTACGAGGTTTATTTAAAATCCAATGGTTAAAACTAACGACTCAAGCTTACAACTCTTGCTTTCATCGACAGGAACAGCCCAGATACTGTAGAAAGTGACTTTTAGTTTAGGCTGTATATGAGGCATTGTGTACTGTCTCATTGTCTCAGTCTAATAAACTATAGATGAAGTAAATAAGCATCTGTACTCCTGTCATGCTCGGCCTAGGCTTGCCACGCTAATTAAACAGAATTCGATAGACAATTCGTTAATACAATATCTCCATTTTACTTCTATTTTTGTCACTAGATCAACATTTAATTACTTGAAATGAATGTTGTGTGGTGTCTCTCAATGACACACTCTTCATCAGCACTACCACTGTTCCCTGTGTGTACGTTGTTGCTGACGCTGTGGCCCTGCTGTGTGTCATGCAGAGCCCCCCTCAGACAGCCCCTCTCTGGAGGCCCAGAGCAGACTAAAGCGAGCCCGTCTGGCCCAGGACCTGAGCGAGAAGCTGGCTCTCAGGCCCGGGCCCCTGGAGCTGCTCCAAAAGAATATCATTCCCCTAGACTCTGGCATCACCATGACAGGTACCAGCAGTGGTGTGTGTGGAGCTAGAACCCGTCACAGCATGTCTCCTCCTCACTGAGTGTGCCACTAATAGGTTTTACTCACTGAACACTACAAAATCCCTGTAAAGCACATGATGAAAGATAGCACTTCTGCTGGAGTTATACAAAATGATACTGCTTGGTTAAACAAAAAGAAAATACTGTTGAGCATTATAAATGTAGCCTTAATCACTCCATAGGGCTGCACTACGTAGTGAACTTAACTGCCCTATTATTTTATCTGTTGTAATTTATCATATGACACTGATGGATGTTTAGACTAACGTCGTCCAGATTTTGTATTTATTGTAAGGCATTCTGTTTATTTAAAGTGCAGTGAACTGTGAACGAAAGGCACAACAGTACAATATAAAAAAGAAAATTATACTGTCTGCAAAGCATAGTTTTACATTAATGGCTTAAATTCTCAACTGCTGCTTTGGTTAAGAACAGAATAGGACAGGAAAAACTAGCTTTGAACTTTGAAATCTGATGCTGCCCTGGGCACATCAACAAGACAGAAGTTCCCAGGAAGCATGCCGTGCCTGAACATGGTTTTTCAATTTCAATAACTGTGGCCAACACTAGAACAAAACAAAAACACCTCCCGGACCAGTTCTAAAGTTTGAATATTTGCATTGTGGGTTAAACGTGTTGTCGTCTAACTGGCCTCTGAAATATGTTGTTGTGGCAGTAAAAAGACAACATGCTCTCTGCTGGTTGCGTTTGCGCTTTGAGCCTCAAGTAAACACACTGCGAAAAAGAGCAGGTTTACACTACCTCTGGACTTTATTGAGACGAACGGCAGCTGTATCTGGGCCCACCCTTTCCCTCAGAAGTGTGCGCAGCGTTGAACCTGTGTGTGTATCAGTCCCCCTCCACTTCAGCCAGCCTCTGGAGCCACCTACAGAGCCCAGTGACAGGAATGAGCCGTTGTGTCCTCCGCCTGCTGCATTAACCTCTCACCTCAAAGCTCTAGATCCTCTCGCGCTGTGCTCCATTCAATGGCTTCGACCTCTGTCTGCTCGCTCTGGAAACTATGTGACCTGCAGCAGCTTCTGAAGCAGCCACTTGAGAAGAGGAAGTGGACGGTTCACACGTTTCCTGTAGTTGTGCCATCTCAATCTCTGCTGACACCAGATTCAGTTAAAGACTCAGGGAAAATGCAACAGCTCAAAATAGAAGAGGCAGTAATCAGACAGCAAGAAAAATGTAACCTCTGCATATTTGCACCAGAACGTTTTTTAAATACATTCATCCCCATTCATGAGGTCCTCCGAAAAAAATAAATTCAGGGTTGAAAAAGAAGTCAAACTTCTTAAACAAGTTAAAGTTAGGCCATAGGTTAACATTAATTACAAAGTTGTTGAGAAAACGTTTACTTTTCCAATTAATTCTGGTCTGATGTAGTAATCTAATCATTGCTGTCTGTTTTAAATAACTTACCTTGAAAGTGACTATATGTTTATTGCCTCCAACATTGTATTGTACAGTTATATCCTCATTTATAAACAACAGTGTCTTGTTGATCTTTACTAATGCAATTAAAGCAGCCTTTTGATGCACAGTATCTCAGTTCAATTCAACTTTATTAATCCCTAAAAGAAAATTCAGCTGTTTGGTCTCTTCAAGTGAATTGATTCAGTTCCATACACTGATAGTCCAGTCTTGGAGGAGTTCTTGTGGAGTCCAGCACACTAGTCTCAAATGTTGATCTATTATTATTTTATTAGTTTCCTCTTATCAGGGCAACAGTCTAAGCAAAGATGCCCAGAGTTTGGTCTCCCAATACGGCTCCTCTGGGGTAATAACAAGGCATTCCCAGGCCAACTGAGAGACCCTCCAGACTGGAGCTGAAGCCCAAGCCACTACAACAGTCTCTCACAATGTGGAGGAGTCCTAGACCAAGCTCCTTACCCCATTTTTAAGGGAATGTCAGTCTACTCTGTGGAGGATTTTGGTCTCCCAATCTCCAGTTACATCCCCTCCTAAATCATGACCAAAAGCCTGACATATTTGACTTACTCAAAGAATAAAATTAGAATTTTCTCCAACCTGGAGCATTAAAATGTATGATGTTAAAGGCCATGTTGTAATAACACAATCTGCCCTGACTGCAAAAAGAGTCAAGATAAAGTGCCTGAAGTGAGCCAATATCATCAGATTAGTTTGTTGAATCACAAGACTCCACACTCCTTTACTGTAAACATGATAATCCCACTTGATGTATTGTTCGTTTTTATATCAAATTATAAATAATGCAGCTCATTCATAAACATTATAGCTTCTTCCCAATGCTGCATTTTACACATTTATTACATGTTGCTCACATGTATTCACCATGTTGCAATACCAGTTTTTACTACTTACATATCAGCCATCTTTTTTTTATATACATATATAGGTTTTGTAGATAGTCTGGATTCTTGGTTGTAACGTAATAGTGTCTGTGTGTTTAGAGATCAGTGAGTTGAATGGACTGGTGCTGTCATTGAACCCAGGGCTGGTTCCAGTGGTCCACATATTTGAACACAAAGCTAAAGTCTTGTAACTCCACTCACTTGTAAATATCTGCTCTTTGCTCGTCCAATCAAAGCTGCGGTCAGTATTGGTGCAGCCAATCAGGACAAAGGTGGATTAGGGCCATGCTGGTGTCCTGTCCATGCAGTGTAACACCTCTGCTCTGAGTGTGGACGAGGTGTCACTGACGATGGCAAAAGTGTGAAGAGGTACCCGTAGCATGTAATCAACTGCTGCAAAACTACAATCAGGCCCTGCCTCACATCAAGAAGGTTGTGGGTTCGATCCCTGGGCCCGGGAACTCTCTGCCTTTCTGTGAAGAGTCTGCATGTCCTAATTTAGTCATGACACTGTTTTCAGACTGCTGTTCATTTCCTAACTGTGAAACTGGGCACATATTAATTCAAATGAAAACACTATTCTGGTACCTCCTAACCTTTCCTAAAAGATGTATACTGAACCTCAAGATTAGATTTGATTAGCAAACTTTGGTACGTTTATATCTGAATATGCAAAAAAAGTAATCTTTAGGATCTGTTCCCTATTTATCTAAAATGGCACCAGCAGTAAAAGTACATTTTTGATAAACTACCCTTTACAACTTAAAAATGACAAAAGCATCCATAGCTGTTATGTATACAGTGAGATCCCAAAACACCCAGAAACTGCTCTGCCATATCACTATTTTTGCAGGATCCTGTTCCAAACTTGGTTATGTGAGCTACATTGTAAAAACAGAGCAGCAAAGTGACTAAATAAAAACTTGGGTGTTTGATTTTCCCCGACAGCTGCTCTGTTTTGTTTGCCATTCTTTTCCAGATAACCGTGTGGACGTGGGAATAAGACAGAACAGCAGAAGACTGCGTTTATAGGAGA
Organism: Rhyacichthys aspro; assembly: GCA_036850595.1. Taxonomy (NCBI): domain Eukaryota; kingdom Metazoa; phylum Chordata; class Actinopteri; order Gobiiformes; family Rhyacichthyidae; genus Rhyacichthys; species Rhyacichthys aspro. The sequence goes on along the minus strand of CM072166.1, from coordinate 17,386,431 downwards.
ACAATCCAATTTACTTAAAACACACACTTTTTGAGTATAATAGTCCCCCATCTGACAATTGCGTGTTTATGTAAAATAAAGTGGACTTGAAATTAGCTACAAAGATAAACAAAAAGCCAAATGCACTAAAAAAAAAACACGGTTAAAGCAGCGTTACCTGAAAAGTCCTGAACAAGTGCTGGTTCTACACATTTGTCCTTATAGAGCGTATGAACAGTTATGGTGGCCCTGGAGGGACATTTTGTCTGTGAACAAAGCCAGTATAAAAAGCTCTGATGGTGATTTGGCTTTAATTGATTAAAACAAGGTCAGTTTAGTTCTTTAACATGACGGTGTGCTCAAAAAAAGTGCAATGGAAGTAAAATTGCTCCTTCCATATGTTTCTATGAAGATTTAAATGTACTGTAGCTTTTCACACAATGCATCTTTAAATAGTGTATTATAATATCACAATTTGGCCAGTATAAGAAGACATGCTAGATGTATTGCTTTTAATAAATTACTTCTGTCATAGCATTGTAAAAAAATAAGTAAAGACCCTACCCCTACACATGTACTCACTGACCTGCCAAGAACATGTTCATACAGTATTCAGATATAGTTCTTTCACCACTGCACCAATTATCCTCATAATTGTAACTTTGACCATAAATAAAGAATAATTGGCACATTCCACTTGAGTGTATAGATTTTGATTGACATCTACTCACATAATACAGGGCAGTGTTGTAACATAATGTGATTTCCATTTACCACCATGTTAGATAATTTATTATGACACAAAATACATTAGTGTTTTTCATTTATTTTCATGACATGCTTTTAGTTTCACAATCTCTCTCCTCAGCTATAATTAAATTCTTCCTGCGTCATTTGTATTCATGTTAAAGAGTGTATGTAGTACCCTGCAGTTCACCTGTATGTTTCTGCTGTGGGCATCGCTGCAGGATTAATGGCGCCCTGTAAGAGCATGTTGTAATAAGCAGGCTATGTTCTGTGACGTGGAGCTCTTCGTCTTCTGGACATAACTCATCTCGGTGTGTCTCGTGTGCTTATCTTGCAGTGAACCATGGTAAGTTTCCGAAGCAGGAGGACTCGTACGCCTTCGAGGAGGACAGCAGCAGTGGCAGCCTGTCTCCGGAGCAGCAGCTCAGCGATGAGTCCCAGGGCTCGGCCTGCCCTTCGTCCGAGGCCGTGGGCAGTGGCCCCTCGTCATCCTCGTCCCCCGCACTCACCAGCCCTCGCCAGGTAACAACTCCTGCTCATCAGTCTTCAGGAGGCCTCAGTCTCCTGTCTCCTGTCTCTGTCATCCGTTCTACTGCTGGAGCTGCTCTGCCCTCTAGTGGTGCATTGATACACTGGTACACCATACTTTTCACCAGCATTTTTCAAATTCTAGACTAAAGATTGGGTTCTCTCTTAAATCGGGTCGCCACAAAATTCCATTAAAAAAGGGTAATTCTAAATGTGTGCCATTTCCACTGCAGAATTTTATTTTGCTTTCTGACTTCATTTAAAGCTAAATAACATAATTTATAGGGCCAAACAAGTTGGTGGGTGTTAAGTCAAACTAGTGGGCATACACACATTTTCTCAGATGAATGAATACATTTCTAAATGCATGTATTAAGATTATCAATAACACTTAAATATATAAAAAAAAATGTGTTGAGAGCACTGCAGGCTGCTTGGGTGAATAGGAATTTCATAAAAACTGCTTTTTGGGACAAGCTCTTGAAAAAAATCAGTAATGAAATAAAAATCTGTCGTGCCTTTGTGCCATATTTGCTGGTGTGGTATGTTTTAATTCAGTATAGGCTTTTGTCTGCCCTTACACATTCATTTTTAACCAAGCAGACACTATACAAATACTTAGAAATAAGTACTACTTTTGATTAAATTTACTTTTTGATTTGATGTGTGTAATTTAGTGAAAAATATGAAAATGTTCATCATGAACCTTGGACATACAGTCACAAAGTAAAATGCAATTCATAACAGAATAAAAGCCCACCTATGAAATACTTCATGTTTTCTCAAATGGATCCTGTCATGTTATTTTTAATGAAACATTAAAACTATTAATCGTTACATCATACAATTTGATCATTCAGGAAATATTATCAGAATAACGTTGGCTTCCTATTTATAGACCAGATAATTTATACATACAAACATACTCTGGATTCTTTATGTTTGTAGTGTATACATTTTATTAATGATAGTGTCATTATAACATTAGAGTAGTGATTAGATCATAGGCGAGAGTTTACTACTTTAATAGAGAAAGTCTTCTTCATCCATACATGTTAAATGTATAACAACAAAATGTGTTATTACAGCGTCATATGATTTAAAACTGGACAGAAAATCTCTTTACAACAACACTGTACTTGTGCGTTGAACAAAAACATGCTCAGGGATCTAGATGCAGCCTCTGGACTTGGAGCAGTTTTTCCGTTGTTGACTCTCCCAGGTGTCACATTCCTGATTCGTATTTATGACCTCACTCTAACGGCCGCTGTCAGCGACGGCCTTTTGACTGAAATAATGTAATGAGTCCCAGAGCAGCTCTGTTTATATCTATTAAAGTAGTGCCTTTGAAATGTCTCCACAGAATCAACAGCTCTTATGTCAGACCCAAACCTTCTGGAGCAGTTTTACACAGAAAACATAAATATGCTCTGCCTCCAGGTCTCTGCTCAAACCCACTTTATAATCCCTTTGACTGATTATTGTTGCAGGTGAAAACACTGCGTTCCTCTATAAATTCATAATAGTCATATTTATGTATAGCTAAAGGTCACATCAGTAAACTATAGTGCCTCTATTAAAGCTGTCCTTTTAAAGTTTGCTGGGTTCAGTTAACAGCCATGCAGATACACACGTTATTATGAATAGAGATGGCTAATAAATGTGCACAACCTTTCAGTACCTTTATTTAATGGCTGTGGGAGTGAGAGGAGATAAGATAATTCTGTGAGGAGGTCTAAAACTCACATGTATATATGCTGCACTGTGAACTGTTCCAGAGGAAAGCAATGTGTTATTAACATGTGCTTGCTCCATGCATAATAATTCATAGACGCAGGAAATGTTCACTGTCATAATAAATATACTGTAAAACATACATTAAACAACATACACATTAAATATAACAAACCATCTGATGTTGTTGTTAGCACAGAGCAAATACCATTAAATATATGAAGAATGAAAATTAACATATAAATTCCACAAAGTCTGGAGGCTGTTACAGCTTGCTCAATGCTGGTTTGTTTATTGATTGTTTATGTTTATACAGACAGTATAACTTCATATCAATCAATAATGATTATGACATGTTCTTTATTTTATTTGTGGAAAGCAGCAGCAACAAATTAATATGTTGAACCTCTTTCAATGTACATTATTATTAAGATCTAATAGACTCTGTTATGGCTAATCAGTGTGTAGCTCTTCTCTAATGGTACAAATTGATTTCTCATAGATTGATATGCATTATTTCTTAACATTATATTTATGGTAAACATTCTGTAATATACAGGTGCATCTCAATATTAGAATATTGTGGAAAAGTTCGATAAGCCATAATCATCACAATTAAAATAAATAATACATGAAATATTTCACTCTGTACTGAATCTATATAATGAGTTTTACTTTTTGAATTAAACTACTGAATTTAATGTTGACGTTTTTATGAGATTCTAACTTGATATGCCCCTATGGAAACATCTTAAAGGTGAGGTGTACAGTTTTTGGTCAAAGATTATTTTCTAGGGTGCCTCGGTGGCTCACCTGGTAGAGCGCATACCACATTCTTGGGTGACCTAGGTTTTATTCCAGCTCAGGGACCTTTGTCCAGTATCATTCCCCTCTGTATTATCCTTGTTGTTTCCTATTTGCCTAGTATCAAAATATCAAACAAAGGTAAAAAAGCAAAAAAATAAAATCTAATTGAACAGAAATGAACATTGCTACTTATATTTCACCATCTAACTCATAATATTGTACTCTTTCTGAGCAGACAGGAGCCAGAGAACCCCCAGACCAAAACCAGGATGATCCTAACAGCAGCCAGGCCACACACCCCATACCTGTCCCTGCTATTGTCAAGGTCTGTCTATTTACAATGGATATTAATTTATTTTTTTTTTTTACTCTGACCTTAACAAAATGTTCACTGTTCCTAAACAGTCCAAGTCTTCCGACAAAAACCGCCATAAGAAGCCCAAAGATGTGAAGCCAAAGGTGAAGAAGCTGAAGTACCACCAGTACATTCCTCCGGACCAGAAGGCCGAGAAGTCCCCTCCGCCCATGGACTCAGCCTACGCCCGGCTCCTGCAACAGCAGCAGCTCTTTCTGCAGCTGCAGATCCTGAGCCAGCAGAAACACGCTCACGCACACTCCCAGAACCAGCAGAACCAGCAGAACCACCAGCACTCGCAGTCCAACCAGAACCAGGGTCCACAGAGACAGCCGGCCTTCAGCTACCAGCCTCACGCTCCAGCCCAGAACCACAAGTACGTATAGTTCCCACAGATCAACACTGGTTAGAACTTCATATGCATTACACTTGCACACTCTGGATCCATATGAAAGCAGATGTATTGTAATCCCTGTCAACCATCGCATTTCTTAAAATAATTGATAGTTCTTTCTAACACTTCAACTGAATGATTTGGAGTAAACTGATTACTGAGGATACTGCATTGTTTTTACTTCAGAAGGATGAGGGGGGACATAAAGGTATATAGACACTGCATTCTATAATCCTATAATAATATAATATAATTCTATAATACTGCATTGTATAATCAGTCTTATTGCAGACAAAGATTAGAAGCACCAAGATTGAATTTCCCCTAGGGGATTAATAAAGTGTTTTTGATTTTGATTTTTTTTTTTTTAATTTTGATTCACTGCTAGAATCTTACAAGCGCCATTTCCATGCGTCACTCTGTGTTATTATTGGCCTGTTGTCCTCGTGCAGGGGGACCAATGAGCAGCTCTCCTGCAGCTCCAGTGGGGCGTCCAGCACAGCCAACAGTAACTCCTCGTCTCCAGTCAAGAACTCCTTTCCAAACCAGAGTAGCATCTCACCAGTCAAACCTGGACCTCTGCCAGCCAATCTGGATGACCTCAAGGTATGTCTGATCACTTAATAGACAAGATTGTGTCACGAACTTTAACTCTTATTAACCCAGGACGAGATTGACTTCAGACACTGGACATTAGCGTTCACAGAGGCCCTCACACCTCTTTTTCCACTGAAGGACACGCATTAGGGGGTCACAACTTCAAACAAAAATGGTTAACTTCCTGTTTGGTTTGGGGCAGGGCCACTTTTTCACTATGAATGTGCCAAGTTTTGTTTTCCTACGTTAAAAAAGAAATGCCTGCAGCTCCCATTGGCCCATTGCATTTTGATTTTCCCACGGGTTGCTGCTCAGGCATTTTGCCATACTATGTTTTATTGTGTTTATTTATGTTAATAATTATTTTTGTGAAAATGTTGGGAACTTTTTATGTATGTTTAATGCCATAATAACACTTCTTATTTCTACTTTCACCAAATGATTTGCAACAGTCAAATTTGTTATAGCACTCGGCTTCTTTTCAGGTTCAAATAATTAGAATACATTCAGCTGACCTGTACAGCAACAGTTTCTTAACCCAAAAACCTATGGCGATCAGTTTTTTGCCTTTATTACACTTGCTTGTTTTACCATGGGCAGTTTAGTCTTTATAGCACCCTTTCTTTTACTCCAGGGGTCAGCAACCAACATCTCGGGGTACAATTCTGGTTCTGATTACATTATAAAACTGTGAGTCTGTCAAAGCTAAACCCATGTCTTCCTAAAAAAAAATGTTTATAATATGCTATTTATGCCTATCTGTGTCTGACTTTGACTCACACATACTTTGACTCTGAACTGCACCTGTCTAAGTCCAAATTGGCACTCAGGGTTGTCTCAGCGCCAATTCACTCATTAAGTCTGAGTCTGACCCATTTATGGCAATATTTCTAATGAAGAGGGAATTCTTTTAATATATAAGCAGCCAGTCAGAGTTACCGACCCCTGTTTTACACTATGGTGAAAACAGCATCTCACTGTATACACACTATAACTCATGTCCTGTCTCTAGGTGTCAGAGCTGAGGCAGCACCTGCGAATGCGTGGGATGCCTGTGTCCGGCACCAAAACTGCCCTGATCGACCGTCTGCGGCCCTTCACAGACGCCTCGTCCGGCTCCTCCCCCCCTGCCTCTGACATCACCACCGTCACCTTCCCCGTCACTCCCAGCGGCTCCCTGTGCTCCTACCAGTCCCCGTCCCAGGGAGGCTTCTACCTGTACCCCAGCACCTCGTCCAGCCCGCCTGTATCCCCCGCCTCCTCGGAGTTGTCCCTCAGCGGCTCCCTCCCCGACAGTTTCAGCGATGTGCCCATGTCCTCGCCCACGCACTTCGCCCTGCAGCCGTCCCCGGGACACATGGAGGAGGGCCTGGGGGCGGGGCCTAGGGGCGAGGGGGCGGGGCTGGACGGGCTGGAGGCAGAGAAGGACAAGATGCTGGTGGAGAAGCAGAAGGTGATCGAGGAGCTGACATGGAAGCTGCACCAGGAGCAGAGACAGGTGGAACATTTCCCTGTAATTCAAGTCACTTTCTAAAGCACATTTAAAACATCACACACAAGTATAAAAATCATGTATACGCTCACTATACACATAGCAATAGCTCATATAATTAAAACTAAAAAGACAATAAACCAGATAAATTATTTTGTGTATGTTTGAACCTTTGCCTTTATAGAAAAGAGTGGGCATATTACAAACTTAACCTCTATATTACATTCTAATAAAAATTTTTCACATGTACAAAATATTATATATAGTTATATAGTTTGTTTTTTACTCCTTATATATTACGGGTAGCTAAGGCCTATCCTAGCCAATCACCACTTAATCACAGGGCTAACACTCACCAGTGACAGTACTCTCCAGTCTTATGAGCCAAAGGAACCATAGATCAGACTGATGGCAATGGATAGATTCAGTAGCTCACCACACCATGTTAGATCTCTGATAAAAATACACATTTTTGTATAGTTCGTATATATATAATATTTAGTTCCCAAGTCCCAAGTCGTAACATGATAACTAAATATTTATAGAAAGTCTGACCTCTTGACCTTGCCATTCTTACAGGTTGAGGAGCTGAAGATGCAGCTGCACAAGAGGAAACGTTGTTATGGCTCTGCCCAGGACCCGGTCCCCCACCCCCCCATGCACCAGCCTAGTCCCGCTCTGATGGGACAGCACTTCTTTGGTGTGACCGTCAAACAAGAGCCAATGCCCCTGTCTTCCAGCTGCCCCCTGTCCTCCCCCAAGCAGCTGAAGAGTCCTGCTTCCGGCTGCATGGAGGACATGGGACACTGCAACACTCAGCTGAGCAGTATGGGCCCCGGGGGACCATGCATGGACACGGCCCCTCCCTCTGGCAGCCCATCCACCATGTCTGCCTTCCTCAGTCCACAATGCTCACCGCAGGACTCCCCTGGGGGAAAGCCCTCTGGTAGCCCCCAGCCTTCATCTCCTCATGCCCCCTACCTACTGTCACCCCCACTGGGCAGAGACGGCTGTGGTCACAACCCCCAGAGCAACAGCAGAGCGTGTACGATGCAGGTATGAACCCACCTGTTGTAACAGACATTTTAGTTAAAATGAGTAGTGTCAGTAGATGGCGCTTCCTACATTTGAAATCCCTACAATAGGACTGGATGTTATTAGACCAGGATCTTGAATAGCTAATGGCACATTGCTCATTGGTTCATATGCCTAAAAAAGTTTTTGGCTTCCAGGTTACACCATCCAGATCACCTTATACATCCATGACAAGAGATTGTTGTTTACAAATGATATCTTTGACCATATAAGAGCACAACTGCAAAACTCAACCCTCAGTATCAGTGGCCTTGGTAACACAATACTTTACTGTACTAATCATTTAAAAGAAGTGTCGTGGTAACCTAGAAATTTATTGTTGAATAAGGTACAAGTGGAAATCGTCATTTTGCTATCTTGGTGCCCAGGCTTAGAATTATCCATCTACTGCTAGCATCCACTACCTATCGGGCCACCACTGTCATTGTCAAACCATTATTTCATCTTCTATTGCATATTCCTGTTGAAGGTCACGGGGGGCTGGACCCTATCCCAGCTAAAATGCTTCATCCGTGTGGTCATTGGAAACTCAAAAGGCAAAAAGTTCTACAAGTTGAAAAATGCGTGTAAATGCCGACTCAAATAGGATAAAGAGCTTGGAAACTCAAATCATTATCTCAGTTCATTTAATAGTGTATTGCACTTTGCCAAAGTACAGCGTCATATAAGACAAATTAATGCGAACGGACTGACTTTTAAGGAATAATATGAAAGGAAGTACAACTTTTAGCCTGTAACAGCTGGTGATAGCAAAACCTATATGAATATTCATTAGCACATCAGGATTATTATAAATAGATCATTTTAAACCAGACTTTTTAAACCAAGTCATGTTAAACAGCATTAAACAAGGGTGAAACTAGGGCTATCTGACCTGCACATTAACACAGTACAGTAATGAACAGCAAGCTCTAACAATCAAAGATGGATGACAGATATTTATAAAGTTTCTCATTGGTTCCTAGACTAATTTCTAGGAGTTTCTGTTCATTTCTGTGTTGCGCGGCCTATAGAGCTTGACTGAAGCAGGGCTGCACAGCAATATCAAAATGTTGTATTCACAAGCTTTTAAAGACTAAATATTTTCTTTGGGATTACTCCAGATGCAGCAGAAAAATGGTGGGCAGCTGGTGAACTGTTCTTACCCGTCAGACCAAAGAAGTGTTCAGGGAGTGTATCCCACCTCAGCCGACTGTGGCCTTAACCACGGAGCCTCAGTAAAGAGTGAAAACATGCCAAAGGTAAACGCTTCCCACAAATACTCTTTCCACTCATTAGTTTTACGCCTCTGACTGTTGTTGCTGTTCATTGTCACCCTCCTCATGTTCTCACTCTTTAAACCAGTTCATCACTCTTTTCACGTCACCTTTTCATAACAAAATCCAACGCCAGCCGAACGTAAATGTTTGATGACACACATGTGGCACCAGTAGGTGGCTAATGTCACTTCTCGCCTATGTTTCATGTAGATGTCAGTTTTGTCCTCTCCTCGACATGTTGGCCAAAAGTGCCAGGGCTCTTCCCCTGCCTTCAGTAGCTCAGACTTAAGGCAGCCCCCATGCTATGAAGATGCAGTCAAGCAGGTAAACGCCGACATGCTCCCAGTTGTCAGACAGTGGCTGGCCGAAAACAGACTACTTAAAGGCGTTGCTCTTATTCCACCTTCTTCTTTTTGCCCATCACCTGTGTTGCATCTCACCTATTGCTTTATGCACTGCACTGTCTTTCCACTGTGTCATGTCTGAATAAATACATCATTTCTATCATTGCTTCATGATGGCAGATTGAGATAAGCTTGATTAAATTAGCCATTGCTATACAGAAGTGCATCTACGGCACTTAGAATGTTGCATGCATGATAAACTGCTAGCCATCAAGAATCTGAATGTTGAGGTTGAAGTCAAATACCCGGTTATAGTACATTTATGAATAACAGCAATACTTAAAAGAGTAACTTTAGCACTTAGCTTTAGTTCTTAGCTCTTAGGTTGTATCAGTTGTACACAAGTTCATGTATAATGCTAAATGATTGACACTATGTCTGGAATATTAAGCAGCATCTAAGAAACAAATGCTAAGATGCTAAAATCATCTATACATAAGTGCTACTAATTCATATATCAGCCAGTCAAACACTGTTTTGAAGCAGTTTATATGTTCTTTTCCATTGCAGCAGCTGAACAGAAGTCAGCAGATGGATGAACTTTTGGATGTGCTCATAGAGAGTGGAGGTACGATTTTATTGATTTCACTTTTATCATTTATTTTATTTATGTCCCACAGAGCACTTCTTCCCTTCATCAGCATTAGCCCACTAACTAGACTCGTGGTCAATTTCTCTTCTACAGATGCATGACTATGACAGCCTCCAGTGTTACTAAACTCATCCCTCACATTCCTGTCTCTAGGCTGCCCCGGTCTGCTGGTGCCCAGGTTCCACCGTCACTACGAGCACCAGCTGCCCTACGAGCATGCAGCCAATCACATGACAGAGGGACACCTGGAGACGCTGCTGAGCAGTCCCATTGGCCGAGGAGCAGACGCCGCCTTCCTCAAAATGTCCGGTGAGGATGGAGTCATGGATGAAGACACGGGCAGAGATGGAGAGGGCTACATCAGCCCCCAGCAGCGCCCCCACCACATCCCGGACAAACTGCTGGTGTCTGGACCCGAGCTGCAGGGCATGGTCAGCATGGCCTTCAGTGATGCACCCTGGGAGACCATGGAGTGGCTGGATCTGACTCCGCCCACATCTACTGCTGCCTACAGTGTAGCTCCGCCTACCGCTCCCAGCATCTTCAACACAGAGTTCCTGGATGTCACAGACATCAACCTGAGCTCTGCCATGGACCTGCACCTGGAGCACTGGTGAGAGCATCAACAGCACCAGCTATAGTCAGATAACAGGTTAGCAAACAGCTCAAGACCACTAACAACAAGTACGCAACTGGCTAACAACAGGCCAGCAACCTGCCAGCAACCTGCTAACAACTTGTTAGCAACCAGTTCAAACATTTAACTTCAAGTTCACAACCAGCTAACATGTAGTTAGCCACCAGTTCAAAACAATTAGCAGAGAAAACACCAAAGAGCTTCGACTGAAGTGGTACACTTTGTTTATTTTTGGTACAAAGTGGGATCTGATCTGAAGACGAGACTGTAACTACAGATCACTTAACCTCTGAATAGATCGTCCAGAAATACTGTATGACAATGTCCACTGTGCTAAAATATTGTCCTCTTGACATTAAGAATTCAAGACAAGTGCCTTTGGACTGATCTTTGTCATGTTGGACATTGTTGTGCACAAAGAAGACACACAAAGGATTTCAAAACAACACCTCTTACAGCGCTAAATTCCACTCTTTCTGCAACAGCAGTGTTATTCCACCTTGACTTGAAGACACTCTGATCCAACAGTGTTTATTTTATCTTCGCATATGTTTGATTACTGGAAAAATGAAAGGAATACAAGGTGAATTGGATTGCTGCTTGTGGCCAATCTGTAAATATCCCTGATGTAGGTGTCCTTACAGAGACCAGTGAGCCTCTGCACACTTTGTCAGCTGCGTGGGAAAAGACACACATTATGAATCACGCATATTGTTTAAGCAGTTCATCTTTTTATTCATGTAAATATGAAAAAAAAAACTCACATTGCACCTTTAGCTTTTTTCACATTTGTCACGGTTTGCTTGAGCGTAAATATGTGTGTAGAAAAGATTGTATTTTTATACCTATTTCCTTTCACTTTTGGCTTGTGTAATCACCTGACCACATTTTTGAGAAAGCCTTGTGTCTTATTGACGTGCTGAAAATGTGCCTTATTTACATTCTTATCAATACAAACACTTTCCACAGATAAGTGTCAAGAAAAAAGAAAATACATTTTGAAGAATTACATTCAAACATCTCTATATTTTTAATTCTACCTTTTAAATCTTAGAAATTTTGCCCTTTCCTAATCACATTTATTTATTATTTTGTCATTTTTCTATTAACTTGAGTCTATATTTATATTGACATTCCTATCTAACATACAGGGCACTTTGCCAGATAACTGCAGCGCTGCCATGTGATATTTCAAGCCAATAGAATGTGCTACCAATAAAAAGCCATTTCTTAAAGCCTATTACTCAAACATGTCCAGTTCTAGCACTTGTGAATAAGAAAATGTAATATATTGGGATATTTACTGTGAATTTTGCATTTAACAAATTTGTACAAGAGCCAGCCTTTCTACACAGGTCATGTGATGAGCTTCTCCACTTAAAGCTTCTGTGATCACTTTGTGTTCTGTTTGACCAAATACTGCTCTTCCCTGTTACTTATGAAGTGTTGCACTTGTTAAATGTTCTGTGGTTACAAACATGATGTACTGCCAAGTGCCTTGATATATGACTTACAAATATTCTTATTTTCTGAGAATCTAGAGCGTTTTGATTCTTCAGGGTACACTGTAGTGTTTGTATCTGTTAATGAAGTCACTCCTGACAGAAGCCTTCATGTTGCTTGGCCACAGACTTGCCTTAGTTTTGTAGACAGACAATATTTGCTTGCTTCTTTGTGTATACAGAAACAGAGCAATAAACTTTTTCACAGCAAAATCATCTCTGCAGTTCATTTACTCATTTTCTTCATCTTGTGGCAAGTGGGTGGAGCCTATGCCAGTGCTATCACTTGCATCCCTTTGAGTTAAGCACTTTCCTCCTGACTTTATCCTCACTTTTTCACAGGAGAGCCTGCAGATGTGAACACAATCTACTCAATTTTCTCATCCTTGTACCCTGCTGCTGTTTGTAATTTACTTTTTGGTTATGTTGCTTACATATCCAAAAACAACTTGGAGCAGGCAAGTCAAGCACTTCCTTGATACAAGCAGAGATTAGAGCCTGTGTTCCCAAAACCAGATTTTCTCCATCTCCTGCGTGTTAAACAAGGGTGTAACTTTGGTGGGGGAAAATGTTTTTGATTTGAATCTCATTTCCTGCATACATGTAGGGACTATGGTGATACAAAATCCAGAAAATAGTTAATTATTCTGCCAAAAACAATAATAGGCTACTAAACTATATTTAAGAAAAAGATGTCACATTCTAAACGTCTAAACACACACTTTGGCTCCAACAAGAAGAGCATTTAATTTAATAATATATTTAAACAGTACAAACAACCCTTTTATCATCAACAAACCTCATCTGTCCTCTGATATAAAAAATACAGAGTTATGATCATATTGAATCTAACATTAAACTAGCATTCAGAGTCTCATCTGGATATATGCTTGTCATACGTTGCTGACAGAAAATGCGCAAAATGAACTCGTTTTCATGGTACACATAATGTTCTTATCTACATTATATATTTAGCTGTCTGATGTTACCTAGCAGAAAGTGTATGTTAATTCTGTCCATACAAATAATGGACAGAATCTGTGACAAAAAGCAGCTCTACCAGATTCTAACATGCACTTCCTGTTGACAATGAGACAGTAGCTTGAACCCTGAACCCTTTGCCCTGGGAGTATGGGGTATGGGCATCCCACTGTATTCCTAGTGCCATCCTGATCTTTCTCTAGATCCACAAAGAACTTGTAGGTAAACTCTTCTGAACCCATTAGACCCGAGAGAGCGTGCAGGGCTGGTCCAGTGTTCCAAAGTCACAACGAAAACTGATTCCAAACCAAGGTTAGACTAACAGCTGGATTCTCATCTCCAGTCCCTGGTATAGACTTTCCCAGGCAAGGTGAGGAGTGTGATCCCCCTGTAGTAACACACACTCTGGTCCGCAGTCCAGACGCAATGTCCTCGAACGCCACACGATGTTGCAGAGGTGAGTCAGACAGGAGCTTTTTGACCTGAGTGACTTTGGTGATGAATGAGTCCACATCTCCGCCTCTGCTTCCTCAACAGTAGGCGTGTAGCGGGAATGAGGGGATTCTCTAAGTATGTCAAGGTCACCAGTAAATGCCTGCCTGGTGAGAAGCTAGTTAGGACAAGCAGACTCCACAAAAGGGCCATGTGAGACAGGAGTGCTGACCACTCGCAACATTCATCCCCACATCTACATTTACATCATTTGCATCTGTTTATTCAGACATGTATTAGATATTAGTCACTATGAGATGTTTTATGGCAATAATTAGGCCAAAGAACACAATTCACTTTTTCCATGGGAACTTTATTTGTAACCCTCAATAAAGATACAATATAATATTCATTGCCCTTAATATTATCTTATATTCTAATATGAACATTCTAGTAATTGCATTTTTTACAACATGTACCCTGGAGAGTCAGATTCACCTCGGGTAGGTTAGCTTCCTGGAAACTCATCCATGACAGACAGACTGGATCGAGAGTGTTGTTTTAAACACAGGCTTCACACCATTTTGTATTCAACGGCAAATGAGAGAGCGGAATTCCACTGAAAACATCCTGCCAAGTCTAATGGATCTATTTTCAGTAAAAGATTCAATAAAGACCTAACTATAGGCCTGTTCTTTTATCTTTTATATAGCCTTCTGTTGTTAAAAGAGTGAGTTCAAGACTTTAATCTTTGTCTGGATTTGGTCAAAGAAGATGGCATCAAAAATACATTTTTTGGTATCTTCAATAAATTAGCCCAGCCAGCAGTACAAACAGATGCAGATGAACGCAACTGAATAGATATACAACCAATCAGAGAAATAAGCCCATAAAGCCCACCCCATTTTAGATTCAGAGTTACATGTCTGTGAAGAAGATAATTCCAGACCTATTTGACATCTCAGAGTGAACAGGTATGGCTGGCCAGGCTAGAGTACAGTATGTTTGTATTTGTTAATGTCCCATGCCATCACTGCACATCCTTCCTAGCTTTAGGGTTGTATATGAGGGTATTTTACATATGACTTGAACACTATAGATTAACAGTGTGACAGTTGGCCCGTACAAATTCCATCCTTAGTGCGAGCCCAAGATGTGCTGAACAAAGAAAGTGTCTGAGGCCAAAGAGCAGTATCAGTGTTTCTCTTCTCCTAGTATGTGTTCTGTGTAGTGGCTGTACAGCACAGACAGCCTATTAGCGACTGTAAAGAGGAGTGGACGTATAAACTGTGAGGTCATCCATTGTAATAAAAGCCTTGGGAAATTTGTTGATTTTTATGGAGCAAGTTATTATATTTGGAATAAGGTACAAGTTTAGTATTATAAAGTTAGCTGCTGAGAGATGCTAGGTGTCAGATTCATTCTTCACCTTTCCTGTTACGGGTCACAAGGGGCTATAGCCTCTAGCTGCTTTGGCATGAGGTGGGCATATTCCAGATAATTACTAGCTAGGGCTAACACTTAGATAACCATTCACTCTCACTTTCATTCATTTTAGGCAATTTTATATCAATTAGTTCATTGATACGTGCTTGACTGAGGGAGATGGGGTAGTCCTTGCCTTTAAGAGAACCCAGAGAAGCATGGAGGACATATGTATCACTTGTGGTGAGTGCAAATCACTCTGCCATCTTGCACCCCACCGAAGGTTAAAAAGCATTAGTGAAACATACTGTAGCAGCAGTCATCATTATAATTGCTGTTAAGATTTTATAAGCATGCTTTACATATGTCAGCAATTATGGTCAATTTTGTCACATTATCTTAAAGGAAAGTGACCCAGAAGCAGATGAACCTCCAGAAAAACAGCAATTATTCATTCATTATTTCTCTATTGTTAGAGTTAAGGGGGTTATCCCAAATGATCTGAGTGCAGGTCTGGTTCTAAAACTTAAATAGGGTGCAGCCACGCCTCATGTTGTGCATATTATCTTACACATATTAAATATATAGAGTACATATCGTTGTCCCTTTAGTTTACCTAAATGTTTTTATCCATTTTTGAATACATGCTGGTTAGACCGGGTTAGAGTGTATGATGATGAATTAACATTAAGTGTCAGTTAGTTTTAGAATCAGAAAACAGACAGTGGGCACACAAAGAAAGACAATGCATTCACATTGGATTCGAAGCCACTATTATAAAAGAAACCTTTAAACCGAGGCTGCAGAAGTTCTTGACAAGCATAACACACACTGACAGTCAGCCATTCAGCTCACATTCATTCACCGATTTAGAGTCCAAGAGAAAGCCCACAGCAGCACAAGGAGGACATGCTAACTTCACATTTTCTATTTGTTGAGGGAGTGAGTGAAAGAAATATCTCCAAGAGCTAACCTACACTACAACCGATCCACTCCTGTTTACTGTCAGTATCATCTCAGTATACTTCTGCCTCCTGATGGCAGCGGTGCATCTGTGGTCCGAGCGCAGGTGGACTGATCTGTACAGTGAGTGCGTGTTCAGGCAGGCTCACATTGAGGCTCATTCTCCAGAGCGACGTACAGTACCACAAGTCGAGCGTCTGCAGAGGAATGAGCCTTAACAGAAGCAGAGGCCTGTCCCCAACAGCACATTAGATGCTCTATTTACATATACACATTTACATCTGCGGACGCCGTGTCCTAAAGTAACTTTACATCAGGCAATGGAGCTCTGGAGCTGCCCCCGTTTAACTCTCTCACTTGTGTTTGGTAGTTCTGAGTTCTGCAGCATGCACATGTAACTGTGCAGTGACTGATACACAAGATTTGTACACATGTTCATTAAATATTTAATATTTATAGTTGCCATAATATTGCCAATAATCTGCAAAATAGTAAATAGCAGTATTTGTTTTATTAGAAGGTGTATAACTGCTTCTGTAATGTAGGCAATAATACAAAACTGAATTCATGATCTTGCCCTATTGCCTTTCTCTACAGAGCAATTTTGAAGCCCTTTAGCTAGTTCTCTCATCTCATAGGGCGGCACAGTGGCAGAGTGGTTAGCACTCCTGCCTCACAGCTACAATGTCCTCAGTTTGATCCCAGAGCCATTCTGTGTGAAGCTTGCATGTTCTCCCTGTGCTTGTGTAGGTTTCCTCAGGATACTCCTTAACCGCTAAAAACATGTATATTTTAGGAGAAAACACTTCTAAATGTCCCATTTATTTGTTTATAAATGCTGCTTTTTCCAGAGCCAAAACGTGCCGTATACAATGTGCATAGACCTGTGTGGATCTGGTGTTTACAGTAAAGAATGCTTAAATTTATAAAGAGCAAACGTATCTGTCTTCACTCTGACCTGTCACAAGTGATGAGAGTAAACTGGGGCCGCCGTTACATAAGAAATACACTCAGTCCCAATCATTTACCAAGGCAAACACTCACAGATTGCATATTTAAAAAAGAAAAAAGGTAAAGCCACACAACCAAACCTTCCCACAGACACACTGCCATTTGTTACCACTGAAAGTGCCACGAGATACAGTGAGACGCGGTGGAGACAATAGTTCTATTGGCATATATCAGTTTACAGTTCAGAGGTGAACACACAGACGCATACATACAGGCCGCAATGTACAATCCATCACGTGGCGGCTTTTGTTCTTATTTGGTAGATTCCGTATTTGTGTACAACAAGTTCATATATATGTACTGTATTAAAAAGATGCATTTTACTAAGACAAAGTTATGCCTTCAAGTTTTTTTTTTCTCACTGATGAAGGATGATTTTTAGGTCTAACGTGATTTAACGTGAAGCTTAATATCTACGGAATTGCACTGGGCAGTCTGGGATGAGTTCTTCTGCTCTTTGGAACAAGTGAATGGACTGGTGATCGTAACTGAGGGGCTAAAGGAGTCAAGCGCTGCATCACAAAGCAAAGAGAGGAGTGGCCCTCAGACCACAGACATGGGCGAGATGGGAGAGGCGGGGATCTGATCCAAAATACGACACACGTAACTGGCCACGTCCACCAGCCGCTCCTCGTACATCATGATGAACGGGTGTTTCTGCAGGGAAAGGAAGACAAAGAGTCAAATGTACTAGTTTTACTTGTTTTAATCACAATCAGTTGTTTTTCTTTATGGCTTTGGCTCCTTTCTCAAAAACAAAAGTGTCTTTGTTTCAACAGTTGAATGGTAGATCAATGATATTCACGTTTGCAAAAGTGTCTTTGTTAGTCAGTAACATAGAAATCTGTTTTGTGATCATGAGTCACAGTGATCAACATGTAATGTCACTCACTATGATTATGATTGTCACCAAATCACACCCCTGTAAAAGAGCTGGACAAAAAACTAAATCATTAGAAAATCTGATCCATGGCTGGTTCTATTCTCTCAAATCCAGCATATAAATACTATATGATACATGTTGATAACTGAATGAGGAAGCAAGGAAACTCCTTTAATTTTCACACTAAAAATCATGTCACTTTTGACGAGTAGGCTTCACATAAGTGATTTTTGTACACATTTGAGAGACTTCAACAATTGTACTCTCTCATTTTCACACAGTCATGAGTGCTGCTGACACTATACTCACTGCTAATGAGAAAGACTGTACTGTAAAGAACAATGATTTTTTTTTTTTTTTGGAGCCTTTATTTGATAGTCAGTATAGACAGACAGGAAACAGGTTGGGAGAGGGGATGGGGATAGGGCAAATGACATGAGCCGGAATTGTACCAGGGTGGCCCCAGTAATGATTATTTAATACAATATTGCTGTTATGGTAAAAAATACAATGTCAACAATGTATGTAAAGAACTTGCCACAACTGTGTCATTAATCAGCTAAATAAAATGTAATCATTGATTATACTTTAAGTCCAAATCTGGTAAATATTGATTTAGTGGGTAATTAAATTACATAATTTAAAGTAATATGATGCATAAAGATCCGTACTGCTGTTGGCATTAGCCACCACTAGATGTCACTGTGCTACTGTTTTTAGTTAGGATTTGGATTTGTGTATGAAAACCATCCTCTAGTGTAGCAACACATATAAATGCATGCAAATCTGTGTGGACATACCAGAAGCTCCTTGTACTTTGGCCTTTTTGATTCATCCTTGGTAAGGCTGCAGAGAAAAAAACAAACAAAAAGAAGTGAGATTAATAAAACTGGGCAACAATTGAGTACAACAGTGAAAGGCAGTGAAACTACCGTGGACTAATTCACATATTTTTCACATTAAAAGTCATCCAGTAAAAAGTAAAGTGCCATTTTTTTCTATTTTTTTTTTTTAACTAAGCCTTCTGTCTTCCAGTTTTAATAAGCTCTGTTAAATCATGGCACATAGGTTTGATGTGTGGTGCTCACCAGAGGTTAACAAAGTTGATGAATTTGGGGGAGAACTGTCTCTCCTCAGAGTTGCTGAGCTGTGGAGGTTCTCCTTTGACCACTTGTGTGAGCTGATCAAAAACACTATTCCATTTGGGATAGGGGAACCGTCCTGTCGCCAACTCGTACTGAAAACACACAAAACATGGACTTGTGTCACAGTGTTGAACTCCTGATTTATTCTAGTTTTACCATGCACTTACCAGAGTGATTCCAAGGCTCCACACGTCAGAGCGGACGTCGTAGCCTTGTCTGGAAGCACTGGGGTCTATCCTCTCAGGCTGCAAACAGACAAACCAACACGACGACCTTCAAAACTAAAAGTAGCTTTGTCGCTCCAAAATGTACAGAAGTAACATTAACAGAAGCTGACCTCACAAAAAGTGTGTGTGACTGAGATTTGCTTAAACTTTGCTTGACTAAATGTTGCAGCCATATGCAACAACCCCACAGGTTTTTGGAAACAGTTGGAAACATTAACATACACACCTTCTGTGTAAATCCAATAATTAATTCAGTGTTTCATTTATTTCAGTTCATTTATAGCTGGTTTTTTGAGCAGACCTGGACCTTTTACAGATCTGCAGTGGGGTTTCTGTTCAGCTTCTTCACAGAGACAAATGGAGTAAAGTTTGTTGCTCCATTGTCATAAAAATTACTTTGTGAGTAGAATTACAACTACACCCAGTCTGTCTTTCAGTGTTAGAAGCTAAAAATGCAGTGTCACTATTGTCCCTCTGTGCATTTGAGCAGCACTGTCAAAAGTCATGGTTTCTGTCTTATATTTTTGGAGTATCATTCACTACTAACATATATGTTTTCTTGTACTGAATTTTAAAAGCCCCTGTAAACAATTAGCTGGTACAAGACATAGATCCTTACGACTGTATGACTGACGCTTCACTGTCAAACCCTTCATTGTAAATTAGATTAAAAATAAATCAATCAATTGTGGCTCAAAATGAATAAATGAAAGTACAGGAGAGAACGGAGAGTTTACTTTAGGTTTCCTTTTTCTCTCAGGCATCAAGGCAAAAATAACAATTTTGAACTTCAGTGTGGCACACAAAACATATATATTGTACCAGGTTCTAGCTCAGTTGCTAAGTTCCACCTGTAGTCCCTGGACATGTTGTAATTGACCTTACTCCACATTTAACACGAGCAAAGGGTATTTAACTTTGCATTTGTGTTTTCATTGCAATACCATACACATAATACATAGTGGTGGAAAGAAGAAATGTCCCCGTAACAAAAAGACAGCGGGAAACTGTCCTCTTACCGCCATGTAAGGCCGGCAGCCTGCATCTCTAGTCTTTGCTATGGAGTCCACCAGCTGACCACTGATGCCAAAGTCACACAGCTTGATGTTCCCCTTTCGGTCCATTAGAATGTTGGAAGGCTTGATGTCTACATAAAATAGACAAAAAAAATTATTTAAAAAAAAAACTGAACTAAAGAGCCACTTTGAAAATCTGCAAACACTTACCTCTGTGAATTATTTTCAAGTTTTCTTTTAAGTGGTTCAGTGCTTTAACCGTCTGCAGAAGACACAAAGGACCCTTTTAGACCCTGTATATAATCTGCACATCATAGAAATGCTTGAGGAAAACGACACTGTACTTACTGCTAATGTTATTTTGCCTAATATTTCCTCTGGAATGACATCATCTAATGAACAATATACATATTTGTAGAATTTGTCTAATGAGGTAGCCATAAGTTCCATACAGATCCAACAGTCGCCCTGAAATGAGAGCAGAGGAGACAAGTTCCACAGACTTTATAACCAATAGAACCCTTGTGGAGCAATTTGAGGAGATCTGCACAAAAAAATGTACAAAACAGGGCTTAAAAAAAAAAAAAAAAAAAAGAAGTAAATTCATATGCACGTTGCGTTTTCCTGACCTCTCTGAAAAGGGCACCATAGAACTGCACGATGTACGGACAGTCACTACTCCTCATCACCACGTCCAGGTCCATGAGCAGCTGCTTCTGCTCCTTCTCATCCACAGTGGAGCGGATCCTCTGAAGAACACAGCACAAGATATTTTTACATGTCAACTTTATCAAGGACTTTCAGTGAATGTCACACATGTCACGAGTGTATAATAGAGAATCAATCTTTTTTTCTGTTTTACAAATAGCTGAATTATGAATTGCCTTTCCCAAATTCAACACATTTTAAAACTTGGAAAAATAAAGAGCAACCTGAGTTTTTAATGTTTTTTTCTTTTCTACCATTTGCAGACTACACACAGCAAGGTTGTCACCAGGCAGTCTGGGAATAGAACACACAACCTTCTTGCTGTGAGGCAGGAGTGTCTTTATATATATAGCCTGTGTTGTTGCAGACATTTAACTAGGGATTAAAATCTGTTAAACATAACAACAACATAGAGTCCATATGAGAAAACCACAAACTATTAGATTTCTCAGTGCTGCAGGTTTTAACTCTTTTCAGTCAAAGTGGGCCTTCTCATATTTGGATAAAATGTCACTTTCCATCTTTTTTAAATAAATTGCCAGAGGCTACAGAAGCTAAATGACACAAGCAACGAGTCACTCTAGGTTCTGTTGAACGACAAATAATAAATCATGGTGGAGCCAGACACAGACGGGTTCAGAACCTGTACTTCATCAAAAACTGAAATCTATCTGAAAAGATTGGTATACAGCAGCAAAAATCTACTTTTAACCAAAATATTTGAGCTGAACTGGTCTGTCAGTAGAATAATAAGCTAAGTTACTGGTGGTGTACCTTCACAGCCATGATCTGTCCGGTGGGTTTGTGGACCATCTTGTTGACCGAACCGTATGCCCCACGGCCGATCTCTCCCAGGTCTCCGAGGTCCTCTGCAGTGAAGTCACAATGCTGCTCTGGAGAGATCTTCAGCTTCCCCGACGACTCGATACTATGAGTCCGCAGACGCTCTCTGGAGAACAGCCCGCGGAAACAAATCATTTAAGTCAATAATTTATCAATCCTCTGAATATTACACATATAAAGTCTTCATGTGAGAGTAATTTTATACAATCAGCACTTTTTGGAAATATCAAGAGCTTAAAGTTACTTTTATGAAAAAAG
Organism: Rhyacichthys aspro; assembly: GCA_036850595.1. NCBI lineage: Eukaryota > Metazoa > Chordata > Actinopteri > Gobiiformes > Rhyacichthyidae > Rhyacichthys > Rhyacichthys aspro. The sequence goes on along the minus strand of CM072166.1, from coordinate 17,364,417 downwards.
GTAGCAGTGAGAAGTTTTTACAAAATATGAATATATAAATAACAACAAACGGGAATCATGAACCTGAAAACTGAGTGACTTCAGACATGTCTCAGGAGAGTTTGGATGGGGCTTTACTCATTCATAAAAATTATATTTTTGATTAGTGTATGGTCTTGACCTGCTTTAATTGTCATCATGAGTCATGATTTAAATAAACTGAACTGTTTTCTATGTATGAATAAATAAAGTATTTCTAAGGTTATGAAAGAAACCCCTACTATATTTAACAATCACACAAGGCTGCAGCTCCAGCTCCAGCTCCAGCCGGAAATGAAATTACAGAATATGTTGGACACAGAAGTCTCCAAAATAGAAATTATAACTAGCCAAGACCTCATTATTCTTGCAATCTGATGAAACCTTCAGACCAAAATATGTGATTGTACGCAAACAGGTGCAAAGCCAGAGTCTGTATTCACATAGAGAAATGGAAATGAAGTACACGCCTCCATGCTTTCTCCAAATAGCTGCATGTTTATTATTAACAACCTTTCCATCTATTGAAAACCTTTTCAGGTCAAACTTTTCTTACACAAAAGACCCTTAAACATATACTCATTAAGCATTTACTGTCATTTAAATGAGAAAAAGGTAGGATAAAGTTTTTCTATATACGTTTGAAATTGTTTTAACTAATGTTCTCTCTGTGTAGTCAATATGTCGAATGAATATGTCTGTAAAGCTGCGATGTTTGATTGAATGGAAATATTTGGAGGAGTATTTCTCTTTGCTATCAAGACCAAGACTATGGCAAGTCGAGACCAAGTCAAGACCAAAACCAGTGTACGATACACTGTGACAGATCCCAGGGACAAGGTATGAAAATCTTGGTCTAATTTTTGGCCTTTTGCCTTTACTTCATAGATACTGTAAGGAAGAGACAGGAAACAGGTGAAAGAGAAGGGAATGACACTAGGCAAATGACCGCTTAGTCTAGTTTAAAGTAAAAGCTAACTACTACAGTACACTTGATGTACCAGCGCTGTGGTTTGTACTCACATGTGGGGGTTCTGGAAGCTGGGGACGGTGGGGTTGAGTGGGAGCCTGGAGGTGGGCTTCACTGGGGGGTTGGCGAAGTTTAGCTTCAGCGCCTTACGTTTACCTGCCATGACAAACACAACACAGATCCAATTCCCACTGCATGCACCGCACAACCAGCTGTTGACATACAGGAGGTCACATGACTCATGGAGCGTCACAGTTCAAACAGGGAACCGTGTGGTTAGTTTATGACCCTGAAAATCAAACTACTGAACAAAACTACTGAAATGTTGCACCAATTTGAATTAACTGGTCATCAAGTAGACCAAATTGTTTTCCTAGGACAACCAATAGAGAACGACAAATAGACATTGTGATTTTTGTCAAACTACAAAATGACATGTTTTAAAATGAATATACACGTGGACATCATTTCAGAGTGAACTGGAAAATCAGGCTTCATTAACATTCTTAATGTGACACTCCATGAGACACAGAGATCTTCAACAAAACAAAGATGTCACCTCTTCTATTCTTAACACACTCTGAATTGAACCAGCCAGGGCAAACTGAACATTCTGGATGAACGTATGCAAAATCTTAGCTCAGTATCTAATGCTTGAGATAAGCCAATACATGTGCAATTAGGAATCTCAATAGTCATGTGAAGAAGTTACAACCCCCTTTTAGAATTCAAAGTTTTTAGTATAAAAAAAAAAAAAGATGATCATAGAGGGCTCAACTATAAGGGTTTGTGAATCTCAAATAAACAACATAATTATCTAATGCCATCATTTACAATGACAAAGATCCAAAGCATGGCCTTAACCAAAATCCTACGGCAGGAACAGAAACAAGAGAACTGTGCACACGCAGATGCCCCAACTTAAAGTTGGGATTGGGCAAAATTGCAAAAAAAATGTGAATCTTAATCTTTTGTTTGTTTGCTTTTTCAGCCAAAACACACAACATAACTAAACATATTTAACTCTCTATCTCCATAAACCTAGTCTAGTATAATACACATGCCACATTAAGTCTGTGGCATGTGTCAGCTATGCTAAATCAAAGCACATGGCTCATTTACACAAATCAACAAGCTCACTGCATCACACCAACATTATTTAAGTTTATGACAATTTCCAGCCATTTCGCATCACAGGGCTCACATGACTCTTTTTCCTGGTGACTATAAATTGTCTTTAGTGTCTGCAGATTTATTAAGTCCATTATTTGAGCTGCTCTCAACGCTAGCAACAGCATTAGCCACAGCACAGTAGACAGCCCAACCATTAGAAGAAAACAGTTTATTTTGAAATGGTGAAAATGTCATTCAAATGACTGCCCAGCCCTACATTAGACGTTCTATGCTGCTAAAAAGATATAAATCTACAATCTATTAAATCATTGCTTTGTTTTGCCCACAGGTATTTTTTTCTATTTATTGCCCTTTTATCGTGTTAGCAAGTTATATTTTCTTAAGTTGGGTTAATTTTTTTCATATATTTTCATAAAATCATCAACCCACATATTTTAAGAAGGGGGTAATAACTTTTTTCACATGATTGTAACTATATTAACAAACCTCTAAGGGAACACAACCCCTTTTGTGCATTATACTACTATATGCTTCAATCATCTTGTTGCTGACTTGTGTGGATGAAAGTGTTGAGGTAGTTAAATCATTTATATTTTCAAATAAGATTATCTCAAGTTTGTCCCAAGATCAGATGAGAACAAACTGCGACAAAAAAAACAAGCAGAGCCCCATGGAAAGGTTCCCAATACTCAGACAAATGTACCCCACTTCTTTAAAAAAAAATTAAAAATACACATAGTGTGTATGTATGTGTGTGTGTTTTTTTTTAATTTTTTTTATTGTGGAGCTAACTTCCAGATGCTGATGTTGGGAACCCTGTCTAAAACAACTCAAACATGATCCTCGAGTACTGACAGAACACTTTATCAGCACTTCATTTTGTAAAGGAAAATGTTGTACTACTGAAACATATTCAGTTAACCGTTATCTTTTTTCCCCTTTAATTTTAACTGTTTCTCAATGTGACGTTTTATAACGTGCTGTGTGTCAGTGTTCAGTCATCTTTGCCATGCCCTGTTCAACCAGCTCTTTTATGCAAATACACCCCTGAACCTTTACGCCCAAATGCATAAAAAATCCTTGCGGCCAAAACGTTTGAACAGCAGTGAACAGTGGACAGACTCCCCAGCGACCAGAGTACCACACAGGCTGCTTTTTGTTTTTCAGTAGTGTACAGGAGCTTCCTTTCACCTGCTCCATTCAACTGTTACTGAGCGTGACAGTACAGAAAAAAAGACCAGTCACCAAAGCAGTCGGCACCAAAACCAGAAAGAGAAGTGAAAGGAAACAGCTTTAGACTACTGAGGTGCACCAGGACAAACAGAGGCCGCTGCTGTGCATGTTCTAGGGCTTACTTGGGGTCACTCCGGACAGGCTTATCTGAAACCCTGCGGCAGAGAAAAGACATCACTAAAAAACCTCTGCAGGATTGTTTAGATTGGACTGTTTGGATATTTTTATTGGATATTGGCAAACCAGGAAAATGCCAGTCTGAAAACAGAACACGGTTACATTTTGATGGGCCTGAATCACAACCAGAACTGCAAAAAGGGCTGGCATTTCTAATCTTATAAAATATAGGTTGGGGTTGTATGGTGTATTGTAGAAACATGCAGTGTATGTAATTAATATGTTACTGTGTGAGGCCTTGTAAAAGCTGCTGTCTTTTTTTTTAAGCAAAATCTACATGACTTGTCCCCGTTTCAAAAACAAGTTTGTTATGAATCGGAGAAAACCTGTCAAACCTGGAAAAGGTTTTCAGTTTTGAGTGTAAGTCAGTTACAATGAACCTAACCATGTTATTTTCTATGATGTGTATGAAGGAGCTCTAAATCAACATATTAACTTAAAATACTGACTGCAAGCAGGAAATGTGCAGTGTGTATAGATATAACAATTGTTTAATATTGAATTGTTAAGTGTCAATGTAGGTGTTTTTGATTTGTGCAGGCCATACTTTATTCCCTGCCTACATTTCCCTCTAACGTCCTTGTTCCTTGTAAAGGACGTCCACTAAAATTTACATAAAAAGCCTAGAAACACCAACAGAATAATACACTAGAAAAAAGGAACCAAAAATCATAACAAAAAGCCAAAGTGTGTATTGAGCTGGACTATACTGTTGCGATGCTGAAACAGTAAACAGGAAAACTAGTATTAGTATTCACACTAAGTATAGGTGTATAGTTGGCCCACACTGTCCTTTCACAGAGTCCTTTCCTAATGTATATACTGTAAAGCTTGATATTGTACTTAGGTAGGACTTTGTTTGGAGCTAGAAGTCCCTACATCAGTAATATTCAGCAGTCCGCCGCTAAGAGACACAATATTTCATCTAATAAAGTTTGACAGTCCACAAATACCATACAACCCCATTTTGAAGAAACATCAGTCATTTAAACAGGTGTGGGATCTCATGTTAGATCCCAAATAAGGCTGCTTGATGCGGTCTCATTAAAAGGGGTCTGTCTACTGCAGAGCTTATACAGAACTATATAAGAGAAATAAAAACATAAAACATGCAGTAGGTGAAAGTAAATGGGAACAAACACAGGAAGAAGGTAGGGCTTAGTGCCTTCTACCAAAGGTGGCTTATGAACAAAAACACAAGTGAACTTGGAAGAGAAAACCTGATAAAAATAAGTGTGAATACCTGTTTCATTCTGACATCTCCAGCAGCTGTTGGTTTCTGTGGGGTTTAGATAAAACATTTGATTCTGAACATATCCATAAACACACCTCAGTGTACCATCAGTGATGGTGTTTTTGTATTATTTGGTGCAGGTGCTCCCATGACAAAAACAACACAATACAATTCTATATTAAACTAAGGTTAAACATTGGCCTCTCTCTGTAATCCACTGGTCCCATTTGGATTTATTCTATAATTTAGGGTACAATTCAACAGTTCTCCATCTATTACTTTAACGATAAATAGATGGAGAAATATACCTAGGGAGGAAATTGGATGAGAATAATTCCAAATTCTGATTAAGTCATGTGGATTTATGTTAAAAACAATTATCAGTAGAATAGTTGACAAAATACTAAACACTGAAATAATCAAAGGCCATAAGAGATTAGGCTGGACAGTTTTTTAATCCAGCATTGTTAATGTGCATATTGTGGTAACATCGAGTTCAGTAATAAAAACTTAATAAAATACTGACTTTTACATTTTTTCTGGAAGCTAAATGCACCCTTAATTACAGAATGACTTTTCTAGCACGGTAAATATACATCCTGAAATAAAAACGCTGGTCAGGTTAGCAAAATACCAGTCTATCCAACCACTGTTAAGGTGTGTTTACATGTTTGGAGCCTCATATTATATTCAGAAATCGCCTAAAAATTGATAACACCAAAACGTATAGTGAGAGGACGAGTGTTACTTGAGTTATTAGTGATTTTCTTTGGTGTTTAACCCTAAACGATATGGATATGTTTGCCTGAGGAGATTGATGCAGGCCTACTACTGCGTTTAGCCTATTGGGAAGAATACATGTTAAGTCTTTTATTGAACACGTATAAACAAAGGCGGGTATTAAAAATTACGTTTGCTTCATGAAGAGTGCAATAAACAACTTATGAGACACAAACATCTCGTTATAACACCATTGGCCTGGTTAAAGCAGCACGGGGCTAGCGCATCACGGCTAACCTGCTAGCTTGGACTTTCCCACAGCTACGTCAAGGCACGCCACACAAGCCATGGCGGCAACCGGGAGCTCTCATCCCGCTTCCAAAATAAAAGCGAATAGCAGCCTTCACTACCGATGCACTCTTTATTACTGTGTCCTTACTGTACCACATTCCAAAACGCAGTAAAAAAAAAAAAAAAGAATAAGAAATGCTGAAAAATCTGGATAATATTCCATTTTAACTACAAATGTATTAAATTAATTAAAATATATTACAGATCCATATGATTTTTTTCACTCCAACCTAAATCAACACAACCTTAAATAAATGTATATCAAGAAGTACCGTGTGACTTTCCAGTAGTATTTACTTTACATCAGAGGCTGTAAATCTTGAAAAGTTACAGTGTTGCTTTCACAATTGCGGCACCTAAGCGACTTTATTTTGACGACGCGTAAAGGAAGTGCTCAGTTATCTTGTCCACTTTGTCTCTGTTGCTTCTGTTTCTCGTAAAGCTACTTGCTACCTTCTCTTTTCTGTACTTGTGTGTGCCTCGGTGTGCGCTGCGGTGACATTGGGGCGGCGGGCCCACCTTGCATGCTGCTGCTCTGGCTCTGCTGCTGGAACTGGTGCGATGCGGAGCCGCTGTTGCTGGAGCCTGTGGAATTGCTGTCGGGACTGGGAGTCGCCATTGTTGTGGTGGATTCCGGCAGCAGCGCTCAGGCTGCAATGCAGAGAGAGTAAAGTTCGCCCTCTCTGCCTCTAAACGGGACACTGCGCCACTTGAACGCAGCAGTCGCACCACAGCCACGTCTGTGCCGGGGCTGCGTTCAGGGACTGACCGAAACACTCGCAAAATGGAGCTTTCAGTCGTTTCACCCACATTCTTTGCAAATATTAATCATAACAATTACATTATTACCCTCACCGTTTACATCGTTGTTCAATGAGATTAACTGAGACGCATCCCATTTTTAATCATATTCTTGCAGATTTGAGTTTTAGCAAATGTTACATCTTTTTGTAAATAATTGATGACACACAAAAAAATAGACAATTGTTAGATTTTCTTTCAAATATATTATTTAAATAAGCGAGTGTCTCTTTAACAATTTTAAATTTATCTAAGTGACTTGAACACAGCACACTAAAGAAGCATATTCTGCTTCAGTGGTGATCCAATTTTTTATTATCACTACACCGCAATGATAAATCAATTCCACATGATCATTGCATGCATTGCAGACATCATTATCCAGTAAAAATAGTACAACAGTGTGCAATATAGCCTATACTAAAGGCAGCATCATAATGTAGGCTGTACAAGTTCTTAATATAATTCCTGAATTTTAAAACTACACACGAAAAAAATATACATTTTTGATCTCATTAAATAACCTAAAATATAATTTGTCTATAGTTACCTATAAACACACTGCATCTAAAAGAAAAAAAAGCTATTTTTAAATAAATTAAGACAGTATTGGCTGAATAAAAGTTAGAGGTCATTTAGATAATACAAATAGAAACAATTACATATTTGGAAGGCCAAAACATTGTTTGTGAGTATCATACCTTGACATGTTTCAATGCAAACTTCTTGCAGTCTTCCTCAGAGTCGCATGATGTTTCTGTGATGTGTCTTGTGAACTGGTTTAAACAGGTTTCATCGTCCTATGTGACTACATAAGGCACAGTCAAAACATGTCAAGGAACGATGCTCAGACACGGCTTATACGAGGCTAAGAAAAGAGGACATGTCAAGTTTTGATAAATATAGTGCTTTCATTCCAGAACCTCTGAACTTGGCTTAAAATGGATCTTTGCTAGGCTTTCACTTATTTTTCAAGAAACAAAGAGTGATCTTAGCAGAAAAGATAGAAACAGACAGTTGTAGCAAATAAATTCCCTGAACAGTAGCAAATGATAAAAAGAAAAAAAAAACACTCCAAAGTTTCACATCTAAAAATATAGTTGCTGTATAAATCCACTGAGGTTTTAAAAAACCTACAACAAAAGTGCACTTTCATTAGAGGTATTATTCTGTTTCAGCTCTTTTTTTTCCTGTTCTGCTTCACTGAAAGTGAAAGACTCTGTCTTTGATCCTGCCATAGCCTTTCAGGACCATCCTGTCCTTGTAGACAGACACAGTCCCAAAGGCGTCGCTCAGAGGTGGGGTCTCTATCACCCCCTCTAACGTCAGGTGGTGTACTCCACTCTCTCTGTCTTGGTAGTACCCTCCGTCGTGGTCGTGTCCTGCCATGAACAGCACCACACTGCAGTGGGAGCGGATCATGTCCAGGAGCTCATTATAGTTCCAGGCCAGACACACGGGGTCTGTGGACTCTGGGTGCACGGGTAGGTGACCTGAACACAGTAAGGAGAGACTTTCAGATGATTATACATGTTGCTAAATGTGAAATAAGGTTTCCTATGTTCTGAACTGCAACTGTACTTAAGAGACTAAGCCAGAGAGCAATCGTCAGTAAATACTACAGCCTAATTAAGAAACCTTCTAAGAAATTTTGAGTGGAAGGCAATTTAGGTTATGTTCCAGGGTTTCAGCTATGACCTGCTTCTTTGGGTCTAATAATGCCATTCAGATCACACTATACACCTGTGATAGATTATTTCAGGATTTCCACTACATTCATTTCAGAGTACTTGCCCTTCACACCGGAGTCTTGGCCTTGCTGGTATCTTTAAAGCCTGTTTCACTTTAAATGAACCAGACTCGCCCCTATGCAGTTCGCAGAGACGTTACTGCATAGGTAACAATGCCCCCGCGTGCCAACATCGACATGAGAGCCTAAGGTTGCTGACCCCTGGTCTACTGTAGACTGAACGATTACTCTTTTATTTACTCTATTAATCACTGTAATTGTGGGAGGGTCTCTGATGTCATCAGTATAAGTTAGAATAATTTTACAGTCCTCTATGTTCACATATTAACAATGACTGGGTTTTTATGCTTCAAAAATTATTTTAATACGACCAAGAACGTGTGAAAATGCAATTCTGACCAGAGAACAAATTTACCAGACCACAATGTTTTGAATTCAACCTTTTAACACTAAGGTGTACTGATGCCAAGATTTATACAAAAAAGTGTAACAACATGCTCCAGACTCCCATATTTAACATATTATATTTATATATATGAATATATCAGATTGTACTTACTGACAATGGTGACCTTTTCCTGTTTCTCATCAGCTGAGGACAGGACATTCTCTAACCAGTCCAGCTGCTCCTTACTGAAGCCCCCATTGAATTTAGCAAACCTCTGCCATAAACTGCAACAAGAAGCTACAACAGAAATAAAATTACAGGCATAAATTACATTTCACTAGATTTTGATGGGTCAGTTAATACTTGGCTTCAGGAACTATAAATTCAGAGTAGCCCAGTGACCTATATTAAATTATAATTTTTAGGTTAACTGCTTATCAACTAAATCCAGATCAATAATAAACATCTTCTTAATGAATTGAAAGATCAAAACCCAGGATAGTAGGCAGAGGCAAAGACAATGGCAAAGTTAGACTAACCAGGCCACTGCCTAGGGCATCCCATAATATGATGGGTCATATATAGGGAGTGAGTCGCACCGGACATGGGAGACAGCATGATCTCCAAGTCTAAAAAATTTTGAATGGGCAACCTTTGTGCCATGCTGTCGTACATGATTGTTAATTTAAAGACTACATTTATACCAAGAAAGATGTTGATTTTGATAAAGATAGTGGCATACTGCTTGATTTAGTTTCATCGCTCTGTGAACTGCAGATATTGCTTACTATATCACCAGGTAGACCACTAGCCCAATAGCCACACATTGGTTTTCTATCAAAAAGAGAGTAATAATAATAACAAAACTATTAATCAATTTTAAAACTGTGCAATGTTTTTATATAGCTGATGTGCCTCAAATTTAGTGTGTACAGGGGGCCCCAGACTACCTCCGGCTTGAGTCTGTAGAAACTATAGTACTATTGTGTGACTATACTAAAAAGTGTGTAAAACCTACCAGGTGGTGCATTGAGGTCCTCGTTGCTGTTGTACTTCCTAATCAAACTGAGAGCATTTCTGTACTGTTCACTGTTCTCGTCTTGGCCCAGGAGACTCACATCATACGCGTCCAGCACGACGAAGGTGAAGCCGGGGACCGGGCTGAAGTGGTAGGCGTAGATGTCCGCCCTAGGCCGAGACTCAGCCAGCCTTCTCTTGACGTGCAGTGTGCTGTTGAGCCGTGAGCCCAGCAAGTCTCTTCTGCTGAAGTTATAAAACTCGTGGTTCCCCCACACATGGTGCACCTCCACGGGGCTGGAGCTGAACTCTCTCAGCACCGTATCCAGAGCCTGCTCCGAGGCGTCGTGCTGCGTGTTGAAGCCGTCGATGATGTCCCCCAGTTGGAGGATGAACTCCGGCTGGACGGCTGATGAGGACCAGTTTTCCCGGGCGTTTCTGAGCAGCTGAAGACTATTACGATAGTAGCGTTTCCGCGTGCGGGCGTAATTAAAACCGTCGTCAATGTCCGCGTACTGAATGTCAGCTATTACACCGAAGGTAAAAAGTGGCGCCGTTTGACAACTGTCCTCCATGTTGGATGTTATGAACGGGACAACGGAGAACGACTTTAGCGGCGTGAAGAACAGCAAAAGCCGGTTACCTGTAAACGTCCTCACGTGACCCAGCCAGGCCAGCGTGTTTGTGTGGCGTCAAAAGTGCTGTGCCGGTCGCAGGATATAAACCTGCGAGGTCGGCTTGGCTCGGGCAAAGTAAAAGCACACACTTCCGGTTGTTCTTTGAAATAAAGCAGGACAAACGTCTTAATTAAAGATTTAAAAAAATGACTAGACACTATTAAATTTTTCTTTAGAAAATATTGTATGATTAAAGAAAAAATAAATATAGGCTCTGTCAGCTGATAAATGTGCCATGATATTGAAATCAAGGCCAGTTTGTTAGAAGTAACATTTAAATTAGTAAGTTTAAAATTCAAGCTGACTCAAGCTTTTTGTCTTGAAATGAATCTATAAAATATGGCTTCATAATCAATGAAATAATTAGATTCTGGTATATGACAGGGTGCAATGGAGTGGTTAGCGCTCCTGCTTCACAGCAAGAAGGTCGTGAGTTCAAATCCCGGCCAACTCAAACATCCTTGGCTGGAGCTGCATGTATGGGTTAATTGGCAACTCTACAGTATGTATAGGTTAACTCTAAAGTATCCCTAGTGAATGGTTGTCTGTCAATGTTCATCTATAAGTGCCAGCCCTGCAACAAACTGGCCAATGTCCAGAGTGTAAGGTCCAAAGCTGCTGGGATGGACTCCAGCCACCCGCAACCCCAAAATGTGATAAAGCGGTAGAAAATGAATGAATGAATGGTATATGACATCAGCAAACACAAGTATTCAGCTAAAAATGGGTGGAGGGAGGAGGCCAGTTTATGTTCTACATAAGATTATGTAAGTGTCTAATGTTCATGCTGTCACATTATCTATGATGTCTTACCATTGTAATTTTATTGAAAATCACAATAACAATTTGGTCACAAAGTGTCTAATCCATGTAAAGAAAGAAAGAAAATTTTAAAATACACATTCACCCTGACTTTGTTCTAGAGGGCTATGTATATGTATTTCCATTGTGCAATGATTAAACTTTTCATACCAATACTGCATAATAAAATAAAAGAGGATAATAGAAACAGAAAGATAAAACAGCAATGTGATAATTAGTCCACTATGATGCTGCTGCTTATAATCAGGTAAATCTGCATCCTACTATCCGCATTATACTCTGGGATAGGGATTAGTAAAGGTTAAATGGAAAGACATTCACAGAAGCTTTATACTGATACTCTTTTATGCCAACATTTATTAAAAACAAAATACAAGAGGTAATATTTAATAAACAAGACAGTTCAAAAGGTTAATACACTTTTGCAATTGCTATAAAATATTGCAGTTTCCTTATAAATTGTGGATTATTCAGCTGTAGCAACTTCTTGCTCCAGAGCTAAAGAAAGAACAAAAAAAACAGTTTTCTTCTTTGTTGCATAAAGTGGCAGATTGAAATGCATTTTAACTAGCCATGATAAAAGGTTACCTGAAGTGTTCTTTAGTGGAGTGTTTTGTGTTGGTCCAGTGATGTACTTTGGAATCCACTTGACATTGGTGGTTTGGGCCAACTCACCCCACTCCCCTTCAGCTTTTTCCTGCAAAGGGAGTCCAGAGAAAATGTAACCATCATATACATGAGTATCTGTCCAAAATCTTGGAAATGTTTACGGTATAAACATTTGTAAAGCACTGCTAAAAAGAAGGCATGCAAGTAAAAATGTGTAAAAATGGGCATGTTACTCCTCCAAAAGATCATGCATTTGTAGTAAAGCAATAACAACAGAACGCAAGTCAAATACATAAAAAAAAAAAAAAAACACCCAAAGAGTTATCACACAGCAGTAAAACACATGAGTAGATATGAGGTATCACCTCCTCTGTATCAGGGTAAGGTGACTTTAGCCCCTTTCTAGCTTGACCATACTCTCCCAAATGTGCTGGCTGCAGAGGAGCATAACTATTACTATGAATTAATGGTATTTACGTGACCTAATTAAAACAAATTCACAAATTTCCCACCTAAGTAATGGAATGGACACTGTATTGGGGCTGCACAATATATTGCAAATTTATCACAATGTCAACAATCCAAACAGACATTCACATATTTAAAGTAGAAAAAAACAGCCAATCAGAGGGTCAAATCAAAGTGTGATGTGACAAAATATAAACGTCAGTGGTACGAGTTTGACCAGTAAGAATCCAACTCACCATGCCAGTGAGGAGAACTGTTTTAATATTTGCTTGTTTTGTCCAGGTAAGCCCTGAAGAGACTGCTACGTAAACAGAGATGTCATCCACATGCCACACAACCTGTGCTTTTATATGGGAGATAAATCCGAAGTGAACTTTCAAAACTTGGATGCCTTGGTTGCCATTAACTAGAATTAAGAAGAGAAGCTTGAGGTATAGTCATATACTGCTGCAATATTTATTTAATTCAGTGTTTTGAATTTACAAAGCAAAAGCCATAAGACATTAACCACCGGAAACAGCTGCTACATGCTTCTTCCATCCAATAGTTCTTATCTGTTCTTCTTGTAATATGACTTGTTTTCATTGTCTGTTCTCACTTTTGCCTGAAAATTCAGTAACATCCAATCTACAGACTACACTGTTTACCTTTCAGTTACCATTACTGTTGGAACTATAAGCTGAGGGGTTACCAAAGTGTTTCTGTAGTTATTTGGGACCCTTTGTACCCCTTATGACAAAGGAAACTGACTTGTACTGTCACATGACCTTTTCCATAATTGCTCCAATGGGAACAAGAATAGACTTTTCCACAGGTGTTTGTCTGTGTTTCAAAAGACCTCAATGATCATGCTAAAATACCTGTTCAACTTGTATGAATTCTCCATGCTGCTCACAGCCTTTGTCAAACACATACTTCCCATGGCCAGACGGCTGCAAAGCAAGACACAAAAAAGGAAACTCATAATTATACAGGTCACTATTTTGTAACTAAATCAGAGTAATGAGTAAAAACAGCACTCACATTATTGCTAATAAAGCTGCCCTTGTATCTGTGGTTTGAGTGGATGTACTCCCCCTCTAACTCCATCTTTCCATTTAACCAGGAGCCTTTGTACTTGGAGCCAGTGCTGTGATAGTAGTAAGTGCCCTGGCCATGCCTACACAAATCAGCAAATGTTAAAGTCAGCATGCACAGTTTTCCCAACATAATTCACCGTAATATTTTGTACATTGGTACAACCAGATACTGAGGCTCGGTTTTAGAACAAAATCACATATTCATCATTTGTATTGGCCTCAAAGTAACATTCTTTGTATTGTATTGAGGAAATAGTTATTCAAAGCTCCTTATAACCCAGATCAAGTTACATTACTTCCTGCTCTCAGACTGTTTAAAGGACAAAAAAATAAAACAGGGACCTCAATAAAAAAACCTTACATTGGTTCATGTTCTGAACTTAAATAAAATGAGCATTATGGTATTGGTAGAGTAATCCATAAATAAAACTATGATATTTACTTCACAAGGAGGAACAGCAGCAGTTCTGTGGATCTGAAGTGTCTCAGTTAAAGCTCTATCTTTCAAATCTCAGTTGGATGGTCCAAATGACTCAACCAGTTACAGAAAGGCAACATGTTTCAGTTTAAAGCCCTGTCTTGTGGTGGTGGGTGTAAACAGTGCAAGATATTGTTAAAGTAAAACACACGTTTTTGTCATGTTTTGCACATACCTGTTATGCATCTTATTATAGAAGTAGACTCACATTACCTCAAGTGTTTATGCCATTGTCCATCATATGTGTCTTCAGTGGGATATGTGTAGACACCATGACCGTGTCTCAGGTCCTCAGCCCATGATCCTTAAAATAAAACAGGGCAAAAAAGTTAATAAAAACAACAATGAGCAAGGCTGAGATTCAGTCAAGACGAATTACAGTGCATGTTGATGTTCTTAAAATGAACATGCTGAAAGTGGCTTTGATTTTGGCAAACCTTCATATTTGGAGCCATCGGGATAATAGAAGGTGCCTTCTCCATGTTTCATGTTCTGGAAGTAGTTCCCCACATACCTTGCTCCATTCTTGAAGCGGTATGTCCCCTGATGGATAAAAACAAACAACAAAAACAGTCAAAGTATTACTTTAATTCTGTGACTAACGTTCAATATGTATATTTTTGTCCAATATTTTGGTTCTCAGTTCTTCCAGTTTATTATGGGCTTAGACGTTACCTGTCCATGTCTTTTGCCGTACTGATAGTGTCCTTCAAAGATGTCTCCGTTGGGCAGCACAGCTTTTCCAAATCCATGCCTTTCTCCTGCTTCATTTCTCTCTCCTTCATATTCCTATAAAACAGTTTAGGCTAGCGAGCTAACGACATCAAAAGTAATGCAAGAAACGTATTAAACTTGAATTGAATCAGCAGTAATTTTTCCTCACCCCAAGTTGATTGTGCTCATTGTCCAACTCCTCAGAGCCTACATCTGACATTTTACAATGACTTTATGTTTTGAAATATTCCAGCGTGAATGTTAGCTCAGTCGTTGCGCTTTTGCTAGTGTACGGTTTCCATGACAACAACTCTTGACACGTGACCAACCCAGCCAGCCCCAGCCCCACTCACATACTCGTGTTGACTGATTGTGTCCATAGAAAGTATAACCCGACAGTCATCAGTGTGAGCCTCCGGTGCCTACGGGATGTGGGACAGCAGCCGACATTAGAGTCCCAGTCCCTCTGATGTGTTCAGGGCCTGACCAGGACTGGTCTTCACTCATGGTCAGGAACTCCTCTTACCCGGTGCTCTGGCCCTCGTCAGCAGAGCCAAGGTGAAAGCACACCTGTTGTAGACTTTTTAATACATATATACTTTCTTATTCCAGAAAAACTGTCATAGGTAAGAGCAAAAGAAGGCAGTTTTCACAGTCATTTTGGAGGAGAAATATTAGTTACTAAGTAAACTAATTCAATTCACTTTAATACTTTTCTTGCATTACTTTTGATGTCGTTAGCTCGCTAGCCTAAACTGTGCTTCTGTTTTATAGGAATATGAAGGAGAGAGAAATGAAGCGGGAGAAAGGCATGGATTTGGAAAAGCTGTGCTGCCCAACGGAGACATCTTTGAAGGACACTATCAGTACGGCAAAAGAATCCCACAGCTTTTTAAAAGTTCAAACATTTTGTGGTATAGTAAAGTGTATTAATGAAAAGTTGTAGCAGCAAGATTTTGTAGTCATCATTAGATTCTCAAGTACCACCACAAAGACGCAGAGTACCAGTGGTACCTGTACCACAGTTTGAGAACTACTGCATTTTAATGCATTTAGAGAACATTTCTATGTCTAAATGTCCAACATTTTAGGAAATTTAGACATAGAAATGTTCTCTAAATGCATTAAAATAACCAGATGTCCTTAAAAGGCTTATTGTTTTGGAAACATCTTTTAGCCTTTTATTTTAGGTTTTGTCTGTTTAAACTTAAGATACTTACTAAGCTTTAGAAAAATAATCTAAACTAGAGCTTTAAAACAGCTTTTGCAACCCATATTTATGTAGTTGTAGGCATGTTTGGATAATATGTTGTACACTTGTGCAGTTAGAAATTTCAGTTCTTTCTTAACATCTGTAGTCACCAATATTATGGGTTGTCATAATATTTAGGTTGAGGCATTTAAAGTCACTGTTAGAGTCAAGCACTGTCAGCATGTGCTTGCTGAAGAGTCAACTGTTTCTGTTTTCTGTTACTAGAGATAACTTTTGTTATAAACTTGTATGTATAAATACAAATTAAAAATAACTGATTATCACATTACAATATGTTACTGACAAACTTGATGGCCTTCCAGTCTCGCCCTATCTTTAAGAAATATTTTCATAAATAATGGAGATGCTACACAGCAACAGAATGTGATTATGTTATTAATAGAACACTAAAATTAAATGTTTGTCATATTACTGTGAACAGACCAGTGTACAATACATTGTAATAAAAAGAAGGGAATGGTTAAAACAGTCCAAGTCCAGTCTTTGACCAAGTCCAGACTTTTTAACTTTTTTTGCAAATCAAGAAGATAAATGAATTGAGGTTTGTGGAAAGACTAGGTGGGACTATTCAGACAAAAGCAAAAAATATTATTATATATATATTATTATATCACATGTTTGCAATACTGTTCTTTCCTGTTGTACAGCAGTTGATTTTAAACTTCCCAGAAATTAATCTGATCTGCTTTTATCTTTGTGCATTATTTAAAAATGTGTCTCACATTAGCACAGACGGCAATTTATTTCATTTTAATATTCATAATTTTCAAATCCTACCTTTTTTTAAAAACAAACATTTAACTTTGTATAACTGATAATGCTTTCAGCTAACAACCAAAAACATTATACTTTTATTTACCTTTGCTAAAAGTAATAAGGACTGAGTTTAAGGTTTATTTTTATATTTATTTAATTAACAATTTATTTCAAATACTCAATACAAATAGATGTAATGGAATAGTGTCCAAATAGGATTGGGCAATTAGTGCAGTGTCCTATGAGGCTTTTTGGTGCATGCCAGCCCCCGAATGCGTCGTTCTTGAGGCCCTAGAAGGACAAGAAAAAATAAGCAGGAGGGAAGGATCTCAAATCCATTTATCATTATACATTTTAAAAGGCTGTTTAATCTAAAAGCAATTTCAGAGACTCCCTTAGTATCACTAGAGGGAGCTGGTACCACTACCAATTTTGAGGCCACAGGAGTAAACTTCAACTAATGAATGTAGAACCTGTTTAAAATAGACAAAAATCAGTGGAAGCACTCACTTTGACTTTTGGGAGACTGTCCATTTTCAGTCAACTTTTCAGCTGTTTCCTGTGAAACTTAATCCAACATCCAACACCAGAGCAAAGACAACTGCAGAGAAAAACTGACAAACCAGAGAGCATAGGACAAATGAAGAGATAAGATAGGGTTAATCACAGTGAAATGGTATAAAGAAGTCAGTGAGATAGGCATGATTCTACCAATCTCATGTCTAAGAAGCATCAAAATGATTTTGAGAATGTATGTTTTTGGGCTAACGGTTACGCAGGTTGGCTTTAATTTTATGGTCCTATTTTTTATATGTTGATGTTGTTCAATGAGAAAAACAATGAAGGTTGACCGTCCAGCTTTATCGTTAAAACAATGAGAGGGATTTCATTGTTAGGCTATTGAGTGAATGTCAGTTGTCAAGTGTGAGTGTAAAGTGGACAGCTACATTTGGGTTAGAGTTAGGCCTTATGTACTGTGAAGCGACATCTAGAATACTAACAGGTACAGATGAGAGCACATTACCCCAATGTTAGCCTACCTTCACTGGCTTCCAATTGAATTCAGAAAAAAGGTCTAAATCCTTCTCCTCACTTATAAGGCCCTCAGTGGTAAGGCCCCGTCCTGTCTCAGAGACCTCACAGTGCCGTACCGTCCTAATAAAGCGATTTGTTCTCAAAGTGCAGGGCTACTAGTCGTTCCTAGGGTTTCCAAAAGTACAATGGGAGTTAGAGCCTTCAGTTAATCCTCCAAGCTCCTGTTTTATGGAATCAGCTCCAGCTCATATGAAAGAGGCAGACACAATCTCTACATTTAAGGTTAGACTTTAGACTATCCTTTTTGATAGGGCTTCTATTGCCCCGCTGTTAGACATCCCACTGATGATTGGACCTTAGCTGTGCTCCATCTGTGCTACTGTCCCAACCCATAGACCCCTCCTGACCCCAGTTCCAATCACTAAGAGATTATCATGGACTATATTCATATTAATTTTCATTCATTTGTACATATGATGACTATTTATCTGTGACTTTTCAGGACACATCTATGTCACAGCCTGTCTGTTCCTGGGAATGGATCCCTCCTTCTGTGGTTCTCCCTGAGGTTTCTCTTTTTTCCCGGGTGTGTTTTTTTTGTTTTGTTTTTCCTCATCCTGATGGAGGGTCTAAGGAAAGGGTATGTTGTGTTGTCTAGCACTAGCTGCCTTCTGTTTGTGTGACTTTGAGGGAATTTTTATTGTGATTCAGGCTATATTAGGATGGTCTTTATTTCTTGTTGCTGCATTGTTCATCCAGCAGCAGTATTATGCAATAACTGCCCTGGATAAAGAGATGAACATTAAAGGACTACTGCTTTAAGTCACATTAGTTTCTAGATATCTCATTACGTCACCAGTGGAAAAACAGGTTCTTACAATTACATGTTCATATACCCTTTTTTTTATACATTTCATAGATGTATTAAAGTCAGAATATGATACTTGATTGTGGGTCTTCGTCAATTATGATAGACTGACACCAATGAACTGGTGAAATCTTGTGAGGTGTAGTGCTTAACTGTGGGTCTTTAGAGAGCCCCTATAAATTGACTAAGACCCTTAGTTAGATTTTAAAATTTCTCTCCAGATTTGAAGTTGAAGTTTACTGATTTCACTGATTCCATTTCAAAGCCATACTAAATAAATAAAGCAAAGTCTGATAAACTATTCCCCAGCAGGACCTCCCTGCTTCCTGGAGCTGTTAAGACTCATGCTAAATGAACCTCTGGGAGTAGTTAGAGTGTAGCCTCCATCAGTCTTTTCACCTGTGAGCTGTACTTCTGTGTGTGTCTTTCATTGTTTTTCTGTCCACTGCAAATCAATGAAATGTGCACTGGACACAATGAGGGACACACACATGGCATGTCTCTGAAGGACGGGGAGTCTGATGGAAAAAAAAGACCAATGGACAATGAGCCCAAGCTGCTCCCAGTGGTTCATGAGACATGAACTCTTAAAGCTCCAGGAAGCACAGGGTCCAGCAGGGAGCAGTCAGTTAGATTTGGTTTTGAAACAATACAGTGATAGACCTGTGTTTCTACTGGTGTTTTAACTGATGTGACTAAAGACTAAAAATAGCTACACTTTACAAGAACATACTTACCTTGACTGACGCCGACTTGAACTGAGAGACAAACTGAGCTTGATTTTACCTCGTCCTACCTTTTTGCTCAGAGGCTGTGTTTCACCAACAAAGTTTAAATTTAGGTCTAAGTTTTAACTCTGATCAGTGCTAATCTGCAGTAAAACCTTGTTGGTGAAATGACGCCAGAGTCTGTCCTCAGTTCAGCCAGGGGTGGTTTCTGACGTCCTGCAGGGAATACCGTTTGGATGGGTTTTTCTCCAAACAACCCCTCATCAAGTCTCTGAGTGCTGGCACAAAATGAGGCTCAGGTAAGAACCCATACTATGACATAACATGCTCTTTCATATAAATGTCTGTCTCTCTTACGTATTGAAAGGCTCGATGGGATCGGCACACCCCTCTTGGAGCCAATGGAGTGCTCACTTATTAACGGCAGCTTGTTGAAGAGGAGCTCATACAGCACTATCCCCATCTGCCACACTGTTGTGGGGCCGGCTAAGTATGGCTCGGACCGAAACCACTCAGGAGACGAGAAGATTGGAGTCCCTAAAACACAAGCCATATACAAACAAAACTGAGCTTACAAGGAGATAGATCCCAGAGAAGTATGAAGAGCAGTTAGAAGGCTTTACCCTGAGGCCCATCAAACTCCTGACCCGGAGTGAATGCTCTGGCACTGCCAAAGTCAATGAAGCGGGCTCTTGGAATATCATGGCCGCTTTCAATCAAAATATTATGTGGTTTTATGTCACGGTGGAAAACGCCTTTCGACTCCATGACTATGGCTGCATCGACCAGTTGCTGGAATATGACCTGAAGAAAAGAGTAAAAGACTTTATTCATCATGAACTAACGGAAGACATTGGATATGCCTAAATTCAGACACCTACTTTAGTCTCCGTCTCACTCAGGCCCTTGAGTCCACGTTCACTGAGGTAGACGACCATGTCGGCGCAAGGCTCTGGTTTCTCCAGCACCAACACAATCTCTGTTCCCAGGTCATACCAGTCCAACAGGACTGGAGTCACGCTGCAGCTGTCTGTCCCTGGTCCAGCTCCGACCTTCATGAGCAAATACACCTCCAGAGGAATCCTTGTGTTTGTGCCATTCAGCTCCTGCACAAGTTACAATATTAAGCAGACAAAAATGAACAAAACAGGCTCAATAGTGAGAAGAAAAAACATGCTATAAATGAGAACAGTCTGTTTGGATTTCAGAAGAATCTTACCACATCTGTGAACCGGACACTTGCCCATTTAATGTGTTTGATGGCAACCTGTGGAATAGAAACAGATTTGAATTTAAACTTGACTGTTTACTCAGTCAAAGCAAGTTTAATTTTTTAAATTAATTCAAAATTAAATATTTTGAAAAATATGTATTTTTATCATTTAAAATATACAAAATTGTAATTTCACATAATATAGGCACTTATTGTAAATAAAGAGATGTGGTTCTTGTCTTTCAATATGGTACAAACTATATTTCTCTGAAGTGTATGTCACATTTGTATTATGTGACATCTGACTTTGAAGATTGAGTTGACATATAAAATAATGGAGAATGCCTCACAGGAAAATTGTCCACAATGCGAACACCAGAAAACACTTGACCGTATCCTCCTTCCTGAATGTAATCCACCTGCAGGTACTTTTCGTTGAACTCTGCCGACACAAAAGACCCATATGAAGACGACAATCTTAATACTCACAGTGGCAATGATTATAGAGGATTTCTTAGACCAACTTACCCTTCACAGTGTTTTCATAGTCTCTGGAGCTGAATCTGGAGTGCTTTTCTGGATAAAGATATTTAAATTTTAAACCAATTAGAGAATTATTGTTACACAATAGAAATGAGTCATTATAAAAAATATATGGGGAATGACATGTGGCATCTCCACTGACCTTCTCTGAGGGTTTTGCTGCTCGATGACTCCTCAGCTGGAGAAGGGCCCTGTCTGGACCTGCTCGAACAATTGCTGGACCTAGAGACTTCACTGCCTCTCTCCTGACTTTCTTCTTCCTTATGGCTTTCAGAAGACACCCTGGCTGATCTGGAATCAGTGGGACACTCTGCAAAACCAAGAAAACAGATCTTCACTCATCTTAACTCTTAATGAAGCCTTATTTTCAATAAGGGGTATATAGTATCACTAGCACTAATCTCGAGGTGGCTTTGAATGCAGCCACTTAATCTGCCGACTTGAAAACTGTGGTCATTTTTCCTTGAAGCAATAGACTCAGTTTGTTGAGCAGGTTAAATATGTCACAACAGTAAGCGAGTTTCTCAACCCACTCTGTGCTACTAAAATGTGCTGCAAGTTGTGACTGTTTTTGTAAGAGAAAATGATGAAGCAGTTCTCACGACTCAAAAGTTCTGAACCAAACAATAATGCGCTTAGTTTATCCTCATGTACGTCTTCTTGAAAAATATACCGTACAAAAACAACGGGCTGGGGAGCAGTCTTAAACGGCCGTCCAGCTCAGGGTTTATGGGGGGGCCATCTTCTTGCGTGGCACATCATTTGCCTCGAGATGAAGGCTGTATTTCTGGCTCTGAAATACTTCCTCCAACAGCTCAGGGGTCACCATGTCCTAGTGCGTGTGGACAGCACAGCAGTGGTCTCTCATAGAAATTGTCAGGGCGGACTGCGTTCACACCGCCTGAACAGCTTCTGCTTTGGGCTCAGGACAAGTTCCTCTCCCTCAGGGCGATTTATATTCCTGGGCATATGAATGTGGGGGCAGACTTGTTCCCCAGACAGGCTGTGACACACTGGGAGTGGAAACTTCACCCCGAAATAGTGAGTCAGATTTGGGAGAAATTTTACTGGGTGGAGGAGGACCTCTTTGCTTCGTCGGAGACTGCACAATGTCCCCTCTACTTCTCTCTGACTTGTCCAGCTCCTCTGGGTCTGGACGCGATGGCCCATGTGTGGCCCGAACTGCATCTTTACGCGTTTCCTCCAATTGCTCTGAGTATGGCTTTCAGACCTGATAGCTCTCCTCGACAGCCGTTGCAGATTCTGACCAGGAGGGATCTCCTCTCTCAGGCACAGGGGACTGTGTTTCATCCCCAGCCAGAGCTTTGGAACCTATGTGTCTGGCCCCTGAGGGGGACCAATTAAGGGACATGGGACTCCCAACCCCTGTTGTAAACACTATTTTGAGTGCTAGTGCTCCCTCTACTTGGAGGACCTATGCCCTCAAATGGCATGTATTTGAATCCTGGTGCATCATGCACCATGCAGACCCTGTTCACTGCCAGATTGTTTCAGTGCTGGAGTTTTTGCAGGAAAAACTGTCCTCGGGCACTCATCCTAGTACACTCAGGGTTTTTGTGGCCGCCATTTTGGCTAGCCACGCTCTGATTGATGGGGTGCCAGTAGGGAGACACACTCTAGCAGCTGAGGCCACCTGCTAGAGTGACTGTCCCTACTTGGGACCTAGCTGTTGTACTTGAGGGCCTTGTGTCTTCCCCTTTTTAACCATTGGAGTCAGCACCTGTCAGATTCCTGACTCTGAAGTTGGTTTTTCTGGCAGAGCCTGTGGATCCCCAATTCTCTTTAGAGAGGTAATCCTCTCTTGGGTCATTTTGCATCCTCACCCTAATTATCTCCCGAAGGTTCCATTCTCTGCTCTGAATCCTGTTATTCTTGAAGCCTTCTGTCCTGCTCCGTTTACTATGTGGGAGCAGGAGAAGTTTCATTTACTGTGTCCAGTGTGCGCTCTCTGGACTTGTCCACCACACTGGCCTAAGTCCAAGCAGTTCTTCTTGTGCTATGGGGGCCGCCAGTGGGGGGGCTGCGGCCACTAGGCAGACTATGTCATGTTGGGTGAGGGATACTATAGCTTTAGCCTATGATTTGACCAGAGGGGTGGGTCCTTCAACAGCTCTGGTGAGGGGGGTCCCTCTGTAGCAAATTTGTGATGCAGCAGGCTGGTTCTCTCCACACACTTTTATCAGATTTTGTAGTTTGGATGTCCAATCAGATTTTGTAGTTTGGGCTTGTGTGTCCTTGAGTCTTCATCCTAAAGTTGCATTTGTGTCCCCTTTGGGCTTAGTGCACATAATACACTTCCTTGGGGTCCAGACACTTTCAGTGCGGCAGCGTTGGTATTCTCGTTCCCATAGCGTTTGCTACGCAGCATCGAAGTATAGCTTTTGAAGGGGAACAACGTTTTGATGGCTTCATAGCCTCATTTAAAAGCCACTCGCCACATATTACACAGAGCGAGCTTGGGTAGTGTGTGATACTTTTTGAGATAAGACTGTAATTTAAACTTCGACTCGTGATATGTTTTCTTAAATGCAGCTTTCCTTTTGTTGGAAGTTGTGACTTCTGCCTCTCATCATTGGGCTTTTCCCTCTGATCAAAGAAGCTCTCCAGAGATAATTGTTTTGTTGCTCATTTTAGCTTGGTTCAATGTGATCCACTAAAATTAATTTAAAAAAATTCTGTGTGGACCAGTAAAAAATGAGCCACCCTGGGGGTTGGGGACCCCTGCTTTAAAACATGGAAATATATATATATATATATATATATATATATATATATATATATATATATATATATATATATATATATATATATATATATATATATATATATATATATATATATATATATATATATGTATAAGTGCGCTGTGCCAAACTGAACACTGCCTTAATGCCTGATGTTGTACACTTAACCAAGTCTTACCTGGATATATTTTCTTCTTCCAGAGTTTTTTGGCCAGTGCTGTCTCCTTTTTCCCTTTGCTCTTCCACTTTCCTCTGCCTGAGGTGTGACTTGGACCAGGGGTGGCATTGGACCCAGACCTAGACTTCTTACTGGGTTCTTGCTGCATTTCCTCACACATGTCCTTTCTTTTGCAGCTCTGGACACGTTCTGCACTTCTCCAAGACAAAATCCTACTGGGCCCTGGTGTAGGACTGGACCCAGAGTTGGCTCTTTCCACTAAACTTGTGGTTTTCCTTCTGTGAGGACTCGATACCCATTGCTTGGATAATGTCCTGTAAATAATGGGACAGGAGCGCCATCCTACAAACATAAAAACACATGATAACACATTGTCAGTGGTCAGTTTATTTAAATGTACTTCTTCAGTTAAAGCATAGAGTCCTACCTTGACACTTCTTCCGTCGACTTTCATGAGTCACTGGCCATGATTTAAACAACATCTTCTACTAATAATACCTAATCAACAGAAGAAGAAAAAACAGCTAGCAGCCTGACAAAATGTCTAACAAATGATGAAAAAGAACAAACTCAACTAAACTAATCTAAGAACACTAAACTAACATAACTAAAACAAAATTAGCCTCACTAAAACTCACAAACAATCTATAGAACACCTTACTACTGCTAATTACTTGCCAACTACGATCAATGACTTTCAAATTGCTATCTAACTAATCAATATCTCCCTGCTCTAGTGAATTGCTCAAATGAACTGACCACAGACAGAACTCTGGACACATTCTACCATCACGTGATGTCATCTCAAACTTCTAATTTATGCAGTGTTTATATTTAAAATTTTGTTCCCAATTATATTGTAAAATACATATTGTACATTTAACAAAATTATTTTAAAGAAATAAAGAAAAGCTCCAGGATATGTTTGATTTCCTGATAAGAAATTAATTTTACATACATTTATATAGAAATGTCTTTTTTTAACAACCCCAGCCAGGGAACAACATCCTACTGTCACATTTGCTGCTTGTTCAATTAAGGAAAGGTTTAACACCAATAAAGCATTGTTTTTAAAAAGCAGTGACGAGTGCAATTGTTGCAATATTTGAAGGTAACAATAAACAAATATGATTTTGAGAACAATGTTGAGCATTTCTGTATATTTACTTCAACTTTTGGGCAACCTTTGACTTTGAATTTTTTTTCTCAATACTTTATTTTTGGTTGCAATCCTTTATTTTTTTTTGCTTGCATTTTTTTTTTTTTTTGTTATTTTACTTTTGCAAAACTTTATTTACTTTGTGAAATTGAATTGACTCCATACCCTTCCCTTAATTAAACACAATTATAAAGTTAAACTTAGGGGAAACCAAAAATAAAAATAAATAAATAAAAATCACTTCCCCCGGACTTGTCACGTAACAATAACATAGCTCTAGAGACCAGAACCATCTTTTGTACCAAGTTGTAAAAGTGTTTTTTACATTTGTAAAGTCACGCATTGGATTTTACAGTATAATTCGTCTTCTTCTGGAGCCTGCCCTCAAGTGGACGGAGGAATATTGCTATATGGTGGTGGCCATACATGAGGATCATTTAACATCGCATGTCTTAGCCGCTTGATTATGCCACACACCTGTTGAATTACTTTTACTTTTACTTTTTTTTTTGTTTTTTTTTTTTTGTGAAGATTGGCGAAAATATTTTAAGTAAAATGGTAAGTTTATTAGGATTCACACAGATATCTCCAGTAAATACTGTATGATAATATGAATGCATATAACATTATAGCAGTTACTACTACTACTACTACTACTATACAAGCTGATTGTCTCTATTCTGTCACAGGGTTTTATTCTTCCAGCAGATACCAGAGTTAAGCCAAAAAGAGGTTGCAGGAGAAACTCAGAGTAGGGGCTTGACTTTTTTTTTTTACTGGTCTATGCATACATTGACCCTTTGAAGGTAATCCACATGATTTGTTTTGTTTAGCCTATTATTAGACCCTACACATTTAAAAAGTAAGAACAACTTTTGGAAAAGAAGAGGAAAAAAACACCCACACACACAAAAAACAAACAAACAAACAAAGCATAATACATACTTAAGCACATAAATCACATAACTGATAGCCTCTTGGCATTGTCATACATTATTTCTGCTTTAAAATTACTTTATTTTGGAGTGTTATTCCATTAAAATAAAGCTAATTACAACTTTTTATTTGCATATGTACAGTTTCTTCAAATGTATCCATTAAAAATCCATTAAAACATGTTCCATAACAAAGGCTGTCTATCAAACTAAATCATCATCACAGATAATAGACTGTGTGACCTCTTCTTAGTGGGCCTTTATTTAGACAACTTGAACTTGACTTGACATTAACTCATAATCCGTGAGATTTTGCCATCTGTTGCATTAAAGATTAAAGTCAAGTGTTGTTTCAATCCATTGGCTTTTTGAGATTTAGGTAATATTCAAAATGTCCAACAGGGGTAGTTATTCAATCAATGGAGGCCTCATGCCAGTTCAAAAAGACTGCAGTGGTAATCCACATTGTCCTCAAACAGTGTCATTGTCTGTTTGAGGACAGCCTCTAAGAATATCTCACTCTCGATTAATTCCCTTAAGTAACCCATATTTAAGATGGACACACTGTAATCCACAGATCTATTGGCTGCTTGTTCATGATTTAGCACCCCTCTCGTCAGTTTACAACCATCCAATCCTTCTCTCATGACTCGGCGCGACAGAGGGAAGAGTCTGTGCTGTTTTCTCTCTCATGTCTCATCAGTCTGCTTATGCCATTAACAAAGGTTTGGGAAAACACTTTCTTGACGAGCATGTGATCAGAAATGTGTGACAAGATGATAAGGAAACTGTACAAAATGTATTTCAAATATTGGTCATCTTTGCCCTATTACTCCTCCTCTAATAAGAATACATTATAAAAATAGAATAGGGGGAACTAGCCACAGGGCTTGTGTGAAGTGACTAGATACGGTTTATTACACTACCAGGAGTAATGAACACTCTATTAATTAAAGCAAAAGGGGGAGAGAGAGAACACAGATTTATTACAACAGTGGTTCCCAAACGAAGCCAGGGTCCAAAAGTGGGTCGCCACCAAATTTCTGTTAGTTGAAACATAAAAAAAAAAAAAAGTTAATGGCATTCCATAGGTTTTTAATGAAAAAGAAATGAAAAAGAAAAGAAATAAGGCCAGGAACAAGAAAATGTGAACGACACTATCCTAAGAATCACAGAAAGGATAATAAAAAGGATACAAAAGTAGATTTTTTTTTTTTCATGTGTGCTGATGCTCTGAACACTTGGGTTGGATTTTTAATAAATACATTAGCAACAGTTGTAACAAAGACTATGGGATGCGACTATGGCAGGACATTATATTAGGTGTTTTGTCAGAGTATTGAATGAGACAGAAATGATTCAATGGTTAAATGAACCTTCATCCGGAATATTTTGGAACTTGGTATATTTTCAGTTAATATTATAGATTAGATTATAATCCTTTAAGCGTCCCAACATTTCTGATTTAACATTATGTTTGGCCGAGGTCACACTCCTCTGGTATTCATTCTTTCTTGAGCTGCAGTTGCTCTGTGTTTGGATTTATAACAAAAGCTCTGAGACATTTCCATGATATGAGATGCCAAACTAATTACTTGTCTCCACCCACATTCACAGGGGCTTTACCTAAATATAGGTATTCACTGTGTTCTGAAACCAAGGGGACTCTATAAAAGCATCCCAGGTCAAAGCCCAGTATTGTTGTTCATCTTGGACTCTCTTGGCTTCGCTCACATTAAGTAAGTAGCAGTAACTTCTTTGAATTTACAGAAATGTAATCTTCAGTCTGGTGCTCTCTGTATGTCTTTGCTTGTGTTTTAGAGATGAGTTCAGACGCTGATATGAGTGTGTTCGGGGAGGCTGCCCCGTTCCTCAGGAGACCTGAACGAGAGAGAATCGAGGCCCAAAACAGGCCATTTGATGCTAAAACTGCAGTGTTTGTGGTCGACTCCAAGGAACTGTTTGTGAAAGGGATTGTGCAAACCAGAGAGGGGACCAAAGCCACTGTCAAGACTAGTTCTGGGCAGGTACATCAGTCATGAGCAAAAGTGTTTTTAGCTTAAACGTATTGAGTAAAAACATTTTATTTTTTTTACAATCACAGGTTGTAACAGTAAATGAAGACCAGATCTTCCCCATGAATCCACCCAAATTTGACAAGATTGAGGACATGGCCATGATGACCCACCTTAATGAGGCGGCAGTGCTGTATAACCTCAAAGAGCGTTATGCAGCCTGGATGATCTATGTAAGTCCTGTTCCAGGGGAGTGGCTGTTGTGTTGTTTGTACACCACAACCACTAACAAACATTTACGTCATTTACTCTTGTAACTCACCCAAATTCAGGATTCAGGGTGTTTTCTTGCATTATATTCCATATTTCCTTTGAATTTGTGCTGCTGCCATTCCCGCCCCTGCCTGTCTCGGATGCTGCTACTTTGTGAGAAGAGGTTGGCAACCTTAGGAGCTTGGGTCGTTGTTGGCAGACAGTGGCGTAATTTGTTGCTTGCATGGGGCAAATGCAGTACCTTCTCAAAAACAAGACACTGACTGTGTCACTGCTTGTGTCTTGTGTCCTTGTACCACAGTGGGTTCTGCTCTGTGTGACACTGTGTCATCTGCACTGAGTCAGACAGGTACAGTTCACCTGCAGGTTTCCCTCCCAGACCTTGCGCTGCAGAGGCTGTTAAAGAAGGTGAACTCAGACCTATGTGAACTGTGAATTGTATTGAGGACCACACACAGCACTAGTCAAAAAAACTAACTTTTTGTAAAATTGCTATTGAGATTTCCTCAGCGCCAGCACAAGAGTTTGATTTTGTCACTGGCCTCATGGCATATGAATTTGATTCTCTCAGCCATACCGTGTCTACTGTGTCTGAACACCATGAAACATACGCACACATTCATACATCAGTGCCACAGACACTACGGGGGCAAGGTAATTTGTTGATAAGGTTCTTTAATTTATTTATCTGACGTCTGCTTGGCTGCATTAATGGTCTAATCTTTTTTTTTTTTTTCTGCAGACCTACTCTGGGCTTTTCTGTGTCACTGTGAACCCATACAAGTGGCTCCCAGTGTACAATCAGGAGGTAGTTGTGGCCTACAGGGGCAAAAAGCGTCAAGAGGCTCCACCACACATCTTCTCCATCTCTGACAACGCCTATCAGTTCATGCTGACTGGTAAAGGGCAGATACTCAAAAATCTGTATTCACACAAACAATGTGAAGTGCACACATGATTTTAAACTTGAATATTGAATGGTTTGTGTACTTTTAGATCGAGAAAACCAATCCATCCTTATCACGTAAGTAGCATGCTAATAGAAAAATACCACCTTCTTAAACTAAGGAAATTTGAAGTATGTTTTGCATTTGTTTAGTGGAGAATCTGGTGCAGGGAAGACTGTCAACACCAAACGTGTCATCCAGTACTTTGCAACAATTGCAGGGTGTGGCGACAGGAAGAAAGATGCTGTTCAATCTGGCAAACTGCAGGTAGTTAAAGCCTAAAGATGACTTTTTTCTTAATTGTTTTTGTCTTCGCTCATTCTGACGGGTTTTGTTGCAGGGAAATTTAGAGGATCAGATCATTTCTGCCAACCCACTGCTAGAGGCCTTTGGAAATGCCAAAACTGTCAGAAACGATAACTCTTCACGTTTTGTAAGTGTAAATTTACCAAAGCATTAAAGTCCTGTTATGATTTCTCACACATTTATCAAATTGTTTTTATTTATTTGGCTTCAGGGCAAATTTATACGGATCCACTTTGGAACTTCAGGGAAACTGGCCTCTGCCGACATTGAAACTTGTAATTCACAATGAAATAGCGATGCATGAAACATTTGAAACATTGTTTGTTTTGTTTTTTAACTTTGTTGCTCTTTGTAGATTTATTGGAAAAATCCAGAGTAACGTTTCAGTTGTCTGCGGAGAGGAGTTACCACATTTTCTATCAGATAATGTCCAACAAGAAGCCTGAGCTGATTGGTAACACATGCAGTGAAAGCACTGTAGCACAGAATACAGACTGTAAAGTCAGATCAGATTTGACTTGTGTTTTTGTCCTCTTTAGAGACTCTGCTCATCACCACCAATCCCTACGACTACCCCTTTGTGAGTCAGGGGGAGATAAGTGTGGCCAGCATTAATGACAGTGAAGAACTGCTGGCCACAGATGTAAGTACCTATTCTTTTATATTTTTAATACACATTTCCATGACAACAGCAACTGTGGTGTGTATTTCCAGAGTGCTATTGACATCCTTGGCTTCACTGGAGAAGAGAGGATTGGCATTTACAAACTAACAGGTGCAGTGATGCATTATGGGAACATGAAGTTCAAGCAAAAGCAGAGGGAAGAGCAGGCAGAGCCAGATGGAACTGAGGGCAAGTAGCTTTAGTGGATTTTTTTGTCTTTCGTTTTAGAAGTTTCATTTTTCCAACTTTTGATTTTCACATGAAATGTTACATATATTTAAGTAGTCTTACTTTTATTTTAACATTGTTTTTCTTTGTCAGTGGCTGACAAAGCAGCATACCTGATGGGCCTGAACTCTGCAGACTTGCTAAAAGCACTTTGTTATCCAAGAGTGAAAGTGGGGAATGAGTATGTGACCAAAAGTCAAACTGTTCAGCAGGTTAGTGTGTAATATAATAAAATTATTCATTCATCGGTTTCTGTTTATGATCTTTTCCTAATTTCAACTGCAGGTCTATAATTCCATTGGTGCATTGGCTAAATCAGTTTATGAGAAGATGTTCATGTGGATGGTCCTCCGCATTAATCAGATGCTGGACACCAAACAGCCCAGACAGTTCTTTATTGGAGTGCTGGACATTGCTGGCTTTGAAATATTTGATGTTAGTAAATGTTGTATCTTCTAATATTTAATAATGATTGATCATAAGTCAACTAGGATTATTTTCCTGTTTTGCAGTATAACAGTCTGGAGCAGCTGTGCATTAATTTTACCAATGAAAAGCTGCAACAGTTTTTTAATCATCACATGTTTGTGCTGGAGCAAGAGGAATATAAAAAAGAAGGCATCGAGTGGGAGTTCATTGACTTTGGGATGGACCTTGCTGCCTGCATTGAACTCATTGAAAAGGTTACACACATGTAGTATAACGTAGGGTGAAGCGTAAAGCATATTATTTTACCTGAATATAATTCTAAATATAATATGTAATTTTCAATTAGCCAATGGGTATTTTCTCCATCCTTGAAGAGGAGTGTATGTTCCCTAAGGCTTCAGACTCCACCTTCAAAAACAAGCTTTACGACCAGCATCTTGGAAAATCTAGCAACTTTCAAAAGCCTAAGGCCATTAAAGGGAAGGCCGAGGCTCACTTCTCACTGGTGCACTACGCTGGCACTGTGGACTACAGCATCACCGGCTGGCTGGACAAGAACAAGGACCCTCTGAATGAAACAGTGGTGCAGCTCTACCAGAAAGCCAGCCTCAAACTGCTGGCCTCTCTGTATATGACCTATTCTTCCTCTGACGGTAAAAGGCGAAACAGTCATAAATATATACGTCCTTTATAATGTAAGCCCCCTGAGGATTTTCATAATGTCCATAATAAAAATGTTCCCTGTCAGAAAACACAGCTGGAGCTGGTTCTGCAAAAAAAGCTGCAAAGAAGAAGGGCTCATCATTTCAGACTGTGTCAGCCCTCTTCAGGGTAACTGCACTGAAAAAAACAAAAATTATACAAAAAGTTTTGAACAACAACAAAGAGCTCAGTTTTTAAAGTGATCATCTTCAACAGGAAAACCTGGGAAAGCTCATGACCAATCTGAGAAGCACCCATCCTCATTTTGTTCGGTGTCTAATTCCAAATGAGACCAAAACTCCAGGTATAAAACCATTTTTACCCAGCATGCTGACATACATGTGATGGTGTACATAGTATACAACATGGTTGTTGTGGACACTTAGGTATAATGGAACATCATCTGGTGATCCATCAGCTGCGATGTAATGGTGTGTTGGAGGGAATCAGGATCTGCAGGAAGGGCTTTCCCAGCAGGATCCTTTATGGGGATTTCAAGCAAAGGTAACACACAAAAAACAACATTGGTGTGCAAGTTGTTGTCAGTGATACACATTCTCCTTTCTGTACAGGTACAAAGTACTGAATGCTAGTGTGATCCCTGAAGGACAGTTTATTGACAACAAAAAAGCTGCAGAGAAGCTCTTAGGTTCTATAGATGTGGACCACACACAGTATAAGTTTGGACATACCAAGGTAAGTCTTCATAAGAGATGAGTGCTGTCAAAGAAGCTGGTTCTAAGATTTATTGTTTGTCTTTAAGGTGTTCTTTAAAGCAGGGCTCTTGGGTTTGCTTGAAGAGATGAGAGATGAGAAACTGGCCTCTCTCATAACTAACACTCAGGCCTTGTGTCGTGGCTTCCTCAGACGCAGAGAGCTTCAGAAAATGACGGAGAGAAGGTACTGCTGTGTTACACTGTAGTTGTTTTCTATATAGAAATGTCAGTTCATTAAAATGCTGTACCACCTTCCAGAGATTCTATTTATATAATCCAATACAACATTCGCTCATTCATGAACGTCAAACATTGGCCCTGGATGAAACTGTATTTCAAGATCAAGCCACTTCTGAGGAGTGCTGAGACTGAGAAGGAGATGGCCTTGATGAAGGTGGAGTTTGCCAAATGCAAAGAAGATTTAGCCAAATCTGAGGCAAAAAGAAAAGAAATGGAGGCCAAAATGGTCTCCCTTCTTCAGGAGAAGAATGACCTCTGCCTGCACATTCAGTCTGTAAGTACAAACATATGTCCTGGAAAACTTGGACTTTTATTACTAAACCAGGTTTAAAGTCATGGAAAAATAATGGAAAATGTTAGTAGAATGGCAACACAAGTTGATCATCACTTATAAGGCCCATAATATTACATTTTAAAAGAGAGTGTGAAAATATATGGTAATAATGGCACATAGAAATTGTGAAGAGTTTAATCACGCTGATGATTACTGATTTTTACTCTATAGGAAAGTGAGAGCCTTGCTGATGCAGAGGAAAGGTGTGAGGGCCTGATCAAGAACAAGATCCTGCTGGAGGCCAAAACCAAAGAGCTGAGTGAGAGACTGGAAGATGAGGAGGAGCTCAATGCTGAACTGACGGCGAAGAAGAGGAAGCTGGAAGATGAGTGCTCTGAACTCAAGAAGGACATTGATGACATGGAGCTGACTCTGGCTAAAGTGGAAAAGGAAAAACATGCCACTGAGAACAAGGTCTGTCCACTGTTTGGCTTATTTTACTCTAAGATTACAAGCAGTTCTTATCAAATTTTCTCTACATACTTAGATTAAAAATCTGACTGAGGAGTTGTCCACTCTTGATGACACCATTGCCAGGCTATCCAAAGAGAAGCTCGCTCTGCAGGAAGCTCACCAGCAGACTCTGGATGACCTGCAGGCAGAGGAGGACAAAGTCAACTCTTTGACCAAAGCAAAAGTTAAACTGGAGCAGCAAGTTGATGATGTAAGATTCAACTCATTAAATACAAACAAAAACAATCTAAGAATATTATATAAGGGGCTAACTGTAATCTATTGCCAGCAATGGGAGTATAAATAGGGATCTGCACTAGCTCTTGTACAAGTACTCTGTGCATCAAATTTTGTTTCCAGTGTCACTCATTGTTCTGTTTCCATAAATTAAATATCTAAGTCAAGAAACAGAAGCTAACCCTTGGGAGCTTCTCTAACTTATTAAACTTTAAACTTGTCTGGGATATTTAGGGTACTATAGAAACGTTACTGAAAAGTGTATCTATGTCTTAGCTGGAGGGCTCTCTGGAACAAGAGAAAAAGGCCCGGATGGATGTGGAGAGAGCCAAGAGGAAGCTTGAAGGAGATCTCAAACTGAGTCAAGAGTGCATAATGGATTTAGAAAACGACAAGCAGCAGCTGGAGGATCGCTTTAAAAAGTATGTGTAGGGTTAGTTTTGTCAAACCATTGTTATATTGTAATATATTTTATTTATATTTTTGGTGTTCTCTGACAGAAAAGATTTTGAATTCAGTCAACTTTTGGCAAAGATTGGGGATGAGCAAAGTGCCTCAATGCAGTCCCAGAAAAAGATCAAAGAGCTTCAGGTAAAAATATAGAGATAGCATGGATTTTGGATCAATTTCATTAACAGGTTTTGTTGTTTAAGGCGCGAATTGAGGCGTTAGAAGAGGAGATAGAAGTGGAGCGTGTTGCTCGAGCGAAGGTGGAAAAGCAACGGGTGGATGTCTGCTGCGAACTGGAACAACTGAGTGAACGTCTGGAGGAGGCCGGAGGAGCTACAGCCGCTCAGATTGAGATGAACAAGAAAAGAGAAGCAGAGTTTCTGAAACTGAGACGAGACTT
The DNA here is from genome assembly GCA_036850595.1 of Rhyacichthys aspro. Taxonomy (NCBI): domain Eukaryota; kingdom Metazoa; phylum Chordata; class Actinopteri; order Gobiiformes; family Rhyacichthyidae; genus Rhyacichthys; species Rhyacichthys aspro. Next base: position 17,329,930 of record CM072166.1, on the reverse strand, counting down.
AGAAGAGAGCACCTTTCATCATGAAGCCACTATGGCAGCTCTGAGGAAGAAACATGCAGATAGTTTGGCTGAGCTGGGAGAACAGATAGACAACCTACAGAGAGTCAAACAGAAGCTGGAGAAAGACAATAGCGAATACAAAATGGAGATCGATGACCTCAGCAGCAATGTAGAGGTCATGGCCAAGGCCAAGGTAAGAGCTAATTTAGTCAAACATGAACATGTATTACTTCATTTAATAATTGTTATCATCTTCACTTACTTCTAGACTAATTATGACAAGATGTGTCGCTCTCTGGAAGACCAACTGAGCGAATACAAGACAAAACATGACGAGAACAGCCGTCTGATCATGGAGTTAAGCGCTCAAAGGGCAAAACTTCAGAATGAAAATGGTATGTTTTTCATTATTTTTTATGTAAATGTCTAAAGTTCTCCTCTTTCTTATGTTGTTTTGTAAACTTGTGGTGCAGGTGAGTTTGCTCGGCTTCTCGAAGAGAAAGAAGCAGTGCTCTCTCAAATAGTGAGGGCTAAACTCGCATTCAATCAACAAATAGAGGAACTGAAGAGGCAGGTTGAGGAAGAGACTAAGGTTTGTTGGACTGTGGTGAACTCCATATTATAGTGTTGTTGTTTTTTTTTAACTAAAATTCAATGAAATGTATATTTGTTGTTTTCAGACTAAAAATGCTCTTGCCCATGCTTTGCATTCGGCTCGCCATGACTGTGATCTGCTCAGGGAGCAGTATGAAGAGGAGCAAGAAGCCAAGGCTGAGCTCCATAGAGCAATGTCTAAGTCCAACACTGAGGTGGTGCAGTGGAGAACCAAGTATGAGACTGATGCCATCCAACGCAACGAGGAACTGGAGGAGGCCAAGTAACAGTTGTTTAATCTTGTATGTTTCCAGTGAAGTATTGTCAGTATTTATTTATTTTATCTGTATATTTAGAAAAAAGCTGACCCAGCGTCTACAAGACGCTGAGGAGGCCATCGAGGCAGTAAATGCAAAGTGCTCGTCTTTGGAGAAAACAAAAGAGCGACTTCAGGGAGAAGTGGAGGACCTGATGTCTGATGTGGAGAGGGCAAACGCTCAGGCAGCTTGTCTGGATAAAAAACAGAGGAACTTTGATAAAGTAAGGAGAGCACTAACACATTCAGTCTCACAATTACTATGGTATATACTGAGCACTCTAGTTTAGAGACTGAAATCTATTATATGTTCATTGATATAATACAAAAATACACCTCATTTATCAGTGCACAAGTCATAAGTGTTTCATATCCAAACCAGATTCTGTCAGAGTGGAAGCAGAAGTTTGAGGAGAGCCAGGCTGAGCTTGAAGGATCACAGAAAGAGTCCCGTTGTCTCAGCACTGAACTCTTTAAACTCAAGAACTCTTATGAAGAGGCTTTGGAACATCTCGAGGTCCTGAAAAGAGAGAATAAGAATCTACAACGTACGCAAATGCTAAACTAAAAATTCATTTTCTGAAGGAATAACACTCAGAAAACCTGTTAAGATGAACTGTTTTTGCATTTTATCTCCAGAGGAAATCTCTGATCTGACTGAACAACTTGGACAGAACGGCAAAGTTATCCATGAACTAGAAAAAACGAAGAAACAACAGGAGAATGAGAAGACAGAGATTCAAACAGCGTTGGAAGAAGCTGAGGTGATGTTTTTCATTAGTTAATCTTTTTGTACAATTGTACCGGTTCTTGTATTATAAGTACACTCCTATTGCTATTGTCCTCAGGCCTCTCTGGAACACGAGGAGTCCAAGATCCTCCGTATCCAACTCGAACTGACTCAGGTTAAGAGCGAGGTCGACCGAAGGCTGGCTGAGAAGGACGAGGAGCTTGAGCAGATGAAGCGCAATCACCAGCGTATCCTTGAAGCCACGCAGTCTGCCTTAGACGCTGAAATCCGGAGCAAGAACGATGCCATGAGGATCAGAAAGAAGATGGAGAGTGATCTCAATGAGATGGAGATCCAGCTGAGCCACGCCAACAGACAGGCTGCTGAGACCCAGAAACAGCTGAGGAACATTCAGGCACACCTTAAAGTAAAAGCACCAAGTCACACATAGTCCAGTGTAATGTGTCATTTATATTTTCTTATTAGATTTAAGTAATGTAACGTGGATAGAATTAGAGAGCTGGGGCAAAATATCTGTTTTTTCCTTGTTGATTTTTATTATGCCTCTAGTTTGAAGACTATCAAACATCAATTAAACACAGACTTTTTTAATCAGTTTGCTGGGCAGTTAATGGGGGTAAATATATTGAACTAATGCACAGCTTGTGTTTTTTGAGGTCTTCTACCTTAAAATACTTCTATTTAGGTGATTCTTTTTTTTTTTTTTTGGTACTTTTTATTAAATTAGGACCTGGAAGATTTACAAAAAACTTCCTATCTTAAATGTTTGTAGAGGTACAGGTGAGGCAAAAAAAAATTATCACAAAAGCCATAATACATTTAGTGTGAAACCAAAAAAAAAAAAAAAAAAAGAAACAGTAAAAGAAACATGAATGCAAAATAAGTAGTTGTAGTCATAAGAGTAGTGGTAAAAACTGTCCAAAATTCAGTGCAGATGTTGATGAGACTGTGTCTGCAGGAACAAACCCTCCACCTGGACGAGGCTCTGCGCAGCCAGGACGAGCTGAAGGAGCAGGCGGCCATTGTGGAGCGCAGGAGCAGTCTGATCCAGGCCGAGGTGGAGGAGCTCAGAGCAGCTCTAGAGCAGTCGGAGAGGAGCCGCAAGCTAGCAGAGCAAGAACTGACTGACGCCACTGAGAGAGTGGCTCTGCTGCACTCTCAGGTGAGAGATCAACCAACAATCAAATATAGGTTTGATGTGGCTGAACTTGCAACTCATTTCGTTTCAATTCAGAATACTAGTCTCCTGAACTCCAAGAGGAAACTGGACGCAGATGTTACTCAGTTGCAGAGAGAGGTGGACGAGGCCACACAAGAGGCTCGCAATGCAGAAGAGAAAGCTAAGAAAGCAATCACAGATGTGAGTCACGTCTAAGTAATATGTCAAACTATAACACGAAATAATAAGAATTAATGTCATTTAAATAAGAGCAGATGGTGATGTGCCGGGTCTATGTAAAGAATAAGATTTAAAAAATGGTTTGAATTGTTATTATAAAATACTTTTTTTTATTTATAATGATATACATACGACACTAACGCTGAAACTCTCGAATTCATGATATTGCCTGGGCCTTTTGTTGTTTTGCTGTGTAACTCTAGGCATCCATGATGGCAGAGGAGCTGAAGAAAGAGCAGGACACCAGCAGCCACCTGGAAAGGATGAAGAAGAACCTGGAGACCTCTGTCAAAGATCTGCAGCAACGTCTGGATGAGGCCGAGCACCTGGCTCTGAAGGGCGGCAAGAAGCAGCTGTGCAAACTGGAAACAAGGGTATGACACTCATTCATATTGCACTTTTAATGTCCTAACAAAGTGTGGTCATTTTCCATCCATCCATCCATCCATCCATCTTCTTCCGCTTATCCGGGGGGGGGGGGGGGGGCAGCCGCCCCCCGGGGCCCCCCCCCCCCCCCCCCCCCCCCCCCCTTCCCCCCCGCCTCCGGGGGGTCCCCCCCCCCCCCCCCCCCCCCCCCCCCCCCCCCCCCCCGGGTTTCCCGGGGCCCCCCCCCCCCCCCCGGGGCCGGCCCCCCCCCCCCCCCCCCCCCGGGGGGGGGCCCGCCCGGGCCCCCCCCCCCCCCCCCCCCCCCCCCCCCCCCCCGGGGGGGGGGGGGCCCCCGCGCCCCCCCCCCGGCCCCCCCCCCCCCCCCCCCCCCCCCCCCCCCCCCCCCCCCCCCCCCCGCCCCCCCCCCCCCCCGGTTTTTCCCCCCCGTTTTTTTCTTTTTTTTCTCTTTTTTTTTTGGGGGGGGGGGGGGGGGGGGGGGGGGGGGGGGGCCCCCCCCCCCCGCCCCGGGGGTGTGGTCATTTTATATTTTTAAATGCATTTGTTACACTTTCTTTAAATGTATACTAATTTTAGGTGCGTGAGCTGGAGACCGAGTTGGACGCTGAACAGAAAAGAAGTGCTGAAAGTATTAAGGGCATTCGTAAATATGAGAGGCGAGTGAAGGAGCTCACTTACCAGACTGAAGAGGACAAGAAGACCATCCTCAGACTGCAGGACCTGGTGGACAAGCTGCAGATTAAAGTCAAGGCTTATAAACGGCAGAACGAAGAAACTGTAAGTGGATGCTGTTAAGAAAATGTTATATAATTTGACATTTTTCAGGTTCTGACCTATGCTTGGTTTTCACAACACAGGAGGAGCTGGCCAACACTCACCTCGCAAAGCTCAGAAGAGTGCAGCATGAGCTGGAAGAAGCACAGGAGCGAGTGGATATCGCAGAGTCGCAAGTTAACAAACTGAGAACCAAGAGCCGAGAGTTTGGAAAGGTACAATCTACTTATTTTAATACATTTCTTTTCACTTCTATATATGTACTTCCTAAATTAATCTCTTTAGGCCAATTGTGTTCAGGAAGAAGCAAGATATAAACAAGAATCATAACACTTCATTTAATCTTTTGTTTTCCTTCCTGTTCTTTCTTTCCTTTTTTCCTGTCTCTCAGGCTGCTGAATCTGAGTAGATCTTTGTTACTCACTTTATGAAGATTTTTGAAACTTCTTAACACTAGAAAACAGAAATAAATGGCAAACTTAACAGTTTTATTTGATGTGATATTATTACAAAATAAAGAGGTGTGCAGAATAAGCTCTGACTGATTCTTTCAAACGTCTGCTGTAATTTTAGTCAGTGCATTCATGTTGGCTGAATGTATATAGTACCTATAACACCCAATACAAGTTTTAATTCAGATTTATCTAAAACAGAACCTTTTTGGAGAAACCAGGAAGAAGTCCCCTAAAGCATTTTCCTGGGTGATTTCATTAATTGGTGTCAGTACTGCAGAAAGAAGGATTCTCTACTTGTTTTATTAGATTTTTATTTTGCTGTAATTCATGTCTGAGAGCAAGTGTTATTCTACCCTTTCACTTAATTGAAGTTGCTCTGAAACTCCTGTCATTGACTCTGACTTCCTTAAGTTCAATACAACTGACCCATCATAACTGTTTAACTAAAACTGGGAGGGCTTTATGCAGCGCTGTTGTTTTACAATTAGTATTAGACTAGTATGTACAATTTGGCAAGACTAAAAGTGCAGTTTTTCTTAAATAAGATCCAAATGTAGTGTTTGTAAAACTTTATTGTAATATCCTTTTATTATAATTGGCACACATTTATAGGCAATATGTTTGAAAAAAGGCTCCTCATAAAAACATCACGATTAAGTTGAACAGCTACCACTAGAGGGCTCTCTCTTCCCAGAGAACAGAACTGTCACTAGCTCAGTCTCTTCTTCTTAACATTTTGTTGTAAATATTTTTCACTGATTGATAGTATTTTAGATAGATTCCCATGTTTGTTACAAATAACAAAAGAAAACAAAACAACGTCTTCTTTGCTATTATTATCCTTTTAACATTATATATTGTGCTTACACAGTCCAGTCACAGTGTGATGCATTACTTTAAACTGTCATATTCTTAAGTGTGGGATTTATATGTCTAGACTTGAGGAAGTTTATTCTAGCATGTCAGAGCGTGAACGTGTACAGAAATCAGTGTTTTTAGTGAGTGTAGTGTAGTTAGAACTATCTGACCTAGTGCAATCCTTTTATACTGTATTTACATATTCAAACAAATGTATATTATTACAAACACATAAATATGTCCCAGGGTCACTGTGAATATCCACTTTCTGTTGTAAAAATGTAATGGCTTTTGTTTTATCGAGATGATCCCATCAAGTTATCTACAATTCTATTTTTACTATACATCATTTTATTAAAAGAAACAAATGAGGATTAAGAAGTATAAATGCCAATTTAAGTGTGGTTATACGGATCAGAAAATCCTTCAAAATCAAACATGAAATCCATAAACACAAGATGGTAAGCAGAACTTTCTCACATCAAGAAGTAAAGTTACCAAAGATTGACAAACAATAGTTTTCGGCATGAGCATATCCTCAATGGAGCAGAGTAATGCACACCAGAGAGTCTTAATAATAGGAATCATCGGAAAAATTATACTTAACGACAATATCTAGACTTTTTTCAACATCTGCTGGAAGTTTTTGCCCATCACAGGCTCGCTTTCAAGTCAGGGACGGCGCAAAAAAGAAAAACAGAGAAACAAAAGCAGAGAAAGTCTGATAAATTTTGGAAATGCTTTCAGGAGAGGTGAAACGAGGCAGGATCACATTGGTCTGAAGGCCAGCTGTAATGTGATGTAATGTATCCGTGTTTTACCTTTTTTCCTAACAAAAAGCAGAAGTGGTCGCTGTGCTGTTGTGAGGGGTGGGGTTTGTGACCGGGTTACATCTGTGGGACGAAGCGTGCTTTTATTTTGAAACGTGATTCCGTCTCGTTTCCTGCGCGCTTTTCTTCGGTGCGTGTGCGTCGTGCGCCTCCAACACAGCCCCAAACAGTGGTCTGAGGCTGCTGCCGACAGGCGTGTACAGTAAGCAGTGCGTAAAGACCAGCACCAACGATAGTCTCTTCGCGCCTCGACTTCTCTCTCTGTACCACAGGACCTAAGGATTTAACTCCTCAACTTTTTCCCCTCTCAGTTCATGTCCCGAGGAGAGGGCACAGCGAGCAGCGAGCCCTCAGCGCTGGCCATGTCGATATCGTACTGTAAAAGTTTGTACCCGTTCAGCGGGGAGCAGCACCAGCAGGGACTGAGTTTCGATACCGGGGACATCATTAAAGTGGTGCAGGCTCTTCCCGGAGGATGGTGGGAGGGCGAGAAGGACGGGGCCAGGGGCTGGTTCCCCTCCAGCTACGTGCAGGTCCTGGAGGTAAGGCTACACTGCTCTAATCAGGGCTGAGGCTAATGAAGCTGTCTGTGTGAATGACAATAATTGTTCATTAGTGAGAGACTACTTTTATTATTTTATTTCCAATCAGGCTACGGTGTATTGACATGATAATTTACCGTCACAGTATTGTATAAACAATTTGAACAAACCTTTTCAAGGATTTTTCAAGGATGAGTTTGTCACATACCAGTTATATAACATACAACATAGTAGTGAAATGTGCATGTGCAAAATCAAAATACATTCTAAAATGCAAGAAAATTTAAAAGTACTTAAACTGCAAAATTACACATAAAAATAAGAAAGTATGGCAACCAATAGATAATGAAGTCTGAAAAACAAGAAATTAAAAAGATACTTCAAATACAAAAACACATAGGTAGACAATAAACCCAGACATGGTTATAGTGCACACTGTAGATAGACCTAAATGAGTTGTAAGTGCAGTATGTAAGTAATGAATGATAACATAATGTACCAAACTTAAGTGCAATGTATAAATTTGTCAGTTTTTTTCCATAAATCATCAGTCAGTTAACCTGTGATTCATACGAAAAACTGCCTAAAGATAATGGCATTGTAGTGTTTCAACAAGTACAGAGAACTTATTCCATTTCCCCTTTAACCGTCATAATACTTTTTTCTGTTATACCTGACTTTTTAATTGATCGCTAAACAAAATTAGCTCCACAAATGTACAGAAACAGACAGATTTAATAACATACAGGAGGAAATGAGACTGAAGTTTGTGATTTAGGAGAAAAGGAGAAGTCATTTTTTGATCCACAGCACCATTGATGAGTGGAATGTCAGCAGAAAATCCTGAGATCTTCTTGAGCTCCAATGACAATAGAATGAATGGCTTTTTATGTTCAGTATTTTTAAGTTGGTAACATTTGTGCCTAAAGCCTGGAAGAAACAGCAGAAGTTTCTATTTAAATAGCACTTTTTTATGGTGCATTGCAGAATCTAGATGTGGTCTCTGGTCTTTCATTAAATTTGTGGAGTTTTGAAATTGGGGGCATGTTGAACAATAAGTTAAGGATCGTGTTAAAGACATGGAATTGTCTCAGTGATCCACTCAAGACTCAGGAGTCAAGAGTTCTGACCTCTGAACTGTACAAATGGCATTGTTCCCTCACATATGGCTTGCACATTAGAACCAGTACAGTGGTGTGTTCACTGAGAATCTGTCCTCACAATGTCACACACAGTCACTTTCTCCGCCTCATAATCTGTCCCAGTGCTGTGTGGCTAGGGTTGGCCCTCACTCAAGCATAAAGACATCATTGAGGGACGCTCTGATAAATAGTTTTCTCGTGCTGCCTTTATCAGATTAACTCTAACCTTCCCGGCAGTCTTGGTGTTGTCCCGGGCCCGAGCCACACTTCCTCATTCCACTCCGCATTCCTTTCACATTCTCAGGTTGGCTCTTTGTGCATGAGCGCACAGGGCACACTGCATCCCCCCCCCTCCCCCCTGTGTCCTGCCCCTCTCCTCCTCACCCGACATCTGCCCCGTCTCCTCAGCTCAACAAAATCTGGAGTGGTTTCAATGCATCTAAAAGACATGTGGCTGCAGTTTGGAGTTTGTGGCTGATTGTGTGACACCACCCAGCTCTCTTTCAGTGTGTATCCAGTGTGTATCCAGTGCTGACATTTGTGCCACCTCTTGAGTGTGTGCATCAGACATGTTCAGGCACGAGCAGGGTCTTAAAAATGATTTACAATAACACTCTGAGACAATACGACAACAGTGTAGGGTGCACATTATGAAAATATTTGTAGACAATGATAACTGCAGAAGTGGTGCATGTGCCCAAAGTGGTTTGTGCTGCACAGTTTGGTTCAGGTAACCACTAGAGAGGTTTTCTATTGGGCAGTTTGCAGATTAGAAGTGTCTGGTACAGAAACAGTAACGTCAACAGAAGTTTTGTTTCTTTATGAAATAGAAATTGTACCTAAAGCAAACTTTCAAAAGTTAAGGATGTTGCCATTACACTGAAAAAAGAAGTGAGAAAACCCTTCTGTGTGACTTAAATAGGGAGTATACTGCTGCAATAAACAGCAGAAGAAGATTGTTTCTAGTTAATTCACAGATTTGTAACTTAAAATTCCGAGGCTGCAGTAGTTTCTTACATTTTAGACCCTCACTCTGTCACTTGTGTACAACGCAGTGTGGACAGAGAATGTAAAGTTTTAACTCATTAAGCAAGAGATTGTTGAAAATGGGAACAGTTGTTGATAACACTAGTTTTATTATTGAGAGAAAAACAAGTACATTCATCATTCTTCTTGGAATATAACTGTTTATCACAAGAATAAGACAGTTGCAATGATGCAGATGCAGTGTTTAGCTCCACCTTTTGGAAAGTGGAGCACGCACTGATAGAACTAAAAGACGGGATGTTACCAAAGTTGTATGGTACATTACACTTTTGTGGGACACTGTGGACCCCACTTGTTTGTTATTTTGTTGTGTGTCTTATATGTTATTTTTTATGTTGTTGCATCAACTTCAATGCCTCTACTAATTTCATTGTGTGGCATCAAACACTTCTGATTCTGATTGACAATATATACTGACCTGCACTGAGCAACCTCTACTGTTGGCTTTAGTCACACCTCTTCCAAGTCTAAAAAAATATGGCATAGAGAAAACCATTTTTTAAATTCTTTTTGTCTCATTCTCACATGATATTTATAAAAAAAAGATGTCCAAAAAGCCACCTCTACTATAAATGCTTTAAGGTAATGGATTTAGAAAATATGCAAACTTTGGACTACCCAAGACTCAAAATGATGACATCACGCCCCCCCACAACATCAGCTATTAATTAAATTAAAGACACATTTACATAAGTTGTACAGTATACACATAGTGATGTCATACAACTTAAGGAAGTGAAACTGATTGATTTATTGCTAGTGTAAATTAGCACTGGTTGGTGACACCTTTTGTAAGCAACAATTCACAAAGAGAAGCGAAAGTAAATCAGACTTTAGGACTATGTAATTGTATTAAATGGTGTCTTCCCTTTGCAAAAAATAGTGGCTTTTCTGGTGTTAAATATTATCTTTTAAAATGACAATAGCAGAATTAAAAACAGCTAATCACCATTGATATTGACACTTTTTTCCAACTTGGATACATGGAATCTCCAAGATGCAGCTCTTTAAAGAAAAATGTCTCTCTGCTTAAAAAAACCCCTCATAGTTTTATTGCAGTTGAACTTTGACATAAGATTTGTTGTGTCAAAACTTTTTTGTCAGACACAAATATGAGCTCATATGTAATGTGACAGTAGTGCCAATAATAATATCAGGTGTCCTTGCAGCTATGAGACATAAGGTGACACTGTATTTAAATTCCTGCTGGGTGCTGATGGGAGACATGATAAGAGTGTCACTGTACAGCTCGGCTAAATGAAGAAACGGCTGCTTTATCTGATTTGAGCCTTATCAGAAGTAGTACATTCTCTTCACCTGAGGAAGAGAGCCGTTTCTGTGGAAAGTCAACACTTTACCTTTTAATTCTCTGCAGGAGGAAATGACAAAAAGTATCCAGTTGAGGGGGATTTCTTCAAAATGTAGTGGGCAGAAGAATGATGATTTGATAGAAACACTCCACTGTTGCTTTGGTTTGGCTTGTTCTGCCAGTGTCTGCAAGATGTAGCTGATATAAGTCACATTGTAACTTGTAAAAGGTCTGAAGAAGTTAAGGTTTTGAGTTCAGAGGCATACTTCCCTTCTGGAGAGATCTGAGTGCAGTTAATAATCCTCATTGTAATCAGTTAGCTCATTTAGTGACACATGTCAAACCTGGCTTTTTGTAATGTCCACTTGTGACTTATGTTGCCTTGTGTAAGTAGAAAACATATTCATAAATGGTCATGAGTGTGGCATAAGAAAATATTCATGTCTCTCACTGTGTCGCCAACTTTGTTACCATCAGACCAATCATCCCCAAGATGGGTACTGAAAATGGAAAAGAATGGAATGGAAGTCGGCACGAAACAGTCAACTTTTTGGAATCCTTTTGTGCCGTTGTTGTTTTTCATATAAAATATCATTTTTGATACCTCCTCTTTATATGTCATATAGCAAGGAAAAAAGTTGATCACAACTTTAAGCTAACATGATTTTTTTTTGTTTGCTTCCCACAACCCTAATTTATTTAAATCAAGGCACAATACAGAAGTGATAAGTAAAAGTTTGATGTGGTAGCACTTCCTCCTCATGATGTGGGCTGAGCGACCGATGTAAAACAGTTCTTTTTTTCTTCATTCTGTAATGACAGTTCCTCTTGCTTTCAGGAATTCACTATTACTCACTGTTGTTTCTCAATTCATTGTCTGGTTTTGGGGAAAGGATTATTTGAAACCTCAAAGTTTCAATTTTTAGTGCTTAGCTTTATCTTTAGATTAAGTCTATGTACCTTACGCTCATTTCCCACACATAGAGAGCTAATCATAGGATTTGCACTTAATCTGAGCTGTTAAAGTAATACGCGGTGACTTGGATATTGATCTTTTTATTTAAATTACTTGGTGCAACATTGTTATGAAAGATATTTTATATTCAGTGTCCGTTTTGAAATAGAGGGACACTGTTTATTTGTTCCTATGGAATAATAAATCAGTCAGCGCATCATGACTCATGATGATGTGTCATATCAGTACTCTGCATTAGGAAATGAAAAGAAAAAAATGAAGTTTATGCAGCAACTGAAAGCTGTGACTCAGTTGCTATGGTTTTGCATTTGTCAAATCATCCAACATGGCAAACTAAAACATATATATGAAACAACACTTGACAACTGACAACATAAATACTGATTGATTTAGATTTGACAGTGATTTCTCAGATTGAAACTTGAGTCAAAACAGTGTAAAGATTTTGTGAAGCCCAAAACACACTCTGTTTTCAAAGCAGACAAATGATTAAATCAGTTATAAAAATGTTAAAGTTGTTCAGTTTTAAAGTTGTAAAGTTTCTTATTAACAGAATAGTATAGCAATTGTTTGCAGTGCTTAAGTGGCTTTGTCCCTCCCGGACCCCAAACAAGGGCACTAACGGATTTTGCTTCAGCCTTATGCCAAATTCTGTGTATAGAGAGTGTACCAAAGACTTACCCTCCAGTAGTTACCCATAAGAGGGCAGGATCAGAACATATGTGTAACAAAGGCCTTGATGGGCACATACTAGACAGTTTAGCTTTAGAAATTTGAGAAAAGTTCCAGTGCATCTCTTAAGACAGTGCCAGTGACCTGATAGGGTGAAAATTAGAGGCCCCATCTTGTTAAAAGACCTCACTGAAAGCTTTCAGTTTCACAATCAGTCCGAGGCCACTATCTCACTCATGTTCTGCGGTTACACAGGACTTTCCCACAACGAATCTGGACTCCTTCATTGACTGTCGGGATATCAGCCCTTGGTTTATGTAATCGAAGGCGTACAGCTGGGCCTGCCAGGGGCCATCTGGACAGGAACCCCCTCTCTCCGACTCACGGGTGAAAAGACGGGGCAGTTTAAGAGTGTGACTGTGTTCTTCCAGCTGAGGGGGCCTGGCACGTGAAGGCAGATGATGTAATGTTGATTTACCAAAGTTTCATATACGCTCTCATCAGATAATGGTTTAATTTGTTCGTCTTCTTAGTGTTTTTCTGAATAGCCAGGGGAACTACTGTAAGCTATTTGCATCATGCTATAAATTATGGAGATGTACATTCTTACCCTAATGGCCCCGGTGAAGAGTCAGCTGTGTTTATTATGAAACTAGAGCTGACAAGGGTGTTTAACAGATGTGTAAGGGTGCTTTAGCCTGGTATAATCCTGTCGTGGAATCTAAGGGTCACTGCCACACGAGCCCCAGCAATCAACCAGGTGCTTCCCCCAAAAGTGGAAAAACTAGACTGACCCTGCAAGGCTGACGTCATTGTCATGTACTTTAGAATTACTGGGCTAATAAAATGTGATGTCCTCCATGTGAACTGGCAAAGGGTTGATGAGGTTGGAAGTTTAGAGTAATGCTATGGAGCCAGATGTATTTACCACATTTGGGTCCAGATTTCGTAAGCTGTGCAACAGAATCAGTCAACAGCTCAACGGACGTCGCTTTTCGTTTTGGATTTGATTTGGAAGTTGTATTAGTTTTATCGGACCTCCAGGAACCTTTTGTTTGTTTGAAGGGACCGTGAGATGATGTACACGGCTTGTAGTAATGCTAGTGCACATGCCCAACCGTGATTAAACGTGGAAGTGTTTGGTTCTCAAGCACGGAGAAGCAAGGGAGCACTCACATCAGCCAAACGAACCAGACCTTAGGGGCATTTTAGGCCTGGGCACTGGTTTGCCAAGTGTGAGTACACCCTAAGACTCTGCAGGGGTTTGGGTTTAGATGACAGTGAGTTCATTTTAGCAACTACCAACACCAGCACAAAGCAGCATTGTTGCTTCAAATACAGAGGAAGCATGCGCCTAGTCTCGGATAAACAGCATACATTTGAGACATTGTAAATGAATCACAAACATGCTTTGTGATTGATCCTGCAGCTGGAGGAGGGAGGGATGCACAGCGGAGCCTATGGACATAAAAATGGGCATTATGTGTGAGATAGTTGTAGTTTAAAGAACAATGACAGTTTTTGATTGATTAGGTGGACTTTAGACTTTTTACAAAATATGAAACATAACAGACGGAATATGACAGAACTCCTCCCAAATCTGACTCCATTGAAAAGAGGCACAAATGATTAGGACATGCTTTTTTCATTGAAAGTCTTTGAAACTGTTTGCCCCTTTTTAAAAAGTCAAACATTTGTAAACCAGATTGCACTTTTCTTTAAAGTACTCCCCTGTCCAGTTGTATGCAGTGAAGCGGGAAGCCTCCCAAATACAAAGGCAATAAGGCCACACAATCCCTTCTTTCATGAGTTAAACTGTACTATCAATCTTTAGTAAATTTTGATTACACATTAGTCAGCCTGTTCCTTGGAGTGAAAGAAACACAATGCATGCAATGCCTGTTATCTGTAGCTAGCTAGCAATGCTAAAAACCTGTAGCCAGATAAACATGAAGATGATTTTAGCTCTAGCACTGGCCATCCCCATCTTTTTCTTTTACAGGGTGCTGGTTCTGAGCTATGAAACCAGTGTCACTGCACTAACACTAACTGTCTTTGTTTTGAACTCTAAACAAGAATTTAGTTTTTTGTTAGCGCACTTACTCACAGCAAAAAGCAGAGCATTATTTATACACTCTAATCATTCATATAATAGGACAAATTGGTTGCTAATTTTGCATCCTAGGGGTAAACAGTGTGTCAATTTTGAGTTATAAGCTTTAAACATATAAGAGAATAATTACAGTTATTTTCAACCTGGTTCTAATTTTCCCCGGCACTAAAATAAGCTTTAACCATGTGAAGTAATTTTTGTTTTTGTGCTGTGTAAATCTAAGATGTAAAAATAACATTCAGTCACATGCTTTCAGCCGAAACAATTAAGAGGAACATGTTCAGGATTTAGCAGCAGCACACATGACGCACATCTGTAGGGTTCATTTGTGAGGACACAAGAAAATTGAGTTTTGGATATTGTTGGTTGGGAATTAAAGGCGACATGCAAATTTGAAAACATCCAACCGATTGAACCTTGTGTTGTCCTTGGGGTCATTTTTGACCCAAATGATATATTTGTTTTCATAACAACAGGGTATATTTTTATTTAAACAAGGTTCTTTTGGCCCCAATTTCCAAAACAAAGGGAACATTTTGTGGTAATGGATTGAACTGAAGTAAGACTAAAGGTGAAACACAGAACTGCAGAGGACAAAAGGTGTATGGCAATTGTGAAAACATTATGAAGGTTAAAAGCCTTGTAGGGTTTGATTGGAAAAAGCAAAATTGAAAATTACAGTGTTTAAACCGCACTGGACAAGTGAATCTTAAACATCCACGGATAACGCAATATGACTGGAAAATGGAAAATGGAAAATTTTTGACCAAAAAGAACCGGACAACTGGAACCAACTGTTGCATCATGGTTTCACTGGTGAAGGTGCAAAAAGACAAAAAACAAGTTGTCTCTTATTCATAGGGGGGAGGAAAACTTCTTACATAACTAATTAATTGAATAGTGGTTTAATAAATACATGGTCAAAAAATTGTCAGGTGAAGCTAAGTTATCAGAATAGCGCCACGACCATGAGGAATTATACTCAAGTCCAAACACAAAAACAGAATTACTGACCTGCCAAATGAAGACAGACAGCTGCCCATCACTGCGTTAGCGACTGTGATAGGTGTATTCTGTATGCAATCATTTTGGCAGCCTGATTTATTGGCATTTTTTTATTTTGTTTGCTCTGCCGTTAAAAGCCTTTTTTCCATTTGTACTTTTTTGTTTGCAAACATTGTTTAATTTTCAGCTACAAAACACAGAATGTAGCCTATAACTTTGTTTCTGTATATATATACCCCAATAAGCTTATTCAAAAATGACATTCAGAAATATATTTCAGATGCCTGTCTCATTAGACTTCATTTAAATTGAAACATTCCCAATATATACTTGCTTTTCCCTTTGCTCTGCTTTTCTGTATAAACATTTTTTGCACTCTTTCTTTGTCTAAGAGCTAAAAAAACTAAACGCTGTTTCTCTGTTTTCTCTGTTACTTTCTCGAGACATCTTTATGCAAACATGTAAGCTTCCTATATGTGTTGTTCATTCATCTGTTTAAATCCTTGATAATAAACATGATATCATGACAATGACATCCTTAGGTCTTGTTTTGCACATATAATTTTATTACATAATATTGATGAGAATCATTGATGAAACAGTTTCTTTTTTCAAATACAAGAAAAAAATTGGTAATCTCTATAAGCAGCATTCAACTTAAGTAAAAAAAAACAAAAAACGTCTCTTTTAAAGTAATGTGATTTTGGCCTTGCTGGCAGTTATGGGAGTGTTCCAGGTTTGGTTAGTGTTATGCTGTTACCAATGTAAACCACATGGCGTTACTGCAGCTACTGACAGGTTGTTCATCCAATCACCACCAAGAACATTCCCATTGCAATTTTTTTCTGTGACAGTTCTTCAGACGGTAACATTTTTTAAAAAGGGAATCAGTAGAAAGCAGTCTTTTTGGAGCCTGCCTTCACTTCCTTACAAGACTCCTCACATACCACTCATCTCTTTATTCAAAAAACAATTTTCAATTTGCAAATAGCTACCAACGTGGATCCAAGCTGTTTCTCATCGTGACCTCAGACCTGGAGGTGCTGATTCATCATTTGGACTAGTCTCTGGTCTAGACTGTAAATGGGGAAATCCAGATCAGGTGGGACAGCCCAGATCAATGTAACCACCGTAGTCTGCTTTACCATTGTCTGCAAACACTGACACTGCACACCAGGCTGCATGTGTTTGAAAGAGGCTTACGTGATTTGGGAGAGGTTAGTGTGCTTTAGTATTAACTCCTGCCTTCTGACGTTTGACTGTGAGCTTTACATTGAATAAGGAGGAGAGCAGATCAGTGGAATCATATATGACTGGGTCTGATACAGAGAACACAAGTAGGACTGTTTGTAAGATAAGATCTGCATATGGATGGAACACTGCTACACATGCAGCCCTTGTTGTATGTTGTGTCTTTGCTTTGAGATGGAAAGAGGCACTGAGATAAACATCCAAAATGGAGGGCTTCTAATGTCATAGAACAGACCTTATATCTGTGCACAATTGCAAATATATCGATTATCTGTGGGTACTTATACGCATATACTTGGAGCTTGTCTGGAGATAACATGGAACAATGTGGAAAAGTAATGCCTAGGAGTGCACAGCTATATATGCAGTAATATGTGAATGTCTTATGAGTTTTTACTTCTGTCTGTATGATATGTGAGGGTGCTCATCACTATTACATGGATCTGACATCTAGAAATAAGCCTTAAAAAATATATTGGTGTCGAATTTTGGAGGAAATAAAAAGGTAAATAAAAAGGTATTTTGTATTATTCTATACGACATGAATCCCATAGACCGTATACACTTATTTGAACTGGATCTGTCCCATTTTCAAGTTCAGTGTCCACATATCTAAAATACAAATTAGTCTGCATTTTAATCAGGCCTTGCCCCCGCTTTTTGTCGTAATTCAATAAAGAAATTAGAACTTAATAAGGAAATACAGCAAACAACTCAATACATCTGTCTGCAGAAGTTGCCTTGTCTGCCAAAAGGTTAGCGCTGTCACCTTAATTCAAGACGGTCTCGAGTTCAGTCTCAGGACAGAGTGTGTGGAGTTTGAATGCTCTGCCTATGTCTTGGTAGATTTTCTCTGGATACGGTGGTGAGGCCTGTGGGTTGAGATAGCAAAGGAGAAAATTGGGTAATTCGTTACAAATACTTAACTAATCCTTAGTAATAAATGGTTATTACATAGAACATTACTAATACTTGTCTAAACAATGGGGTAATATTCTTCTTGGGTGTTTTAAGGTTTTATTCAGAAAATGTTCATGCATCAGACTCATTTTAAAGAGTAGTATGTGTAACTGAAAGCAGGCTTAAACTCTCAGTGATGCATGTCCCTCTTCTCTGAGTATCTGAAGTGTCGGGATCAGGGAATGGGTGTTCTCTGTCTCGACAGCTGCCCGAACCAAAACAAAGTCTCCCAAATAAAGCTACGCTCCACAGCCTCCGTCTCGCTCTTCAGCTCGCTCCGACTCTGCAGGGATCGCCTCATTCTCTCACCCCGCCTCGACTCTTTTGTATCCTCACATTCTTCACGGGACGACGTCCACTCAGCGTCCAAGTCCACATGTGAGACTTCTCTCCCTCCGTTCTGTTTCTCAGACGAGTCCTGAGCGTACAGACTGATCTCAGAGGTCAGCGCTGTATTCCACTGGGTCTCTTTGATAACACTGGTAATGACATGTGGAGAGACTGCAATAGAGATGTTCTGTGGGAGTACGTGTCCGAGCATGTCCCAGTTGAGGACTGGTTTTGGACTCTGAACTGGACACTGGACCAAAATAACCCAACCTTGTTTTTCCCATCAACAGAAAAATAGGGATAACTTTGTATTAAGAGTTTCGACATCTTTCCTCGAACAACTTCAAACTTTGGTCACTTTTTACTGGATTATGTAACTAATAATCTACAAAACATTAATCAGTCTCATTCATTAAAAGAAACAGGCTTATCTAAGGCTTATCTTTACATTGAATATTGGCATCAGTCCAGCTTTGAAGGGTCAAAACTCACTGTCAACTGCTGCTTTAGTCAAGAGGAATAGCTGAGAGACTGTGAAAACTTGTTTTTGTGTAGCGTATATCTAGTGCACTGCTCTGGTCAAATAAGGTGTGAAACATGCTGTGGAACTGTACGGATTGCCAGTGTAAGTGAGTCATTGCAATCACATGCAAATAGAGAAATTAGTTATTGCCTTAGTCTGATTATAACTGGAGTTTTAAACTGCATCTAAATGTTAGGGTCTGATCATTTTAAATCCGTTAATCACAGTGACGCACCTGGATAATGTGATTCATAGTCAGACTAATGCATATTTGACTAATGTTGGACTAAGAGCAGGCACAGTTGTTCTGTTAAGAATGCCTTTTTCTGACTTGTTGTGTTCGTGAGCTTTTATTTCATTAGTCTTACAATATTCTTTAATGAAGCAATAATTAGAGTAAAATAGCGTTTGAGTTTTTATTAGCATGCAATGCAATGTCAGCTTTAACGTTAGCGTGAGGGATATTAAATACCAAACCACGTGAATGCAGCATTAGTCTGAGGACTCTGAGGATTTTTTTTTTGCTGTGCATGTAAACGCAGACAAAAACAGAAATACAGTTAAACATATTAATCAAGCTATGAGCACATTCGGACTAAACTCACTACCTGATTGCAGTCTGTGTCACAGTTTCAACCCCACCACTCACCCCAACATCAGCTCAGGGACCTTTCCTGCTTTTCTTTTTTTCCAAAAGGTAAATTTTCCACTGTAAAATAATAACACATTACAGTGGTCCCTCGCTATAACACGGTTCACCTTTCGCGGCCTCGCTGTTTTGTGGATTTTTTTTAGTGCAATTTTGCATGCTTTTTTTTTTTTACAGCGTATGAACATTGTGTTCTGCGTCCTGATTGGCTAAGGGACTGTAGACCATTGTCAATCAATCTCCTCCGTGCCGTGTCTCCTGTACAGTACAGAATGTGTTTGGCTTGCCAAATTTACATAAATGTTCAATCACTAGCAGTGTGACTCTGAAGTGCTGTATGTTTGCAAGTTTTCTCCCCGGCAAAACCCACAATGTCGATGAAACGTTCAACACCGACAAAGGCAGCTGCGGTCACACCCAAAGGGCAAAGGAAGATGCTAAGGTTTGAACTTTGAGAGTGTTTAAACAAGAGAGAAATGTGAGAAAATGTTAATGCCTGTCTGAGAAAAGTGTATAAAGTGTGTGGTGAGGGGTTTTACAGCCTTAAAACATATATAATAATTGTAAAAAATAAAGCTGACTACTTCGTGAATTTTCGCCTATTGCGGGTTATTTTTGGAACGTAACCCGCGCGATAAACGAGGGACCACTATACCAAACTGAAGTTAAGAACATACCCTAAACTTGTAGCTGTCAGACCGATGCAATCCTGCAATCATCTCTGCCTCATTAAACACTGCGTTAATGCACGGTGAATGTTTAACTGGTGATTGTCCAGGGTGTACCCCACCTCAGACCCAAAACAGCTGGGAAGTGTTCAGCCTTTGCAATGAGCATGCCAGTAATCTTAAGGTAGATCTTTGATGAGGAAGCACACATCCTAAAAACCATCTGTGAACTCTGGCACCTCAGTGTGGTGTTATTTGTTGTTATTTGTTAGCCTGTAGCTGCTGTAGCTGCTGTAGCCTCAGTGCTTGCTAATGTTTTCTAACCATGCACTGCCAGCTTGCACATTGTCAGTCAGTTGCCATTTTCCAAAGTCATGTTGAATAAAGGACTAGTTGTTTTTAGTGGCCAATGTGTCCATTAAAAATGTATTGGAGTCTGCTTAACTTTCATTGACTAAAAGTGGTAAAAATAAGAGTGTGGATTGGACTTGTGTTTACAGTGAAGTTTATGTGTGAACTCTTTCTAACACAGCCTGCATTCTCATGACAGTGACACCCCAGAAAAGGAAGGTGGAGGTTTTTATTGAGAATAATAGGAAACAGACACTTCCTCCGTCTGTCACACCTCTGCTCCAACATGACGGGGCAGAAGAGAAACAAACAGGTACCCCGCTACTATTTCAGCACAAACTGCCAATTGGAGCTGCGTTGTGCTGTAACTCATCCTGAAAAAGGCCTGTCTGCTTTGTGTTTGTGGCTTGTGGCAGTTTACAGCCCGGCTCCAGTATGTATACAGCTGGAATGTGTTTGCTTTGTCTCCAACATGTTCAAAGCGTGTACACAGTGACATTTCTTTGTATCCGCTTATTTCTCTTTCTGGAAAACTAATTACAATGAAGTTAGAACACTATAATCCTATAATAATGTAATAACAGCTTTAAGAGAAGGGGATATGAATCTAGTAATTATTCCAAGAAGCTCTTTTTTAAATTGGGGAAAGACAGCACAAAACATTTCTGCCACTTCGTCACTTCCTCAATGTTATTTAAAACATCCATTTTAAGAAAAAAAAAATCAATCATCAATCAAATCATTTTTAATGTTTAATGCTAGGTCTATATAAACTAAGGTACACTTTTTTCTGAGGGACCCCATAACCTTTTAATTTAAAGAAAAAGACAGAGTTCATTCAGACAGTAAAAGAACTCTTTATTTTGCATAAACCCCATATATAACACAGAGTAGTACAAATGTTTTACATCAACCTCTTCAATGCTTTTTCATAATCAACAGTAAACTGTCATCATATGTAAAATCATTATTTCATAGTTTAAGGAAATGGTTCAAAAATGAGTTTGTCTATCTGTTAAGACCACCTTTCACATTTCTAGGGGTTTCCTTAAAGGGCTGTGGCTTAGCTTCTGTTTAATGGTAAGTAGTTAGGCTGCAGCTAGTGGCAGCAGCAATTGTTTTATTATATACTTTTAACTTGATTACTGAAGACTAGGGATGCACCGATCCAGCTTTTATAGTACTGAACCAGATCCCGATCCAGGTGCTTTGAGTATCTGCAGGTATCAGAGACCGATCCAATCCAACTGGTATTTGAATATATATCATATAAAGAAAGAAAGACCCTTGTATTTGTCACATGACCCATTATAGAGATGGGGTTATTATTACATTACAAATAGATTTGTCCAAATAAAAAGAAAGTAAAGAGCAGCTCTTTTACCATTGGATAGACATATCAGTAATTCATTTTATTAATGATTCATTTGTTATGATTCTTTTGTAAGCCACTATAATCCAGAGGTCAGCATTGATCAGAGAAACCATCCTCAGGTGGAAGACAAGTTAATAATCCAGCTGATGGATTTTTAGGGACTGTAGCTTCACTGTTTTACATTAAAAATGAATAAAATGTGTCTTACAACAGCAGCTTTTTGTCAGACCTCACTAGTGTGAATCATATTAGTGAGTAAAGACAGCAGTTTGCTCCGAGGGGCTCAGTGTTAACACTCGGAGAGAGGGGCTGTGAAACTCTGATAAAGTGAAAGCTACAAACAGTTAGCTTTCCTTTAGCTCACTGCTAACAAGAAACTGCAGTCTGAACAACTGTTCACTGTCGACAAAGCAGGTGGATGTACTTTACACTCTTACTGTTCCCTCTTCTTGCTTCAGCTGAACCCTGCTCTGCTCGTGAGTGTGCAGCTCTGTGTCTGTGACTGAGAGCTCCCTGCTGCTGTCTCTGAGCGACAGAGAGACTGCAACTGCACGATGTGCAGCACTTTGACAGCAGTTGAGTAGTTCATAAGTAAATCTCCACACCGCTGATTTGACTCACTCCATCTTCTCATCTTCCCCCAAGACCTGAAGGTGTAGCACCACAGACATAGAGTTACACATCGTACATGAGACCTATGTATTTATTCCATTGACCGGTATCTGATCCAGCTTTTTGTCTGCATTGGCACTAGTTTTTGATCCAAGTATCAGATAGGTGCATCCCTATTGAAGACTGAGTTGGTTAAGTATAACTAGCTTTACTTGTATGCAACCAATTACTAAGAAATGTTATTTGTAGATACTTAACAGAAATCACTGTAAAAGAAAATTTACCCTAGAAACCAGAAATAGATAATGTTCGAGCACCTGTGGACCTCCATTTATTGCCCTGTGCCCATGCTCTTTATCTTTTGCAAACAGTAATATGTGTGTCATACTTCTTTCTCCAGCTGAAAACTGTCCAACTGCTGTCACGGAACTTAACCCCTAAACTTTCCTTTTGAAGCCAGATGTTTCCACATAGGTCAGCAGAGGCCAGTTTGGTTACACAACTGCACCTTAACACTCTCTGTAACAAAAACCGTCTGACATTGCACAAAATTGTTGAGTCTTAAATCAGGTGGGTGTGAGTCAGGCGCATGTGACAGTGTCCACTAATCCCGTCTGTTGAAACTGCAGCCCTGCTGCGTCCTCCTCCACACACTCAGCCTTTCACAGAGCGTCAGATTCAGGGACAGTTGTATAGAGTGACTCACCTTTTTCTGGACAATCAACGTCTGTGCTGGAACTGACGCTGGGTCTGTGTACATGGCTTTTCGGTTGTCAGCGATGAGAATGTTCTGTATCTATACGGCTAAAAATAAGTGTTTTTGTGTCGTCAGCAGAGGAACTTTAAATAACTCCATTGCCAGAACTTAAGCTCTGCCTTGGTGATTGCAGTCTGTGACTTTCAGTTCTATCAGTCAGAAATAGAATTTATCATGATTTTGTTAAAATTGCGAATTATGCACAAATAAACAAATGCATTGCAGGATATAGTTGACAGAAGGACATTTGCTAGTTATGGTGCAAGTAAGTTCGGTTGGTGAGAATGCTTAAATATTATGCTGCTCAAAGTACCTTTTACCTCCACAGCAGGCAAAAAAACAAACAATAAAATAAATAATAAATAAACATGTTTACAACCTGGCACAAAAGATGGGTTTGCATAAGCATTATTTAAAAAATTATAGTACATATGTGTTGTCTTTATCAGGTTTATCGTTGGTCTACTATCAGTTATTTTAACCACTTTTTTCAAATATAGTCCATCTTACATGTGTCAGAATTTTAAAGTGCAAAATGTTTATGGCTGGAATGTGTCGTTTTGGCAGCATCAGGTGGCAAAAGTGCAAATTGCATTTCCCTGCCTTACACTTCTCCATGTTAAAGCATGTGAACAGCTATGGTAGCCCTGAAGGGACATACAGTTGTCTATAAACAATCTATAAAATGGGAAGCTGTAGCAATACTTTTACTTGGTTCTATGTAGTTTTAAATGTGTGTCATTGATTCAGTTGATTTTAGACAGAACATTTACTTTAATATTTTAGTTTTTGCATGTAACAGTACTAACATAACACTAAACAAGTTCATGTTTTCATAGTGGTTCCAGCATATTTTTTGGCAGTGCAACTTTAAATAAAGTGACAGGTGCATACAGTCTTTAGCACAAGTAAAGAATAGAGGTTTACTGTTAGTATTTTTTAATGAACTTCTGGCTAACTCGAGTTAGGTTCAGTCTAGCCCACAAGAGGTTCATAAGGAGAAAAAGGTTGCTTGTGCACGTATTTACACATGTAACATTATGTTAAGTCGCGAAAATTGCATGTCTTCTATCTGCAGCACTGCGATAAACACTTTAACATTATGAAGAAAACATTATTTCTATCATATTTTAAAGTAGCAGTAGATGATTGCGCCATAGTTCTGTCAAAGAATGTAAACAAAAGCATTATTAAAAATATTTAAAAACCCCAACAGTTACTATGAGTGTAAATGTTTTGGTAGACTGTTATTTGAGAGTCTTTCTACCGTTCACTGTATTAGCATGTCTAAAAAAAACAACTTTTTTTTTGTGTGAAACCCAGGCCAAAAGGAGATGGGACAAGCTGAGATTATAGGGGACAGTATAGAGAGATAATACCAAGGATTTATCTCGTCCATGTCCACTACATAGTCTGGTCTAAAGTCTAATGTTTTACCTCAAAATTTAGAGCCTCCAAATGATCAAGATAAAAGCCTTAATCTTTTTTGTGAAACACAGAGACTACTTTTAAGGACAAGTACCTCTGTAGTGATGGGGAACTCTCATACTATATAACTTGCATCAATACAAACTTCAAAGATCACAGCTTACATATATATCTATAAGGTAAAGGTAAGCTCCATAGTGTTGCTTTAAGTCCACGGTAAAAGGAATTCTCTTAAAGCACGCTGTTAAAACGCAGGTGCAGCCCACTACCACGTTTATTACTCTCGTTTTTCCTTCTGACCTGTCGTGGTAGTTGTTCCGAGGCATTTTCCAAAAGAATGTAACGAATAGTTCCTCCAGGCAGGGTGCCAGTGTCACTCACACAGAAGGACCATGAGGTATGTAGCTCTCCATAAAAAGATGCTGCGTGTGTTTTGAGGCTGTGTGGGAATTCGGTGTAATCTGAGACAGAAAACGCCAGGATATGTTTATGAAACCCAGAATACCAGAGCGGAGTGTATGGTTCCGCTTGTTTTGCACCATAATGGCTCACATATTGCATTCCCCAGTATTTTCAATCTGAGTCATGGTTTGTGTGATTTATGGTCTGTGGAGATAAGATGTGTCATTATCAGATAGAGACATTTTTAATTAAGCGAGTGAAGAGAGTGCATTAATGACTAATATGTTTTTACTTTAGGCTCTTCATTCAAACTAGACAGCAGTAGGGTCTACAGTCGCTCCTTGCTCAGGGAAGTCCTTGTGGTCGTTGCCAGGGGCTTTTTGGCATCCTGTGACTGAGGAGCCATCAGCGGTCTGGGGTTTGGGAGGTTAACCATCTGGAAGAGTGCATTATTGAACAGTGCATATGCCGAGACAAGCTGGCTCTGTGATTCGTCACACTTCTTCCCTCCACCAAGGTGTTCCCATTCTTTCACTCCTGCCTGTGTTGTGTTTATTTTTGAGATGGGACTGTCACAGCTCTCACAAAGTTCTGGCAGGGAAGAGAAACGTTGTAACTCTATCCTGAAACTCACCAGATAAAGACTTTTTTTTTTTTGGCAACGCTGGAAGAGAACCGTAGCATCTCTGCATATGATCTGTGTCCGTTTGACCACAGCAGGCCCACTCCCATCTGTTCTAGCCTGCGTCACGAAGCCATCTCTGAGAAATGTGATTCTGTGGTATCTTTGCACTGATATAGTAACCATACCACAACATGAACTAAGTCAGAAACACTCAAGTGAATGCGTGTATGTCACTAGTGTGGATTCAGATATGCTTTACAGCTAGAAAACATCTTATACAGCTCAGGGACATGATCTGTACAAAAGCGCTTAACCAGTTTTCCACCAATAGACCTCTATGTCCCAATTAACCAGATGAGAATACAGAGCAAAATGGTCATTAATGTTTTATCCAGCAACTGGCAACTAATAAAAGCATTTAGTGTGCTATATTACAGACATATTTAATAGGAACTTATTTCTACAGTCTATAATACAGACACCACACAATGTATTTATACAACAGTGAAAATGAATAAAGCACATGGCTAATTAGCATAAATGAACACAGTGAACAAGGTACTGTATATTACAAGCTGTTTGTGCTAAAGATGGTAATGAAGAGGCTAATGTCTTTGTTGATAAAAGCTTGGATAAAGACAAAAGAAAATGGAGTGATTGGATCCTACTGTAAATCTGCTGTAGAGACCACTTCAGATCAAGTATTTTTACAGAATACAATCCCTCTGTTAATATCTCTGTGGATTACATTTAAAGACCTACAAGACTTGAAAATATCTTGCGGCTTCAGTGACTATGAGGTGTCAAAGGTTTAATATATAGTAAATAGTATATGGAAAGAAATAGCTTTAGTAAAAAAAGAACAACCTCACACTTATGTTTAGTGGTTTTTCATCATCATGAAGAGAATCTGCCACAAACTAATAGGGCAATACACCACTAACAAGACATTTACGACTGATAACACATCTTTAGTTGTATTTGCCCTATTTTGAGCTCTTTATTCAAATGCTTTCAAACCACTTATCTTTTTCTCTCTCTCCCCTGGGCCCAAGTTGACCTCTTTGTCCTAACCACAAACTTGTTGACACTTGTGACCTATGATTCCCGTATCTCTCATAGGTGTGACATTCTGTACATCAGATGCAGGTTCTACAGTGAGAGGATTAGTTCATCTGAAATCTTTTAATGCATGTGTGTTTGAGCTAAAAAAAACAACAACATACGCTTCTAACTAACAATCAACTCAAATCTTTGCTGTATCTCCGCATTTGTTCCATCTTGTACCATCTTATCTAAGGGTTTATTCTATTTATTCGAACCTTATAAGACGAGGAAAAATGTGTAGAGTGTTTAAAATGTACAGAACACTTAACCTCTCCTTGTGTTTTTATCTGTGCCGTCTTAGAACACAATAGTGAACCACTCACACACACGGCTTTGTTGTGTCCTGTAACTAAATCTGTTGTTTGTCCGCTCTATTGATTTATTTCGCCTCCCATTTCCAGCCCTAACCCGATCCTGTCGCTGACATGTTCACAAATAGCACACATTACTCTTTTCCTGTCGCCATCTTCCCACGTATCGCATCCATGACTTTTTACCGCGGCTGAAAAAGACCGGACTTATGACATGCACGGCAACAAATTTAACAAGAACCACTAAGACCATGAGAGAAAATACATGAGTGTGATGCTGTCGGGCAGTTTGTAATTACACACAGTCATAAGTCACACGGGCCGACGGAGATGAACTACAGCCCTGTGGGAGCGCGTCTGAAAGTGCAGTGCTTAAATATGTGATGGCTTTATTGAACAGGGACATGCAGCCTTTAATTATGACTCTCATACTGTATGATCTTTAAATGCTGGATGGTAAGAGGTGGTGGGATAAGAAGTCTAGAGTTTAGATCAAGATTGATGTTAATTTGATGTATCATTTACTATAGATAGACTGGCATATTGAGGTATATCATTTGCAGCCAGTTTTTGCACTGATTGCTTATTCTTGAACAAATATTAATGAACAAATATTTAGTTGTAGTTTTTGTGTGTGTGTTTGTTAACTGCAACTTTATGACCTACAAGTTCTAATGGTCGGAAGCAGTCAGGGGATATGTATTTTTCCCCGCCTTTTTCATTTTTGGCTTCATTTTTCAAAAAATAAAAAAACAAAAAAACAATAATGGCTTGTTGAAATAAGTTATGTTTTTCTGCAGATGTGTGATTTTCCTACCTTTACTGATTTTATAGCATAACGTAATTAAAATACTTACTTAACCTTTAATTTACCTACAGTCTACAGTGTTTGTGCTATTGTTTAACTTACATTGTAGTGTTATTTTTATTACACATTAGCAGCTTACTATTGTCCAGTTCACTGCTGCTGTAAACAGGGTAAAGAGGAGTTGTTGTTTTTTACATTTTTATTATTATTATTATACATTATACATTTTTCAGGGTTGCCAGAAAACCTGAACATTTTGAAGTTTGTTGAAATTACCCGTTTAAAATGTTAAGATAAAACGATGCTAAATGGTTGGAAAGAGCTGTCCTGAACTGTTCTGGAAATGTGGAAAGTCCTTCAAACAACTCCAAGTTTTTGCTTTGTGTTTTGTTTCCTCAGTCTTGCACAAGTCTAATGTGGTGCTCAGTGCTTTCTAAGGGGAGGGTCTGCTTTTGTGAAAGTGTCTCATGATGATGTGTATAATTCGTCTTACCCCACACCCACCACAGTCCAAACACATCTCTGGACTGACCCCAGAGCAGATCCAGGAGAGCTCATTCAGCCCTGTCAGTCTCACTGATGGTCCGTTTCCTTCTGTCAGACTATTTCCTGTTTTCCTTGTTTAAAGCAGACACTTAGGACACTCACTGTTTACGAGCGCTAGGGAGCTTTTATTTGGTTAAATATTCATCTGATCAATCACCTAATGGCACTTTCTTCATTGTAAAGGAAAACTGCGCTTTATCCTTTTTAATTTGGGAACACTATTTAAGCTGTTGAAATTTTGCCAGTTTAAAAATATTTTGCTAGCGATTAGCTGCTGGTTCTTTTTTGCATCCTCAACACTGCTATATATATTTTCTTTTTTTTTTTTCTAATATATTTTTCAGTATATTTTTTAAAAAGGCAAATGAGGCATAATTTTCAAGAGGATCAACTTTAATGTCCACTAAGCACTGGTGAAGACCACACTAATAAAAGTTATGCTCAAGATCAAGGCCAGAGCTGAGATGCATCAAGCCCAAAAAACCAAAATGTTACTGGACATGTGTTTAAATATGTTAACTTTGGACCTGTTGTAGTGAGTCTAATATGTTGTAGTGCCTTAGGATAAAAGTGTGCTGCTGTTATTCGTGCAGCCCACACGCCTTTGCAACCATCATCATCACATTAACCAATCTTCCTTAGACAGGTTTGTTGAGCTGTATGGGGTTAAAGTAGAGTTTGTGCCAATGACGCAAAGGTTTCCCTCTTCCTCTTACATCTCTGTTTGTGCAGAGCCTGGATTGGGTTTCCTTTTCTAAATCCAGCCTCTCTTGACGCTGCGGTGGATATGGAATTTCATCTGGCGCTCCCCGTCCCAGCATCAGCGCAGTGAGCTACACTGGCCGCGGCGTGTTGTTGTGTTGTAATCATTGGCAGATGTGTTGTGTATTGTCTGAACCCAGCTGCACCTCGGGCCTGTGTCTGACTTTGGCAACGGCGCCTCTCGCTGCTCCCCGATGATGTCACTGAACGCAGCATGTGAAATATTTCAGGAAATGAGAAGCTTATTGAATCGAACCAGTGCTATACTTTGTCCGTGAACTCTCCTGTTTTTCAAATTAGTGATGCTTTATGTCACACTGTTCTGCAAACAAATATAAGCATATCCTTTAATCTTCATCCTGGAAATCCTAGAATATAGTTGACCAGTTTTCTACTCATTGTTAAGAAATATTTGTCCTTAATTTCACAAAGATGTAAGAGAACATTACAAAATGCCAGTGTCTGTTGAAACAAGGATAACAAACAGAGGAGGCCTGTTTACTATGTTGAAGACGTGCTGTTGATGTGACACTTATAAATGTGTTTTTTCTCTCCAGAAAACGGCGTCTCTGAGCCAGCTGCCGGTGGAGGATCTGCGGGACCCCCTGCCCCCTCACTGGAGGTGCTACATGTCTCCACAAGGAAAAAAATACTACGTCAACACCACAAACAACGGTGAGAGAAGCTGTATATGTGTCCAGCAGTAATAAGACGTGCCATAATGACAGTTGAAACTACCTTGGGAGCTTACATTTTAAGTATATTTCTTTGGCGCATGCAGCTATTAGTCAGACTGCATTTTCGAATCACTGTCACATTTGTCTCTAAAGTAGGTGTTTAATCTGTGTCTTTTTAGTTTTTGTTCATGGCTATTAAGTATTAGTAATGAGATACAGTTAATAAAACATATTTATTTTTTACAGCTAATACAGCAACTTTTTTCTGTAATATTGTGTGTAATTGAACCCAAAAAGTACATGGCTAATTTACCAACATTGTTTTGTTGTTGTTACTGCTACTGCTGCACACACCATAATTTATTTATTGCCACTGAATGGTTGGTATAATTTAGCCATAATATAACAAAGACAGGAATATCCCACTCTGAAAAGTCTGCAGAAGTAGGTTTAAGACAACCTGTTTCCTGAATATTTGCAAACCATGGCTGAAAGCATCTACAGATACAGTATGTGATGATTAATGTGGCAATACTGCAAAAGGTTGCGCATTTTCTATCATCTTGTCCATTAAAATTAGCAAAATGAACCCTTTTCTACTAGAATGATGACACCGTTTTATCCTAGCTTCCAAAGTCTCAGTCTTGTTCTAGTGCTGCTTGGCATACAAACCAGTAAGAGCAAACTTAACCTCCCTGAGCTCTTTGCACCAATATCATATGGTGTTTTGCATTATTTGTTGTTGGTTAATTCGTATGGGGCATGTGTTTTGTTCTCTATTATGGAACAATCAAGGCACTTAAGGCTTAATTCGTTGAAACAACAGCTTAAAAAGACTTTTCCAGTGGCACTTGTAAACAATAGTCTGGCAATTATCAGGTTTTCATAAGAACGGTTTATTTTATTGCTTTGCACAAATAAGCACTTTTTTGCACTTTTGCTGCTCCAGGGCCACTTCAGATTTATAAACATAGAGCATGATTTTACCTGACAATGATCCACAGTGGAGTTGTAATTGTGTTGAAAGCAGTACCTAAGCGTTTCCATGTGCCTTTAATGTAGCGAGCACGGCCATGATGGTACCAGAGAGACCGTACAGCGCTGATAAAGACTGTTTCTGTCAACACAACAACGCCGCAGTGTCCAAGAACACAACGCGCACAATGGCACAGACAGTGAATACATCCTCTGTTCGGTGTTTACTGGCCCAGAGCGCACTGTTAACCTGACAGATGAGGCTAATATCAGGTCCTGGCACCAGGGCAGCTCCACTCCAGGATCTTATAAAGGCTGCACAACTCCTTGCATCTATTGTGTGGTAATGTGGCTGAGCAAAGAGTGGAATCAGAGCTATTCACATCCTTTTGATCCTGGTTTCAGTGGCTGTAGGCAGCGGTTCAGGTCGTGGGCGCTAAATTTAGCTCTGAACTCCACCCGAACACAAGACCAGGGGAGTTTCACTGTTTAGTTCCAATCAGGTGGTGTATGTTTAAAATAGAGAGGGGGATTCTGAAACTTTGTGTCAACTTGATCAAGTAAAACTGACATTGATTTTATAACAAGATGTAAGTAGTGTGGCCTTAAAAACTTTGAGAGTACCCCAATCAATGTGCTTTATTGTGGCTAGCAGTTACAATTTAATTCATTTTTGATAATCCCCATGGAGAAATTCTATTGTTAGATCTTTTCAAATGACTTAAAAAACAAATGAATAGATTCAGACTTTATTTTCCATAGACTGACTTATTGTAGCCTGTAGGAAGAAGGAGTTCTTGTGATCTCGATGTCCACTGGCTGCTCATTGTTATTGTGCAGGTGATGGTCCATGTTCTTCAGTATAGTCTCCGTCCTGTTGTGTGTCTGCTGCTCCACTGCTTCAGCCATAGTCTCCAGAACGACTCTTGAGATGATGCATTGTGCAGTCTGTTCTACTGTGCTACTCTGGGTTATCCTTGGTAGGAAAGTGCATAATAAACACAAGAAACACAGCGTCTCCTTCAGCGGATTCCAAAAAAAGAAAATGATCTTATCTCTGAATCTCAGGTCCTAGTGTCTCAGAAACAGATGTAAACTAATTGTAAAGGCTTTCTTTCCTCTAAACCCTCTAAAGGGGCAGAGAAGCTGTCAGGAGCCGGTTGCATTTGCAGCAGCAACTCAATGAAACGTAGCTATCGTCTTCGAGGCATTATTATTTCACAGCACAAGTGTGATTAGCACTAAATGTTTCATCTGGTGTAAGAAACTAATCATTGCTCCAGGGAAAAAGTCAGCAAATAAATGTCCACAAAAGTGCTTACACTTGATTCTCTCTGCATCGGTTGCTATAATGCGGTTGTGTTGTGTAGAGCCACACTTTAATTAGATTGTTAATGGTTAAGAGGAAAATGACTTTATTGAGGGTGCACAAAAAATGATCCAGCTGCTGCAAAAGCTCTAATACCTCAGTGTTGTTCAGTATATTTTGTTTATATTATATTTGCATGTTTATATATTCTATTGTCTTGTAATTTTTGTCTTTACCATTTTTTAATACATGTATAGGTTAACTGGTGAAACTATAGCACCCATAGTGAATTGATGTAATTGTGAATATAGTCAGTGTTTGTTTGTGTTACACCAGATTCACAGTAGTCATCCATCTCCAATGTACACTTATAACAAACAGCACAGTGTGAGAGACCATTTTGTTTCTTTAGTTGTGAACATAGCATTATTTCTGTGATTGACTGGTTATTTCAAAATACAAGTCTTATTATGTAACTGTAAATATGCACAGTGTTTGATGTTTATATTTTGATTACAGTTGGATCACAAGTGGCTGTATTATTACACACCTAGAATGTCACCAAATTGTTAGTGCTGTGTGTAATTGTGAGGGTCCAAACAATTGCCCTTCTGCCAAAAAGTTGTTGTATCTCTTGTTTTTGGTTTAAGGTAGCTAACTTTGAAACTGCAGAAACAGAGAAGTGGCATTATTTACTTTGCACTTTATCATCGGTGATGCAATTTTAGCCAGTACTGTGTGATTTTCATTTGAGGCTGTTTGTTGAAACTAACCTATATCTGGAAAAGATGTGTTGTTCTTCAAATGTCCACAAGAGCAGCTCCTGTTTCCAAAGCTGTCTGATAACATTGATGAAGCAATGCATGTTTACAGTTTCTCTTCTCTACCTTCTCTCTTCTGCTAAATTTCAGTTTGATTAGACACTGCCCCGTGCTTTTGTGTGTGTGTGTGTTTCTGTGTTGCCGTGGTAACAGCGTGGGGTGTGCGTGGGTGAGGGCAGCCTGTCCCTCTTGAGTTTTTTGAGGTCCTTCCTGTTTCTGGGTGCTGCGGTTCATACCAGCTGTCTTCTTAGACCAAAGCCAAATCCTGACAGTTCCGTTCCACAAGCTGCAGTTGGGCCACAGATGCAGCACACACCTCTGTGAGGTATTTTCACTCTGCTAAAAATAACCACTTTTGGGTCCAGCTTTATTTTAGAATACAACAATTGACCATTAAAAGAGTTAGTGTGTAAAACCTCCAAAAATCTAATCCTCCGACTTTTGCTGCCAGTGAAAGATTACCTTTGTGGCTGTCATAGCAAGCTGGAATTTCACTTTTCTGTCTTGCATGAATATGTGTAGCAACTGTGCAGAGATCAAACAATTTAATTTAGCTGCATGAATTATGCATGAATCATGCATGTCTCGCATGCCGTGTACATGATACACATCCAGATTTCCTGTATTTGACGTTCACGCCCAAATTTCCAGCATTTATACATTCATATTGATAAGACAGCGCGGGAGATTGAGCGGGTCATCCATTTATCAGAAGTTTGGTGGTTTAATCCCAGCTCGTCCTGTTCATATTGTCCAAGTGTTCTAGGGCAACACCAAACCATACTTGTTCAGTGTCTGTGACGCTGCAAATGGGTGAACAGGTGCTTACTGTAAAGCGCTTTGTGACACTGGTACAAAAAAATGAGAAAAAATGCAGCCATTTACCTTAAATCAACTTATGTAGTAAGTGTAGGCTATATAGATTTATAAATTCACTTTAATGTGTTTTTACAAAAAAACAAACAGCTTCTATTGTGATGTATTTTGCACTAACTACAGAAGCTCTTCACTAAATGAAGAGCAGTTCCACCCACAGAGGAGACAGAGAGAGGAAACAAGAGAGGAGAGAGTATGATGGAGAGTTGAGTTTAGAGCAATTGGACTTACTTTCATCAGAAGTATCATCTATAGGGACGTCTGTTTATTAAGACATTTACACACACACAGACAGACACAGGTTGTTAGAGACAAAAATAAGCCCCTTTAGAGGTACTATTTGTCTCTCGACTTGCTTTGCTGTACCTCCAGAGGCATTAGAGGGACTGTCTAGAGGTAGGGAAGTCTGACTGTTAGACTGCTGCCCCAGCTAGGGATATGTTGCTTGATAAAGACACATCCATTTAAAGGATGTAGTAAGATGTAAGAAAGAGGAATATTCCAAAATCAAACAGGCTGACCCACCCACTCAACCTTCATTTTTCCCCTTCCTGATTTCTGATTATTTGGTTATATGAAGCAGTGCTGAGTGTGAATGGGTTGTGATTGATAAAACCGAGAGACTGGAGGCATCTAATGCACCAGGGACCAGTGTCATATGGTTATGAATAAAATATGGCTGTGTCTGATAACTAGGCCATTTCCCCTTGACACTGTTGTAAATCAGTCTATCCTGCATCATTATAGTATCATCTGTTTTTTTTTTTTGTGTTTGGATATATATCTTGCACCTTCATACAGCCTCAGCACCGAATCCACAAAGTAAAATCAGAAAGTATTCATTCATAGTTCTCAGAGCGACTGCAGGTGTCGTACAATCAGCCTTACCCCAAATCCACCACACTGTGACTTCTGCAAAAGCCATAAATCACTTCACTGATGTAATAGTAACTCATATTCATATGCCACAATCAAAACTAAGGAGGCAATTTGAACCGATTGACAACTTTCTTTCCGTTTCCAGAAGGCGGCTGATGAGAAAAACAGCACGGCTTCACTGTTTGTAAAGGTTTGACTTAGACGTCTCTCACCTCGAGACAACTGTGTAAGACGGGAAAGACAAGTCATCTGCATCTGAACAGGCAGTTGCTTAGAAACGCACCTGCTTTTTGATTTGACACAGTTTACAATAAATGCATAGATTTTCGTTGTATTATTTTTGACTCACTTTTGCATAATAGTGTCCTAACTTACCTCTACAGTAGCGTGTGAGGTTGCCACAGGGTATTTGAGGCCTGTCCTAACATTTGTGGATCAATAACATGCCTTTCATTTGTATGTTAACATTAGAAAGCAATTAATAATTGAGCTTCACAAACACAACAAATAATGTGAGATAGAAGTGGAAGGCAAAACTAAGATGTCAAAATGGGCTGGCAAATGTATCAAGTCTTGAATGCCATGAATATTGTAGATTACACATTTACTAATTTAGAAATGTAATCAGATTTACACATAGGCAGAAGTCCTCCTTACTTTCCTGCTAGCTCAATTGTTCTGTCCTGCTTTGAGAGACAGACAGCTCAGGGAAGCTACTCACTTGTATGACCACAGATCTCCACTAAGCAGATCTCACTTGCATTGGGATATTTGCAAAGTTTTTCCCCAAAGATTGATTTATTTATAGCAAACTAACAAACAGACTTTCAGTGTATGTTATGACCCCCACTAAACTTAAGTAAAGAGGATACACAACAGACAAAACCAAGTTTAAGGCAACGAATAGTGGGTAATTTATTAATTCAACAAGGATTTGGTAGATGTCCAATCACGAACACTGACACTTCATGTGAGTGCAGTTTAGAATGTGAACCCCAAGCAGACTTCTAAATTAGCTCAAACAGGAAGAGCATCATGATTTCTTTCAGGTAGTTTTAGCTTTCCAGATAGCGATTTAAAAATAAATAAATAAACAATTGTCCACTAACAAAGCAAAATGAGGAAATGACAAATTTGCAGCAATGAAGGAGTCAAACAGCACTTGGTCTGACTGCACTAGTGTGGTTCTACAGAAAATCGTTTAGATTGCTTTCTGTTTTGTGGAGGATCGAACACACCCTAAGTGGTGGACAGTTGTTAAATGGTTTTGTTGCATACGTTTTAGACAAGCCTAGAGATCTATTGGCATAAACAATTCCACTCTAGTGTTATTTTGTAATGATTTGTGTAATACAACTGCACTTTATTAGATGTTAGCATTACTAGGTATATAAATGGTTCATAATTAGATTTATAAATTGGTGATTAGATTTACAGCAGTTTTGTTCGAAAAAGGCAATAACCCCTTTATAAAAAGAGTTAAAGAGCAAAAATCTCATTAGCTTTTTAACGCATGAGGAGGAACAAGTGAAGATATGTATGGGCTCACTATTGGGCAACCAGTAGGTCACCATTTTCATTTTTTATTAATGTTCACTTATGGTATTGTGGTACCCTCTTCTTTATCTTTAATACTTTTTCGACGCTCATTTCTAAGTGAAGATAAATGATTTGAGCTCAGTGATGACAGCCATCTGCTGAAGAGGGCTGACAGTCAAATAAACCATTTCCCCTGGCTAACTGCATTATGTTCTGTTTTCCTGGATTAATACCCATTTTTTTCTCCGAGTATTGATTTGTTTATGGCAGACTAACGGAGGCAGATTGGAGCATTTAGAGCCTGAGAGGGAGCATTGTACATCAGACATGAGCTGCAGCCTCTCTCCTCAGCCCAGTTATCCTCCTCATGCGTGTCACTTGAGCTGATGGGCTTGGCTCGTGGGGCTCCTTCACCAACACGGCCAAACTAAGCGGGCCAATCCAACAGGAGCCAGTGTAATAAGGGCTTTTACATGTGTGTGTGTGTCTGACAGAGAGGGGCTGGGAGAGCTGGAGCTGTGGTTAGAATGGATACAAGAGAGTGCAATCAAAGAGGCTCTTAGAACTGGACTTTGTTCGTCGTATTTTGGGATTGCCAGTGGAAGGGACGAAAAAATTTATGAAACTTTATGAATCTTGACGTCAATGGTTTTTTTTGTACTTTTTACTATATATTCCTAAAATGAAGAGACTACCAGACCAACATAAAAAATCTCTTTTAAAAATAAATTGTTTTACATGTGTGTGCAAGGATGAATATAATTAGCAATGCCTTATAAGAAACATGAGGTTATTTTTTGCAAATCAATCTATGTGTAATCACAAGTGTGCACAGATTTATGATGACTGTTTTGTTCCTCAACTTTGTCACTATTTGACCTTTTACAAAACTCCTGACTTGTGACTTGAGCTAATAATGACTCACCGACAAAACTGTGTTGTTACGGGCATTTGAAAATATTCCACATACCATGTATTGTATGGCTCATTTTGTGGTGATTGAACTGTTGAATTAGAAAATGAAAGATAAAATTGTAGTCAACAAAAAAGTTCACTGTGTAAAATGTTGTAGTAAAGGCCAAAAAAGGCCAAAATCCATCCAACTTTATACAAATCCTGACATTTTTAAAAGAAATTCTTCTTATTATTATTCAGACTTTTTTTTTTTTACATGTTCTGATCTTCATGTTACAAACCTGTTGAAAATGCAGTCAAGCTGCAATAATATTCTTATGCTGTCATTGTCTAATACATAGCTCATCATGTACATCTTTCTTATTCCATATATTTATCATTTGCTGTTGAAACTTGAAACTTTTTTTTCTTTTTATTCTTAAGATTATTTTGCAGTAACTGACTTCTAATGATGTGTAAACTAGTGTTTTTCCTCCATTGTTTGAGTAACTGCTGACTAATGAAGTTCCCATTTTGCATCACTCTTAGAAAAACTTCCTTTAATGCTGCTCTTGTCAGTGCACTGATGTTATATCATCTGTGTTTCTGCTTTCCTAACGCACTGCTCTGTCTTTGCCTCTTCCTCAGAGACCACATGGGAGCCACCATCCAGCGTTCCCGGAACACCCAAAACCTCGCTGCGCCACAAGAACTCCCTCCCAGCAGGTACCACTTCTGTCTCCAAAGGCCCTCTGTATCTTTTCAACCTCCTCCATTCTGCCCCGGGCCTGTGAATTCTTCCAAAAAATTCCAAAATGGCACAAAGCAGCCTCTTATGCTCACCAAAGACAGAGACTTCCTGTGACTAATTTTATCTGTGGCCTCTGAGCAGAACTGAGGCCCTTGTGTTTTTGTCTTTGGCTCTGCTCCTGAAGGCTGTCCGACAGAGGGACACTGGGCTTTAGGACATGCTTCCACATTTACAAGTGCTCAAAGGCTGGATGGATACCTAAAGGGATAGTTCAGTATTTTGTAAAAAAAAAAAGGGGGCCTCATTTCTGCTGTAACAGTTCGGGTCGGCTCAGTTTGCCTTCCTTTGGTTCAGATAACCCCTAAGAGGCTGTCATTTCCATTGAGTCTCGAGAGAAACGTCACATAAGAGACACAAAAGTTGTTTTTCTAAATGAGAAATCATATTTAAAGATAACTTTGAGAAATGTGGATGTGTTATCAGTAATTAATATGAAGAAATTCATAAATCCTTGAGTGTAGTGATGAGAGAGGCTGGAGGTACAGCTGTAGCTACAGTAATTATTAGACTTTTTTCTTTTACTCAATTCAAATTTATTTATATAGCCCAGTATCACAACAATAATTGCCACTAAGGGCTAAACAAAAACAAAAGATAGAAAATATGCAAACAGGATTAATAAGACGGACAGGCCCGAGCAATAGATGTGTCCAGGATGGTTGCTGACAAATAGTCCATTAATTGTACAAATAAATGAAAAATGTTTATGGACATAGTTCATGATAATTTCAGCAGGAACAGTTCATCTGAGTGAGAGGAACTGGGGTCAGGAGGGGT
This sequence comes from Rhyacichthys aspro, assembly GCA_036850595.1. Lineage (NCBI taxonomy): Eukaryota > Metazoa > Chordata > Actinopteri > Gobiiformes > Rhyacichthyidae > Rhyacichthys > Rhyacichthys aspro. The sequence continues at coordinate 17,291,740 of CM072166.1, read as the reverse complement.
CCATGGGTTGGGACAGGATCACACATGGGGCACAGATAAGGTCCAGTCATCACTGGGACGTCTAACAGCAGCAGGACATCTGCAACAGTATCCACTCCCCCAGAGGAGACTGGGACAGAGGGACAATGTGTGAATAGCAAAGAACTAAGCAGAAATGTAAACTGAATTGTAGTGAGAGTGAGGACGGAGCCAGAGGATAGAAGCTCAGTGTGTCATACTTCCCCCAGCGTCTAGGCCTAGAGCAGCTTATCTCATCTACTGTATATGTAGATCATAAGCCCAATCAGCCTCTTTAATAATTTTTCATTTGGAAAAAAAACAAAAACATTTCCATTGTTTTTCCTTTTGCTTCTCATTTTTCGTTGAGAAAAGGGATTATCTATCGTCCAATCACAACACAACAGTTATTAGCTCCACCTATTCGACAGCAGACACACACCTGGGACTCCTGGACGAGGCACCTCTTTGGTTACAGAAACTTACCCATAATGGCTAGACCTATACCATAGTGCTCCAGTGGACTCTTTAGAGATACGTAACTAGTTCCCTTCAGTAAATAATTGTCAGTTTGGAGGAGCAGACCGAAACAATCTGGCAAGCTTTAATGGGGCTATTGAAGGATATTCTTTCACAATAATCAAGCTAATGCTGGAAAACACTGGAAAATGCCATTCCCCAAATAAAACAGCACTTGAGGCATGTTTTTTCATCAATAAATCTTAATAATATACAAATAGTAATATGTGATTTTTGTGGCAGTCAAAAGAATTCATCACTTACACCCAAAAATTTGACTTGTGCCCTTAAGGTTTGCAACACTTGATACATACAAGCACTCCTATAAGGTCTATATTGTGGTAATATGGGTTAAAATGCAGTATGCACTAAATTTTTGTTTTCGGAAGATATTAAGTAATTCACATATTTTGGGCAATTAAGTAATAAGTGTACATTTTTGTTGCCAAACTAGAAAAATGTTAAAAATGACATAATAGACTTTTTCATCAACTTATCACATGAATATAAAGTAAATGCAATTTTTTGTATGCCACAGATGTTCAAAAACTTTTAGTGCAGTAAAACAGACCTGACATATGACAGGACAGTTGTTTTTGTGAAATGTATGTTTACTGGATAATTGAAATTGCAAACCCCACAGGTGCAAAAAAAAAAAAAAATCAAATGAAATGTGTTTCTTTGTGTGTTCAGTGAATGGCTTTCACTCTGGTGGGAGCCCCTTGCATCATGTGGAGCACCCCCACAACAGTCCGGGTCGGAAGAGCAGCACAGAGCCACAGGTAAAACTGACTCAACTAAAGCTACTAAAGTTTGTATGAATATGGACTTGTATGAATGGCTTCACTGACTTTATAGAAGTCTACATCTACATGCATTGACTATTGTATATACAACTAGGTCCTCTACCATAGACATACTGTACGTCTGCGGGAAAAACTGAATGCTGAGCTGCTTCTGGACAAGTATATGTTTTGACATCAAATAATCAGTACGTTTGGGCTCAAATCTATAGTCATTTAAATCATTTTGTTTTACACCACAGTAGGTTATAACATATGCTAAGCAATTGTTGGACTGTTTCACAAAACGGTAGCAGATATCACCATCCAGATCTGTATTTGCATCTGTAAAAATGGTGCATCTTTAGACATTACCATCCCCATATGGCAAGACTTTGTGGCAATGTTTATCTCTAAGCATCAACCCAGTAAGCATCACACCAATATCAAGATGTTCTAAGGACAAGGAACATCCCAATGGAGACAGACTTAAGAGGACTAGAACTGAGCATTGCAGTAACTCATGACTCCATCTAGTGGTAATAAGTGATATGATGCGTATGTGCTATAAATTATGAGACACTGTACATGGATTTAATTTGCATTGTATAGATTTTGCAGGAAAGTTTCAGTGGTTTCGAAAAGAACTGTAATGATAAAGCAGTGAAACGTATTTCCCACACAAATGTATAAAAAGTTGTATCTGAATGTTTGTAAGTAACAAAAAAATACCACATAAAGTTGTAAATCCATTTTAATGCCTGTGTGCCTGCTGCAGACTGGTTTAGCACAGGTAGTCTCTGTTGTGAAAACATTTACTGCGACTGGAACAGTGCTGATTAGAGCCGCCAGACTGAAGCTAAACAGTAAAGTTTTTACAGCAGCTCATAAAACCTGCTCGACACAAAGCCTTTACAAAACTCCACTGCACTGCATCATGGATCAGAGCAGGCTGTTTACGGTAAAATAATGAGGATAATGATAAACTAATGACGGAGGCTGTGATCTAATCCTCCGTCCTCTCGTTGTTCATTATTAAGGTGGAGGCTGATGGCACTTTGAGCAGATTAATCCCTCCTACAGTATCTGTTCCCTGGATCATAATTAACCAGGCAGTTATCTCCAATCCACCCACCACTCACTCACTCTGTGTCCTCATGTCCCCTCTTACTTTCACCCAGCACACTCACTGGAATCATCCAATCACTGTTTTTTACTTTTATATAATCTTTTTTAAAGGTGTAATATGTTGTGGTATATGGTTGAACCCAACTGACAACTATGTTATCCAGAGTGTATTATCTTAAAATAACACTCTTTGTGTCTTAAAAAAATTGACATGTAAAGCTCTATAGAATCTAGCGGACGAAACCATTACTTCCTGTTTCTTGTTTATACAGCTGCCCAGAGGGGGAAAAAAAATGCAGCACTGGCAACATTTTTGTTTTGAATAAATGTCTTGATCCACACTCTGGCATCAGTGTCACTGTCACATACAGTACCATCTGGAAGGCTTCCATAGAAAGTGTTTGAATACCTGGTCCGTGATTGGCTTTAAAATCTATGAGTAATGTCAGTTTTATCCAATCAGAGCAGGATGTCGTTTAGCTTAGTAATGGTAAAACAGTCTCTATATCATCAACCTAAAACATGCCCAGATTGTCACTACTGCCACAACCTGTTCAAATCACAAGCAGGTCATACAATTCAAGATGGATTCTCATGTATTTGTGAAAAACTAGGAAACACCAGGTTTAAAAGTCTGACATTACTTCAGTGTAATCCCTGCAGTGGTGTTCAACTGACCTGGAAGACATGTTTTTAACACAGATTATATTTAATACACCATAGGCTTTCATTTGCATTTTGGAGCCATGTAAGCAGCCCAGTAAGCAGTGTAAATAGAACAAGGAATCAGGGTTAAATGTTGTTCTGACCTTGTGTTTGAAGGTGAATCATCCCATAATCTGTTTTAACTATTACTGAGTTCCTTTGTTAAAGTCAAAACTATGCATTGTCTGTTTGGCTGCCAGAATCTCTACTGTGATCCTCATATTACAGACCATATTTTGCTTTGACACAGAGGAACAGTCAGGTATTACATCACCTCACAAAGATATCCTAGATTTGTGAAATGTCAGACACTTTAAGTCATGAGTGACATCTAAAGCCATAATTTGAACAGTAAACACAGATTTGTTCTCATAAGTCATCACTGGAACACACATATCCACACTCTTAAAGGGGCAGGGAACCATTTCTCTTTGCTTTCGTCTCTGTAGTCCGTATATTCTGCACACAGACACACCTGCAGCAGTCACACTGGTAGCTCCAGTATGAGGCAGTCAGTGCTGGGAATCACAGCAGGATTTGAGTGTTTTGAGTGTTTGTAAATGTAGACGTTAGTGCGGTCATGTCTGGCGCTGAAGACGGAGGTTTTAACAGAACGTCTTTCTTCTCTCAGCAGAACCCTGGATCTACGTCACCCAGTAGGAAACCAAGCAGGGAGACTACTGTCACGGTGAGTGGGTGATGCACAGGTAACAGAAATACTAGCAGACTGCAATCCAAACAGAAGATTAAAACTTTGTACAAATGTAAGAAAACTATAACATGTCAATCCAACTTCTATCATTGTGATGAACCCAAATCAGTCCTTTTTTCCTGAATTACTAGAAGCAGTGTGATAGGAACTGATTGTCAGGTTAAATCCTCAATTACAGCCATTTTTCTTCAATTTAACTATTTCATCTTGGTATTGAAAGTCACATAAATCTATTTGATGATTAGCTGTACAAATAAGTACACAGTATATTTGTCTTTTAAAAGATATTTTACTTGTTTTTCTTTACTCTCTTTTTTCGCTCTAACAAGATTAAGGTTAACTCTTTTTCTAATCTGACTTATGGTTGAACCCCTTTGGACTACTGTTAAGGTTTGTCTTTCTATCCAGTGTAAATGTTTGTTCATAGACGAGGAAGTACAGTGGTATGTAGATTGTAGGTAAAAATGAATGTAAATAATTGTAAATCAGCGTTTTATTTCACGTTTAAAACCAGTGAAATCGCATGACATACTTATCAGCTTTATAGTTTTCTACAGAGCCTTAATGACAAAGCGTGCAGTGAATGTGTCGGAAGAGACAGAGCGTTGATAATGTCCTGCACAGTGGCAGCTCAGGTGTGTAAATATGTTCTGATTGTGTCTCTCAGATTAACTGTGTGACCTTCCCGTTGCCCGCCTGCATGCCGGAGCAACAGCTGCTCAAACCCAACGAGTGGAGCTACTGCGACTTCTTCTGGGTAAGTCCACCTCAGGACGTGAGTCAAATCTGATACAGTTATCGCAGGATTGGAGACTAACAATCTATCACACCTACAGTTCGTGTTTGATAAACTGTCAGTGTTTTTTAACAGCCCCAAACTCCAATGTGGTTTGTGTTTCCTGCTCTCGGTGTGTGGGCCGAGTGCTGCTAAGTGACTCAGCTCTGTTAATAATCTGACATCATACCAGCCCGACACGTGCACCAGCAAATTCAATATAGAAGAAAATATTCACAGTAAACAAAGGAGACTTAACATTTTGTTTGGTAACAGAAATAGTCATTCTTCTATAATCCTCCTTCTGTTTACAAATGGGCACCTATGTGTTTTTTTTTCCATTCTTGGTGTCACATGAGAATAAAACAACAGCTCCATCTCATAGTTATAGAGCTCTGCATGTCATGTGACTCAGTGAGTTCCATCCGCCATAGTGACAGGAAAAAGCGTCATGAAGCACCAAATAAGAAAAGAAACAACATAAACCTAAACTCAGATATTATCTAGTCACTACAGCAGAAAGATGTGTAAAGCTTTTTAAGGCGTGTGGGTCAATAAATGTAAAAAAGAAGAGAGATGAACACAATAAGTGTATTTTGTCTCCAATGTGACAGGAGGCAAAGATCTCTTTCACCTCTTTAGCTTCAATACAAACTTTTTTTTTTTTTAAATATTAGTTTCTATGGCACATTGTGAACATGTTTGTTCAACCGTTCGATACTCACTGTTGCACTCTCTAATGTTACACACCTATCTTGCACATTAACGCACATAGTTATCGTCTTTAAAGTTTACATACTGCCATTTCCAATCCTATTCATATTTTTAACCTTCTCTTTAATCTTTAAATCTTAAATTAATACACAATAGCCACTGTATAGATTTTTTGTTTCTGTTTCGACACAAACTACAGTGAAACACCCTTAACTAAACGACACTGTTCAGGCTGTTCTTACACATTTGAGCATTAATGCTCACAATGTAAATAAAGGTATCCTGAACAAAATCTTTGTTAGTCACCGTCGTGTTGAAGAAATCAGTTTTTGCAGTCACTGTTTGCACATTGAATATAAATAGAATGTAAAAACACCAATCTTTCTGCTCCTAAAGTAAACCCTGGACATCCCAAGGGTCCATAGGGACAAAAACACTGTTCCTTTTCATCTTTGAAAGTGACTCCATCTTCATCTGAGCTTCACGCTGAGATGTGTCCAGCAGATAATCCATTAGATGTAAGCGGATGAGTGCAGGGTCCATCAGGTGTGTCTCTGACAAACCTCTGCTGTACTGTACTGCTGTTAAAGGTGACACAGAGCCAGGAATATACAATATGGTTTCTGACACAAACTGAATTAATTAATTAAAGTACATTTAAGTAAGTGTTGTGTTACTGGTGCTTCCTTTAAGTTTGAAATAAAGCCATGAGTTCCAGATTCCAGTTTTTGATAAATGTAAGTTTGTTTGAGGCGTTAAACGAAAAAAACATGTGCTCCGGCATGTGATGACATTACATTAGGTCCCTAATCGAGCAAGTGTATACGTGAAATAATATTATACTCTTTGCTTTAACTGATATTACACAGCCAAAAAGATAATACCCTTATATAACTTAAGAACTTTGAGCTTAAACAAAAAATCTTACAGTGGTTGAACAATCTCTGTTTTTCCTTTACGTCCCATTTAGTTTGAACCTGACTTCGGTTCGGTCGGGTGAGCTTCTGAACAGACTTTTCTTAATGAACCAGTTTTCTGTTTGCGCTTGTTAAGAGTACAAAGTAGATAAATGAAAGCAAGCTGTAAAGCCTGAAAAGAAATAAGCATGACTGTTTTAAATTACTTTAGTACACACAGCTTTGATTCATCTTCTACCGCTTAGTCCTGCTGCTGGTTGAGGTTGACTGGAGCCTATCCCAACCACCTTGGGCCTGAGGCGGGTTACATCCTGGACAATGGCCAGGCAGTCGTAGAACTGACTGTACATGCATGCAACCCATGAACTTCTTGCTGTGAGACAGGAGCACATTGAACTGAGAATACAAAAAAAGACTCTCACACACACAAAGCAATGTTATTTCTATACTATTTTTGACTAGCATGAAGTAGCACAAGTTCTCTTTTATTTTTAGCCCAGTCATCACTCCAGAGGCACATGTTGGGTTTTAAGTAAGTGTTTCTGGAAATCATGAGAGCGGCCAGAACACAGTTATGGGCCATGAAGTCAGAACAATCAGCTGGGAGATGCCAAAAGCCTGGGCTGAAACGATAATAACTAATTGTTTTCAGTCATTTTTCCAGTATATAATTACATATCCTTACTTTCTTTGTCTTTTGAAGTTCACTCAATATAACAAATCCTCTCAAGCACTTCCTTTATAAACATAGTGACCCATGTTTGACCCCCGCAATTAAGTCCAATGTTTGAGTCCAATTCACATTTCAATCAAACTGCACAAGAGTTCAGTTAGAAGCAGACTAAGACCCACCTTTAGAGAGGTCTTCATTTAAACAAAGGGGACTGCACTTAGTTGAGAACGCTGTACAATGTCTGAAAGGCCAATAGGGGCAATGTAAACCCCATCGTTGCATTTATTACACACAAGAAGAAGAAAGCACTGCTGAGCTATAACTAATTAACAGCTTGTTTATTCCTGGGGTTTTCCTGAGCAGTGCTGATAAACATGGATTTATTTATTTATGGATTTATGCATGCAACACTGACTATATATTAATAGTACACAAGATTTAGAAGCACAAAAACAATTAAAAGACTGTACTTGATATTAAAAAAAAACAAAAAAACAGACGTCATGATGCCATCTATTGTTTATTATAAGGGATTTTCTCTCCGTCTATTCAGGAACGGAAAACCTTGGCCAATCATATGATCGCAAAGTCACACGCTCGAAAAAGGAGAGCTCCAATTGGTCTTCACTGACTTGTCATTACTTTCCAGGAAGTTTAATAACTGCCAATTAAGTGTATTTTTAGCGCTGAATGTCTTTTAACACAGAGAAACGGCTCCAAAAAGAAAAGAGAAACAGAGAAAAGGGAGGCAATGTAAAATGCGGCTAAATAAGATAAGCTAACACTAAACTCTAAACTTCAGTTTGGTGAAATGTATTAATATTTTGTGGGGGAGAAATCAGTCTGGTTTTATTTTTTTAATCAAAGAGAAGCAGGAGAGGTCCCTAGGCTGCTTTTTTGAGTGGAATCAGAGACAGGGATGACATGAAGAAAATCAGGTAGTGGAGCTTTAATTCTGTCATTGTTCTTTGATTCTGTTTTTAGCCTCAGCCAATAGCTGCCCAAGATGCAGCTGTTGCATCATTGTTCTAACTGTGAACGCCATCTTCACAGCTTACACGGAAAAGTTTAGTGGAACAAGAACTCTGTCCTTGTGAAATGAAACATGCAAACTACAACGGAAACTTTGCTCTTTGGGTAAAATGTGTTGACATATAACACTCTAAGTGAAGTACACAAACAGAACAATAGCACCAGCATTTGATTTAATTGAACCAAACGTCAACTCTAAGTGTTAGCCCTGCAGTTGTCCAGCCTCCCACAGCCCTCAAAGGATGATGATGAGCACTATGCTACATGGTCATAAAATGCCATAAAGTCTTAGCGATTTATATGGAAATAACTTTCTAATCATTAAAGTTATCATTCATTATCATTATGTTATCTTCTATGTAATATAAAGTGCTATCTTGAAGTTCTTTCAGTATGAACAACCTGTTTTCATGCATCTAACATAAAAATTGTCTTACCACAGAACACAGTTATGATGCTCCTAAGTACATTGTGTCCTATATATAAATGAAATGTTCATTGTGCTTTTATCCTATCACGCTGTTCTCTGTCTTCATGGAAGCCCACAGCAGGTGTTCACTTTGTCCAGTTGTGACGCTCTCTTGTTTGTGGCTCAGGTTTGTTGTTGTGTTTGTGTGGCAGGCCGATAGAAAGGATCCCCAGAGCAACGGCCTCGTCACAGGCTTTGAGGTTTTGCTACAGAAACAGCTGAAGGGGAAGCAGATACAGAAAGAGATGGCCGAGTTCATACGAGAAAGGTATCAGTGTTTGTGTGTGTTTGTGTTAAGTGGTTACCACGAAAACCACACTGTTGTCATTAACCCTCCTGTCCCTGGACATTTATTTGTGTTTTGGAATTTTATTTTTGCATAACTTTGACTGTGCTGATGCAAATGACATGACATTTGGCCAGGTTGTGTATTTTGGGGTGGATTTTCATTTTTCATTATTTAAGTCTTTCCTAAAATGCTTCACCTGTGTCCCTTCAAAATGCATTTTTTCAATATTGTACCATTGCAGTGTGACTTCTGTTTTTAATTTTTTGCATTCTCTGGTGTTGAAATCCCTTAATGTTTCCATGGCAACCCTTAAAAAACATTTGTGACTTTACAAAAAAAAAAAAAAAATCAGAATCAGAATCAATGTTTGTTATGTATGGTGAGGACTGAAGTTAATAACGGCATTCATTAAAAAAAAAAAAAGAAAAAAAAAAGAAAAAATATGTGATAATTTTAATAATATTTTTACATGACAATGTTTAAAAGATGTCCAAGGTACTCAGGTGGAGCAAATTACTTAAAAACGATTACACAAAATATCAGAATGATCAGAATCAGTGTTGCTACAAATTTTTGACACTCCCAGGCTACGGCATATGGGATTGAAAAAAATGAACCTTTTGAGACTTTAATCGCTAAAACTGGCATTTAAGGGGTTAAAAAATTCATAAATGTTTGTCAAGTATGATGAGGAATTTCATAAATATGTTGATGATGGCATTCAAAAAAAATGGAAAAAATATGTTGGTACATAATATTTTTATTTCTGTCAAAGGGACTCAGGTGGAGCAAAAAATGAAGGGACCCCTAAGGGTTAAACACTTCCTGTTTCTGCTCATTCATGTGCATCACTGCCTTGCTTAACAGGAAATGATTGTGTAAAAGCTGTGTGGTTATGCTCTTCTCTACTTCCCTTTTAGGATAAAGATAGAGGAAGAATACGCCAAGAATCTCTCCAAGCTCTCGCAGATCCCTTTGGCGAGTCAGGAGGAAGGGTGAGTGGGGGAAAAACCTGTCAGGGAAGGTGTGAAGCAACTCTGAAAAGTCTAAAAAGCACAACAGTGTAATCTCCCGGGATTTCCACAACACACACACTTTGAGCAAATGCAGGCCGAAAATGAGATAGTGTCACTCATTCTTTCACCGTTTATTTGGTAAATGTGATAAATGTGGTGGTGGAAAACATACAAAACCCATATAAGCTTAAAGTAAGATGGAGAACTATTGCTGTTCTTTAAAAAAAAAGTGTGTGTCTGCTTCCTACTGAACTCTGCTACTGAACAACCACAGACGTCTTAATGGACTTACCTACAGTCACATGACTTGATAGCTTCCCCTGAGCAAAAGGAGTGATTAGATGAAGAAAAAAAAAAGATTATGGCTTCCATTGGTGGTGCTTGAAAGGATTGTTTTTGTCTGTGCTAGAAAAGCTTAAATAATGAATACTAATTAATTTAAAGAACTTGAAAGTTGCTCAAGTCTGACTAAAGGAAAATCACATTAACGCTGAACTGATTAGTGAGCGCTGATCCAGACAGTGAGCTGAACAAACCCAGTGTGAGTCTGGTGCACTGGGGCTGTCAGTGAGGCTTTAAAACAGCATGGATTCATATAAATCACTGTTAGCTTTGATCTCATACTGACACCATTAACAAACAGCAGACAAAGGAATGAACTGTACTGTTAAGAGGGAGCCAATCAGATAAGAGCACTGAGTACTACCAGTGTTAAAGGGAGGCTGGGAATTTATCATGGTTCACGCTGCATCCTGGAAAACCTGGAAAAGCAAGAGACAGTTTATGGGAAACAATGTAAAATGAGTTATACTAGATTATTGCGCATAATGTTTTGGAAAACCCAGTGGAAAATGAACTTTACTAATGAGTAGAATCCCTGATGGTGGTGCTGCAGGAGCTTGAGGTGAGTGGAGTTTTGTTCAGAGTGACAGCTCAGGGGCTTCCAGCTGAGAGCAGCTTTTTGTCCCAGAGCAGACTCAGTATCAGGGAATGTTAAAAAGAAGAAGAAGCCCACAGAGACACAGCACAGACAAGGGGCAGTATTATAAAACTCATCTTTATTAACACATTCCATAAGGAAACTCCATGGTGACAAAGGAAATATTGCCTCCCCAGGAAAAGAATCCTAAGGCTTATCTAAAACTGCATTTCCATTACATTTATTAGTTTAAAGGCATAAAATGTAAACAAATATTTACTCTCATCTAGTGCTCATCAATAAGGAAAAGTTACATCTAGTTTTACACTGGCTTTTGAACAAACTTGTATTGCTTTTGTCTTTTGTGCATAATTAACACCACCAAAACAATCCCTATACTGTACATACTGTACTAAATGTTGCCGAGGGCTTGTGTGTTTACTCATATTTTCTCATTTCCATCACTCTAAAATGAAAAAAAAAGCTATACTAACTTTATTGGTTATAGTATATAAAAGGCATACCCCATAAACTTGCAGCAATGCACAAACAACAAGTGTAAGTAAGATTACTCTGAGAAGCTGTAAAATGGCCACACTGCTGTTTAACAAAAGTAATGATTGTTAATGACATTTTTATGGCTAATGTGAAACCAGCAGGTTGATGCCTAGTGAAGGAAACAGCATCAGCTTTCTGAATTTAAAGATGAAACAGCATGGACTTTAAAGTTTAGAAAGAATGGAATTTAAAGTTTAGTATTGGTACTTGCACTTTCTGTTGTAAATGCTGCAGGAAAAGGGCCCCCGGGGGCTCCGCCCAAAAATGGGTGGAAAACTTTTGGGAATTGTTCTTTTGCTTCTGTTGTGGGTTTGGGCAAAAAGGGGGGTTTGGGGCCCGCGGGGTTTGCTGCGGGGGGGGGGGGAAACCCCCCCCCCTGGGGTTCCCCCCCCCCCCCCCCCCCCCCCCCCCCCCCCGGGGGGGGGGGGGGGGCGGGGGGGGGCGCCGCGCCCCCCCCCCCCCCCCCCCCCCCCCCCCCCCCCCCCCCCCCCGTTCATAAACCGTCCCAGTAACTACACGCTGAAGTTCCTGGTTTAATGAAGCCAACAACTGGAACACATCATGTTCACTTTTTTTTATGAAACTATAAGTAAAGTAGACAAGTCTGAAACTGTATCTGTGCTCTTCCTTCCGTCTAAAACCTCCATGTTTATATCAGCCCGCAGAGGGGTCTGGAGTGGGAGGAACTGTCCCATATAGAATCCAGATAATGCCGGTCTGCTCCAAGTGCCCACACCCTGAAAACGCCACACAATACTGTCATTCTGCTCTGTCGGGACGCTTCGTTGTCACCGGGACAATCAATGTTCTGTTGCTCTATTCCTCCGTCCACTCGGCAGCCGCTGATATTTCTCCCTGAATTTACCATTTGTCTACTCCAGATGTAGCCACGAGGCATGTGACGGACAATCAGTCACTCACTTTATCTGCCTTTTAGATGGGAAACATGGCAGGAAATGAATTTTTGTAGGGACACTGTACTTTGTTGGCAAATGATTATCAGTCTTAGGGGACTGTGGGAATGCAGAGATATGACACAAATATAATTTATCGAGTGTGAGTAACAGTTGGAGGGCTGCCTCTTCTGCAGCTCAGAGACATACGGCATGAAAAAGAAATTCCATTGCATATGGTTTCAATGTGGAGAAAGAGCCTGACCATTTTGTTTTAGTCAAAAATAACCATGAAACCATAAAATAGACTCTGAACTTCCAAAACCTTACATTCTTGAAACATGGGCAGACCACAGAAGAGTCTCAGTAAACTTATGTTTGACTAGTGGTGTGGGCAGAAGTCAGCTGGCAAAGCACTTTCCATGTTCACACCTTTTAATAAAGTGACAGCATTAATGAGTCAGCTTTTCTGCAACATTACAGTTAAGTGTCTGACCACTCACTGTAATAAAGAAAACTCCACATAATGAAAAGTTATGAAAACTTCTTGTGCCAGTGTATCCCACATGAATTTGGGCACTCTTTCAATGGTCCACAACCAGATCATATGCATATTCTAATGGTATAGGAGCAGGAGGAATGCAGAAAACAATAGATGGATTGTAGATGTGGTGGAGAACATTTTGTGCTTTCATATCAAATGCATTTTACTGAACACTATACATTTATTAGTAAATTCAGTTGCTGAAGAAGAACTTTGTGCAGACTCATTCCCGTTGCAAAAAAGTCTCTGACTGTTGCTCTGTTGCTTTCGTAAAACTTAAAAAAAGAAAATTATGAACCAAACTATTGCATACAATATAAGTAATCTTAGACTGCATTTATTATTATTTTTTTTTTCAGTTTTTGAGTCTTTTAGCCAGCTGTTCCTTTTCTGACATTTCTATTTTTGTGCAGCAATTTCGAGAGTAAAATTTTACTTTACTTGGTCACAACTTGGAGTAGTGACATTGTTGAAAATCAACTCAAAAAATGTCAACATCATTAAGTGGAATTTTACGCCTTAGCTTTTTGGTATGGACTTTGCCGTTTGGTCCAAAGCAAATCCTCAGATATAAAAATACCAATGGACCGTGGTTCATGGTTAGACTTTCTGACCAAATACAGGAGTCACAGACAATTAAAGACATGAAGAGGAGTGAATGAAGGAGAGAAAAGTTCCTTAGACAATACATTTACCTCAGTAAAAGCAGTCTACTGGAAGCACACCACTGTTCTCATAAAGACAATAAACACAGCGTCAGGAAAAGTCTGATAGTCCGCTTTTAAAAACTGTAGTGTGAACGCAAAAGTTACAAAACCGAACAAACACACTGTAATAATTTATGAGTTCTTAGTGCTGACCTTGGTGCAGACCTTCAGGTGTCAAAATGTACAACAAATTTGTGGAAAAAACAATTGGCCGTTATGTTTAACATGATAATACAATATGGCAGTTTTGATGAGCTGAAAATAGTGTGTAGAGCTGCATAAAAAATCACACAAGTAATCCAACCAATGGGATTTGTTAATATTTTTACAATTGTCACAAATGTCATAATTGTTTCACGCAGACTTTAGACTTTATAGTCATTTAAATACACACTAAGTTTACACAAAATCAAAATTTGATACATGACTGATATTAGTCTTTCATTAGCTAGCAGTACTTATCAACAATTGTGAACCATGCTCGGTTGTTGTTGAATCTCAGCCCACGACACATTCAGCTTTTTAAATAATAATATATTATAATAATTATGGGAAGTCAATGCCCACTTTACTTTTTCGAGTTGAGTCAGAGGCTTTTCCAAACAAACCACTGTGGCTCCTGCACTGACTTCAGACCAGAGCTATTCTCTTACGCGCTTTATGTACATCTTTCATCATGTCCTTAGTCTGCTGTGTCAGCATAGCACTGGATTGGATCAGTGTGTGCTCAGAAAACATGTTGATCATGTGATAGAAGCGATGCACACAACATGCTTCATACTTTTGTTTTGGAGCACTGTTGCTGTGCAGGTGCTCGACTTCACCCTGACAGTGCTAGGAATGTGTTGGATGTGTGTTGGAGTGGATTCCACACATGTCTTCCATTCACATGTTTTTTTGAAGTGAGCCGCTGAGCCATAAAGACTGTCAGAGCAGAGCAGGAGCTGAGGCTGTGGCCTGCTGAGAGAGTCATTCTTTTACTGTCAGTTATTGTGAAATGTTTGTCTGAATCATAACAAATTTCGATGACTATTACATAATACATGCATTGTGTAGCTGAGTGTTGCGCCTCGATCAAAACAAAGAGCTTTTACAGAACTACAAACTTTTTGAAACTGAGGGAAGACCTGGACTAAGGCAGCGAGCGACAGTTAAGGCTATTTAGACTGTCACTATACTTCCACAGGGCTGGGCAGTTAATCCAGGTTTAATCCCAATTACAATTATGGCTTCCAAGATAATTGACAAGACATGAGTCCACCAAGTGCCTTCACTCCTGCTGAAGGAAAAGGTATTGTTCAAAGTGAACCATCCAAATACAAAGTGGCAACCCTTTGTCATGTCTCCAGTGACTAATCATAATGTTTAGCTTGAGTAGAATAAACCTGTTTCCAAATTTGCTCTAACTTTCTCCCATTATCATCTCTCAATGTCTGCTTTTAGACAACTCTGAGCAAAATAAGCCAAAGCAAAGTAAATTGTATCAAAACTAACCTGGTAAATGTAAATCTGTGGGAATAAACTGTCACTGCTCCTGTTTGTGAAGAACCTCAGTGAACAGAGCAAAATGTCTCTGAATTTCTTTGTTGAATTTCAAAACTCTGTGATTTGACCAAATATAAAAGTGAGCAGCACCAGTGACCAGTGGAAGTTAGTCCACAGCCTGCATTGCATTCTGGGATCTAAACATTCAGTTTCACTGGTCTCACTGTCAAGTTATTTTGTTTTTCAATGCTTTCCTGAACTCAAACAGGACAACAGAGGACATGGCTCAACTCGGTCTCAACACTTTATTTGGAAGAAGATAACAGGTTGATAACCTTTTGGAAGAAAACACAAAAGGCAATCAATTTAAACATGGCAATTGGGTTTTAAATGATTTTAATCTATTTATTTAGATCACTTTTTTAAAGTTATATCAATTAATTTATTCTGTTAATTTATTCAGTATTATTTTTGGAGTATTTTTTAATATTGTATTAACTAGATTTAGCTGAATCATGAATAAAGCATCTTAATATTTTACTTTTTTTTTTTTTTTTTACAGGTTTTTACATTACACTTTTAATAGAGTTTTCACATATTATATTTTAATATAATAAGATTTACCGAAAAAGTCACTTTATTATTTAGTAAAGATTCAATGACAATATTCTGTGTTCGATTCTTAATACATTTGAATACACTTAAATTTATTTCTTATTTATTTTTAATATTTAATAATTCAAATGCACATTGCACTAATTTCTAATAATTATACTTAGGAATTAATTATGAATTAAATAACCTAAATATTATGTATTATTTTTATACAATAAAAAGGCCTATATTTAATTCATGTGATTATCATTCTCAATGAATACTTTATATTTTGGTTATTTTCTATTATTTGGACATTTTATATTTGTCAAAGCCCAATTACACTGCAAAACTAAAGAGAGCTTATCAGCTCATCGAAATTTGGCTTATTTTAAAAGAAAGTGATACTCATTAGGAGCCTAACCAAACATAATAGGCTGCATCGGCGCTCTACTTGTTAAAAATAACTATTGCGCACTGAACTTAAACCAATTAAACACGTGAATGCGCTGCTTTACCAACATAAATACCAAGCATTTGTCACTAATTATGGGTTTAAACAATGTATTTTTAACAAAAAGTAAGGCTACATACCAATAGCGTCTCTGTTGTCATCCACTGTATTGACTTCTCAAGGCAAAACAAAAGCACCCGGGCACCTGGCCCAGCAGAAGCTAATCAAGGCAGCAGAACCAGAGCTGCCAGCACTAAATCACAGCGCCTTACAGTGGCTAATGCTGCAAACTAGTTTGTAGCCGGACTAAATGAAACAAGTAAAAAGATAGAGAAGAGAGATGAGAGTAAAGGCTATTTGACTCAAAAGTCACAGGTGCCACAAACTTTTTCACAATTTGTTTTGGTTAGTCATTTATTTTTGCATAGATGTCTGGCATATCATAATTGCAGATTAAGCCGTGGTAATATGCATGTGGAAATTAAATCAATTTCCGAAATATCATGCAGCCCAAGATCTAATATCCCTCTTTATGATATATCTATATGATAGAAAAATAACTTATAACTCTTCTGTCGTGGTCCTGGCAGGTTTTAGTTTTGAAAATCTGATCCAAGACAGAGTAAAAACCTGCTCAGACCAGAACCTTGAGTGTCTGTGTTGGTGAACCCCAGGAGTGCGTATGTGCTCCTCTTCAGTTTCCCTCCTCCATACTGTAGCCTCTCTGTGTTTCTGTGAAAGTCTGTGTGGTCTGAGTCTGATATGAAACGCCTGTATAATCTGTTCTCAGGACTCTGGGGGAGGCCTGGGCCCAGCTGAAGAAGAGTCTGGCAGATGAAGCTGAAGTTCATCTAAAGTTCTCTTCAAAGGTTTGAAGCGTTTTTTTCTTCTCTGTCTGTGTCTATTGTCTCTGTCTTCACAAGGCTCTTTTCTTTCTGCCATTGTCTGGTTGAGACGTCAATGATGTAACGATGTGAGATGTGACTAAAGAGTTAATGTGACTAGGACATGATTGCATTTGCATGAAATCTTAAAATAACATGAGGTGGTCTCTACTGAGTGAACTATTTGGGGTGGTCCAGATGAAAATACTGTTCTAGACCTGGTGTTTGGTTGAGCGTTATATACAGATTTCCAAACACACCACAAATGTAATCCTTTTTTAATTGCTTTAGACGAATTGTCCATTGTGTTTTTGGTCTGAAATTTACACAAGCGCCTCTGGCAGAGTTGGGGGTGACCACATCCCAAGACAATAAGTCTGATTTAAAATTGCTTAAGCAAGATGTGGTTCTCTTGACACTGGAGCAAGTACTACACTCCATGGGGGTATGTTTAGAATTTGAGATGTGCAGCTTTTATAGTAAGAAAAGTCTTAAATACTGAGCCAGAGTTGTGCCAGAGTAGGGTTTGGGCATATATCAAATATTCTTGATGTGTTGTAGCTTGTGATACATGTGACATAAAATTACTGTAGTCGTGTCCATTTCCAGAAGAAGTCTAGTGTCCCAAAATGTAGACTTTGGCCTTAAGTTCCATGAAAGTGGTCTCGTGGGATCAATCCTCAAGCCGGCCGACTCTTGGTCCTTCTGTGAGGAGGAAACTAGTGTTTATTAGCAATTGCTGTTTCCGGTTTTAAACAGAGTCAAGTGCAGCGTCTTTTTGCATTTATCGTCGTCTTTGCACTAAACACAACCAAAACTTCTATTCCGTGTAATAAATGTGATGTTCAGGAAATTGTCAATAAACCAGAAACCGTTTTCATGTAAAATGTTTTTTGTAGCAGTATACAGCTGTACTTCTTGCCTCTCACATCACTACACACTAAGATTTATGAACTTCTTTATATGAATTATTGGCAGATATTCAATATCTCATCTAGACATGGACATAGCACAGTGAAAACACAAGCCTCTTCACCTGAACCAAACTGTGCTGTACCAAACAGACTCTATCACTCAATAGAAATAAGGCTTATGTGGTAAAGAGCTGGACAATATTAGCCTGTCCATCCAGACACATTCAATGAAGTGGGCCTGAACTCCTTCCATTCATAAACATTTCCACAGAGCTTAATCCTATCTGACCAATCATAACAGTTCATCTAAAATGGGGCAGGCTTTGTCGAAAGCTCTGTTTCTCTGATTTGTTGTATTTTCAAAGTGTGTCTGTCCAGAGGCAGTTTATTCTGTGTATGTTGGTACTGCTACTGATTGATGGTTGGTTTTATGTCTTTCCAGTTACAGTATCAGGGAAGTTTAATCTGCGTCCATTTGTTCCTCCTCCTGGAAATCCAACTGAGAAGGACTGGACTTATTCTTTGTATTGCTGGTATAATATAGTAATAGAGTATGATAGAAATATAGTAAAGACAGAATATGGCACTACATTTCCACTTTGGCTACCATTACATTTAAAGCTTCGATTGACCTTTTTTTTTTCCTTTCAGTGTGTGAATGTTTGGCATCAGGATTACCATAACATCAATTTCTTCCAGCAGTGATTTGGATATTGTGCATGTTTATGTTGTGATAATAGTAACAACTTCACACTTTGTTATGCAGCCCTCAGCAGTGATATGGGATAATAGAATATGTGTTATCCAGTCTTGCATTGACACAAAACTATCCTTTCTTAGTTCAGGGACAGACTAACAGTTGACAGATTGCTTTTCGTTGAGTTATAATGAGGCTTTTACTAAAAGCAAGTGGGCTGAAACACAAACACAACGTATGACACGGAGTCTATGAATCTGTCTGATCAGCCAGCACTTAACTCCCATTCTACTGTATTTATAGACCCAACAGGGAGACTGTTGGCTGATCTTTGTGTTTGCTGAATGAAACACAGTCTGGGAAATGAGCCCGGGATAGACTGCCCGCTTTAAAGGATCTTAATTTAAAGGTGGATCAGCTGAAGTGCTTGAGAGATGAGATAAAAAAAAAAAGAGGAAGGATACAGAGAAACTCACAGAAAAAGTGAACCAGTGATGATATCCTCCGGAGATGAAAACATGTTCCAGACTGAATGACGGTTTCCAACAAGACTGAAGGAGGCCTGTAAATCTCATTCATCAAACAGACAGGACAGGACTCATCTGGACTGTATGATCTCTCAGGGTTAAAATAATATTATCACTATTTCATGTTCTTGTAAGTGTGCTCCCTATTTGTGTTCTACTCAATCAGAAATGACAAAACAATAGGAACTGCTGTTTGGCTCCATGAAAGTAAACTGTTTCATGGAGCAAGTATGTGAAAAGATTAAAGAACTATCAGAGATAATATTAGGACTGTTCTACCGCTAGAAGTATTGATACCTGTTAATTAAAACTGAAAGAGAGAAAAAGAAAAGTGCATTGTGTAAAATCGTCGTAGAGTAGAACAAAATGGAGGAAAGTCAGCAATTTTATAGGCCTTTCACACCAGAGCTATTGTGATGCATTCGGGTTGTTTGTAGTGTGAAAAGGGCATTCAGACTTTCAGACTGACTTTCAAACTGGAAAAAAAAGGTAGGAACAAAATCAATCAGGTTTAAAAATACATAAAACCACTTTTTTATGTATAAGAATATTTAAATTTGATTATTAGTTATTTTCTTCCGACTTTTTTTTTTCCTTATGATATGTTTTTTACCCTTTTTTCCTTTACTTATTTGTTTTTGAAAGAAAACTATCCAAACCAGCAAGTTTGGAAAAAAACCCAAAACAAAACATGACTTCTAAAACAACAGGGTTATTTTAGTGTACTGTATTTTGTACAAATACGAGTCTGGTAGGGTTCAGTGTATTGGCCTATATCTGCTTCCTCTGTTGGAGTGCCGTAAAGAGTGTGTCACTAACGTAATGTGTGTGCATCCCGGTGACAGGAATTATATATATAATTTATATTGGAGGTTTCTGTCCAGCTGAGGGTACTGTGTCAGTGAGATAGCCATGATTCTACCAATGTCATGTCTAAGAACCATTATATCATTAAGAGAATATATATTTTGGAACTAAAAGTTATGCAAGGTGGCTCTAAGATTAAGGAGAGATATTTATTTTAAAAAGTTAACATCTTTGATATGCAATATGTCCATTTAAAGAGGCTTGGTTTATTCTTTGTACTTTTAAGGAAGAGTGTAGCAAGAACATTATGTCCATAAAACACCAAAATCATTAGCAGCACTGATTACTTTAAACACAGCTGCAGATTCACTGATGAGTTGACAAAAACTTTAACCACAGTGTCTTGTTTGTTCAATACTGAAGTGGAATTGTTTCCTTGCTGTCCTCATGTGACTCTAAAGTAAATTTGTCGTTGGATGAGCCAGGCACAGCTGTGGCCCACTTTACTGCTCCATCAGCAACCTCTCATTCACACACAGCTAAAGAATGTATGTCTCTGATAACATTTTATTCCCCGTGTATGTAAATTTCATCTGGATATGCTTTAAATTAACCAGTGGCCTCATTTAGTCAGTGTCAAAAAGTCACAAAGCCCCCTGAAAAGCTTAGATGCATTTTGAAAAATGTTGTAGTATACAGGTGCCCAGAAAGGACAAACTGAGCACTGCTGAGGAAGTAGCACACTTTCTTTTTGAGCTCATACTCTGAAGGTTTTAGACATTGATGACCTAAATTGATTTTGTTTCAGTTTAAATCACCTTCAGACCTGCTTCCACTGGATTGGCTGTTTACATGCTTTAAAAAGTGTTATCGCCGTAAGTTGCCAAAAAAAATTTAAAAAAAGATGCTGTTTTTGCCCTGGTTTATATCAAAAGCAGCAAAAGTCGGAGTTGGGGTGGGGTGAAATCATCACAATTATTTTTTCCCCTGAATTTCTTCATCTTAATACATCCTCACTTTTTTAGGTCTTTGTTGAGTCCACAGTGGGGAAGATCATTGTGTGCACTAAAATGCAAATGAAGACCTTAGTTTTTACCATTTATGATAATTGATTTTATCATTTAAGTAAAATTCATGAGGAATGTTCAATCATTTATTCTGCACATCTTTCATGCATATCTGTCTTAATAAGTCCCTACTAATAAAGCAACCTGCTTGATCAGATATGTTTTAGGTAATTAAAGTGAAAACCAATCATCTAGACTCCACAACAAAAACCTATATCATCAGTCGCTTGATATTGCAACAATTGCAATAAACGCTAAACATTGATATGATCATTTTTGGTGGTTGTTTTTCTGTTCACAGCTGCAGAGTGAGGTGGAGAAGCCCTTTCTGACCTTCAGGGAGAACTTTAAGAAAGACATGAAGCGCCTCGACCATCACATCGCCGACTTACGGAAGCAGCTGGTGGGACGTTACGCAGCTGTGGAGAAGGTACATGAGCTCTTCCAAACATACGAGCCACAGCTAACACCACACTCAGGAATCATGTCGCTGGTGATTAAAATTCCACAGCTCTTCCATAATCAGACGGATGTTTCCCATCCATATTGCGTTTCCTGCTTTGTGTGTATAGAGAATGAGAGGCAAATGGAAATCAGCCTCACTTCATTTGTCAGAAAGGACAAAACTTCTCTCTGATACATTCATTTGAGAGGGAAAGCATCAGTTAAAATTGGACAGGAGGTTATTCTCTAAAGCTCTGGGGCATGACGTAATGCAAAGTACAATTCTTTCTCATAAATGAATGTAGTACCTTAGAGTAGCAGAGCTTTAAACTAACTTCAAGGTGTTGTTTGGGAAGGGATCGTCAAGCGTGTAAAAAACATAGCAGAAACAGGCTTTCTCTCACTTTAAAATGCCTTTAATCACTGAGGTATCACTACAATGGCCTCAGACAGTTACTTGGTTCAGCATCAAGCCTTCATTAGGAGCAAACAAATGCCTATGTTAACAATACAGGATTTAAGGTGTAGTTCATCGATATCTGTCTGTCTTCTACTTTTCCTTTTGGCTGCTTCCTTCGGGGGTTGCCACAGTGAATCATTATTAATTCGAAAAATATTCAAATGTCCTGGAAATATTGAATGTTTTCTAGGAAATAATTGTTTTTTTAGCCCCTTTTTTCAACGAAAAGTCAACTGGCTTTAGATAAATTATGCAATGTCAAGTGCATGCCCTTCTAAAACCTATAGGGAAATGACATTTAACATTAGATCTTCTAATGTTTGTAGAGTGTAAATTAAGGCAATGATGGCTAAACATACAAAGAGTATTGGCAACATCTCTATTGGAAATATTGATCATGATTTTTTATTTAAAAAGTTTAAAAAGTTCTACTTCGCTTTTACATGACCTTAACAACAAATAATCTTTGAGTTGTTATGTTAACTTTTGTGAGGCAGCTTAACTAAAGTAAATAAAGAAGAAAAGTTCACTGCATTATCATCTTGAGGAATGATGGCAGTGTTTATGACTCTAATTACAGCTTGTTTGTTTAAAAAAAAAAAAAAAAAAACTCAGAGCGTGTCAGCCAACTGTAGCTGTTGCTTTAGAATAAATCAAACTAATGTGCAGCTGTGAGATGTAAGTGTCTTTTTTTTTTTTCTTCAGGCCCGTAGAGCTCTGGCCGACAGACAGAAAGAGCTGGACATGAAGACGCAGCAGCTGGAGATCAAACTCAGCAACAAGATCGAGGAGGAAATCAAGAAGGCGCGACGAAAATCCACACAAGCAGGTCAGGGCAGGGGGTTAAAGGTCAGACTGAAGGTCAGGGTGTCACTCAGGTGTTTGTGGATTCAGGAAGGAGGAAGTGGAGCACAGTTTATTTGCATTAAGGTCTCCTGCGTGTGGAAGGAGAGGGTGTTTATTAAATCACCATTAAACTGGGAATGAAGAGTGTTTGTGTCAAAGTTAGGCCTTGTTCAGACCTGCTGTTAATGTGTGTTTGCATACTAAAGCAGCACTAGGCAGTCAGTGAGTTTTAGTGAAAAGTCTGACAAATCTGCTTTGATTGCCTTGCTTATGGGGATGCATGTAAACAGAGCTGTGACATCATATATCATCTAAATCCAGTCACAGATGTTTGACTTTGAATGTGGTGGCATGTGTTGCCCACCAGAGGAGCTAGGTGTTTTGAAATGAGTCTGTGTTACTTATAATAATAACTCATAGAGGTGTTGCATTTACTCTGCATAGATGCAAAATTTCAGACACCTCGTTGTAGTTACAAACTTCTGTTTGTATTTTGAAACTCAACTGGCTTTAGAGAAACAATGAAGCTCCATAAACCACTGGGAACTTCTGTTGCTGTAGTTTGTTGAATTGAAACTGAAAAAGGAAATGGGAATAGATCAGAAAAGATTAGTCCGGATAAGAAGAATTCTTTGTTTTGTCTACACAGGAGCACCGCATAATATAACATAACATATACAACATATAACATTTAGGAAAAAGACTGGTATGTTATAGATTATTTATGAAAATTCTGTCCTAAATTGAAATTAAGGCTTGCAAATGTCCTGGAAAATGTCAAAAAAGTTAAAAAGTATTTAAGCTGTAGCTCATTAAAAACAAAAAAAACTCATTAAAAATAGTTTTATCCATTCATAAGCTTGTATACTTTTACATATAACGTAGGAAGTGAAATAATATATGATTACAGGACGATTTAGGTTCAGGTAAAGTGTTCTCACTCAGGACTTAAAGAACGCCACTCTCTGTCCTGCAGCTCATAGAGTGTGAATCTTACTCCAGCAGGTGAGACTCCATCACACATTAGATCACAGTGTTTTGTGTCGGCGCTGCCCTCAGTTCACTTCAGATCACAGCTCGCCTGTTTCTCGGTCACAAAGGACACTCACAATCTGATCTGCACTCGAATGTTGTGTTTGTCTTTGGACTTGACTCTTCATTGGTTCTCAGGGTCTGGAGAGGACCAGTCTGTGTTCACACCAAACTGACACTGAGACTGAGGCGGGGGTGTACTATGTGTACTATGAAATACAACCTCCAACTAAAATAATAGAGCTGCAAAGACTAATATGAAAAACATGGAAGATAAAGCTTAAGCTGTTGTTGTCACTGGGCAACATTTTAAGGAATAGCTATGATTAATATGTTCATAGCTTGAGTTGAATTGACATGTGTTTGATAATGAAGTCACTTCATATTGATGCAGCCTGTGACTCTGACACCACTTTGTAACATTTGTCCCTCTGCTGTTAGAGACGGCAGCAGTTTGATTCTGCAGTGGACACGCCTTTTACTGTCAGGTTTTGCAGATAAAGCTATTGTTTTTATGTTTTATTTTCTAACATACTCCAACAGATTAAAACCTGTTTACGTGGGAATCTTAAATCAGTAAGGTGGTGGTGAGAGAGAGACCTTAATAAAACAATGCATTTGGATACATAGTGATTTTTGTTGAAGCCTATTGTAGGATTTTTGAAAATAAAAGGCTTGTTTGTTTGTTTTTTCATATCACTGTTTATTAGAATATAACCGGACGCATGACACAGGTCCATTATTAATATATAACATCAGGGTTCAGACTTGTGCATAAGTAGTAAATTGGCCCACTGTAGAAAACATACCAAACCAAATATTTCCTAATTTCTTCATTTCACTGAATATTAAAATAATACTTTCTTTATATATTTATAATATAATACTTTATAATACTTTTGAATATTTGTTCATTCATTTTCTGCCACTTAATTCTCTCTAATTAGGGGTTACAGGAGTGGTTCTGGAGTAAATCCCAGCTGCTTTGGGCATGAGGCAATGTGCACTCTGGACAGGTTGCAAGACATACACTAATAGACAACCACTCACTCTCTGCAACATTTAACAAATCAGAGAAACATAGCATTGCATACTCTGACCCATTTCAAAAAATTTTTTACAGCTGGTCTCAAGTTTTAAGTTTTGACCCTCTGGGGCTGCTGTACTTTGAGGAGTGGAGTTTAAACTAAAGCAGAGGAACCATAAATCCCAGGTGATGACCCTGAAAAATGCAAAATGAGTGAGAAGTGAGTGAGAAAATGCGATCTTGAATTAGAAAAATAAAGTACTGGAATAAAGTTTACCTTTAGCAGAATCCACATAAAGCAGTTTAACAGACATGTGTAAAAGCAGTGTGAGCAGTGTAAACAGTGGTCAATGTCACACACAACCACCACCAGTTATTCCAAACGGCTGCACACATGGAGCTGTTTCTAAAGCTCAGGGAAACAGATGTAGCTGCTGGCACTGCTCTCTGAATCTGGACCAGAGACCAATGCCACAACAACTAGAGCAGCTCATCAGCTCCAAACAAAGACTCATTATCAACGCGCTCAGTGTGTTAAACTCCACACTGTACCAGGCCCAGGATCAGCTCCAGTACCAGACACTAGTAACTAGTAACTTTAACTGTTTATGAAGATCTACATGATGAGCCATTTAAAGTGCTGGCCAGTTTTGTTTGTCAATAGATGTTGTTTAACATTTACCTCTTTTGTTAGAGAAATACAGGGGTTGGACAATGAAACTGAAACACCTGGTTTTAGAGCAGAACCATTTATTAGTATGCTCTAGGCACTTCTTCTGCTGCCAATACAGCATCAGTTCATCTTGGGAATGACAGATACTTGTCCTGCACTGTGGCCAGAGGGATTTTGAGCATTCCTCTTGCAGAACAGTAGCCAGGTCACTACGTGATGCTGGTGGAGGAAAACGTTTCCTGACTCGCTCATCCAAAACACCCAAAAAGTGGCTCAATAGTATTCAGATCTGGTGACTGTGCAGGCCATGGGAGATGTTCAACTTCGCTTTCATGGTTATCTAACTACTCTGTTACCAGTCTTGCTGTATGGATTGGTGTGTATTATCATCCTGATTACAGCACCACCTTCAGGGTAAAATGTTTGAACCATTGGCTGCATATGGTCCTCCAGAATGGTTCGGTAGTCCTTGGCAGTGACCTGCCTATTTAGCACAAGTATTGGGCTGAAGGAATGCCACGATATTGCAGCCCAAACCATCACTGAGCAACCCCCATACTTAACTCTGGGTACGCAGCAGTTCATATTGTCCACAGCCCAAGATTTCCATTCCTGGCACCATTGAAGCCGACGGCATTGGCACGAGTGACCAAAGGTTTAGCTATAGCATAATTTTGCAGTGAGTTCAGAAGCTGTGGTTTTATGTTTTTTGGATACCATCCGGTTTAGCACCTGGACATCCCTTTCAGACAGCTTCCTCTTGCACCTACAATTACTCCTGTTGGATGTGGTTCATCCTTCATGGTGGTATGCTGATATTACCCTGGATACTGTAGCTCTTGATACACCACAAAGACTTGCTGTTCTTGTCACAGATGCACCAGCAAGATGCACACCAACAATTTGTCCTCTAATATGTTTCCCATTATGTTGTAGGCATTGCAATATTTTATTTCCAGCTGTGCTGTTGCTCTGCTAATTCAAACTTCATACTCTGTTCTTATTGGTGGAATGTGCGATCAGTGAAGATTGGCAACTAGGTTGCACAAATTTAGCCATGAAACCTACCCCACGAACGAGGGACATGGGGTCGACCTCTTGTGGGCCCACCACCTGCAGGGGGAACCGTAGGCGGCAGGTGAAAAGTGAACTGTGTGGCAGCCGACACAGAATCTAGCATTAGGGACATGGAATGTCACCGTGCTGGGGCCTGAGCTTGTACAAGAGGTTGAGAGGTACCAACTCGAGATAGTCGGGCTCACCTCCACCCACAGCTTGGGCTCTGGAACCCAAATCCTTGAAAGAGGCTGGACTGTCTACCACATTGGAGTGGGCTTGCTCCCCAGCTTAGCCCCACCATGTGTTGGTGTTTACACCAGATAAACAAGTGCGCTTACAGGCCAAACAGCAGTGCAGAATACCTGGCACTCTGGGAGTCCCTGGGAATGGGGGGCTGGAAGGTGCTCCTACTGGGGACTACATCGTTCTCACATGGGCAATGAAAGTGATACCGGTTGGCCTCGAAGACCATACAGCACCTCAGGAGGGAGAAACACTGTTCCACTAACACTGTGTACAGTAGAGGTGGGCGGCTGTTGACCTCGACTGGATACATTATCAGATGTTGTAAGGAATACTTCGAGGATCTCTTCAATCCCACTGACATGTCGAGTGAATCATGTTGAGGAACCAGAGGCTGGGGGCTCAGAGGTAGACTAGCCCTCACCGAGGTAGTTAAGAAGCTTCTCGGTGGAAAGGCGCCGTATCTTGGCTGGCCTGGGAACGCCTCTGTATTCCCCCAGGAGGAGGAGGAGCTGGAGGAATTGTCTGGGGAGAGGGAAGTCTGGGTGTCTATGCTTAGACTGCTGCCCCCGCGACCTGGATAAGTGGAAGAAAATGGGTGGATGAATGGATGTCCAACCCCTGTATATTGTACATTGTGCTCACTCTCGTGCAGAGACAATTTGAAGATGTGCACAGAGAGCCACCATGAGCTACATCATTTGTCTCACATTGCGTTGCCAGTGGTTACTGAAATCGCTCCGAAGAGGCAGTCACTAACATTGGCTTTTATTTGATTTTACATATTTTTTTTGTGTGTCTGTTAAACTGGCTGTTGCTGCAACAATGTAAGTCCTATTTTGCAAAGAGTTTCAAATCAACCAGTTCATGAGGTCACTAGATTCACCACTCGTCCTGCTCTCACACAAGCTCTGAAAATGAACCACTGGTCACTTTAGTTGCTGGTGTTGCTCCAATTGGCTTTTTGAACTTTTTTTTTCTTTTTTTTTTCGTATCACTTTAAATAAAAATGATTTTATCAGTCTCCCAAATATTAATTAATTTGACGGGGTTCCTGTATCCCTGGATAATAACCACTTACCCTCAGGGCTTACACTGACTGAGAACTATTCACTCTCGACACCTGGAAGTATCACAAGAGTTAAATGTTGTACATATTGTTCTCAATGTGCATAACACAAACCTGTACTGGTATTCGTGAGCATTTCACTGTAGGTACTTTCTCTAGACTCATTCAGAGTTAACATAGTGTACTCAGAGCACAGACTCACAGGCAGTGTACTGTGAAATATACAAGAGACAGTGAATCAAACTAAAACTTACACCACGTAACACAACAACACATTGGCAATGCACTATTTTCAACACAGTGGAGACACAATATGTCACAAATGTATCTTTATTGCAATATTATTATTGCAAAGAATGACTTCTATCGCAATAAGATTATGGTGATTCTATGTATTGGACTTTTTTTCCTGTCAAAATCATTGTCCAAACAGAGCATTGAATCAAATTTTGGTGCGTCATGATGAAAAAGTCCTGGTTTAGACCTGCGTCATTCCTGGATTAAGTCTTAGTATAGTCCTGGTTTTGTCTTGATTTAGTCTTGGTTCAGTCTTTTATATTAATTTAGCTTCCGCTTTGACGAGTGGAAGTTTGTCCAGCGCCTTGATATCACATCTTTTCCAAGTTTGTTCAGTGGAGGCTCAAATAATCCAATGGGATGTCTTCAGCAGGTTCTACTTGATCTGGTCAAAAGTTGTGTCCTCGAGTCTGAACATTTAAAGGTCTCAAAGAATCTCAAAGGTTTTTGTCATTTTTGTGATGGTAAAATGATCAGACTTGTTATGTTTAAATATCCTGAGGACTCATACACTGCTCTTGGGCTGAAAATAGCCTTGGTTAGTGTGGTCCTGACTACAAGACTATTCAGGGGAGTGATGCTGCTCATTAGGGCTGATTGATAATGATAACTCAAAAATGAATACATAAGAGTGTGGTAGCTCTAGAGAGAGCAATAGAGGGCAATAGTTTTCTTTTGTATCATATTCAAGTAATATCAGTAAGTTTTCTCTCAATCTTATCAGGAAACAAGTAGAGGTATTGAATTATATATTGCATTTCTCTTTATAGCAATGGATGTGTAAGAGTAGAACTTCAATCAGTGATTATTAAGAGACTAGCACCATCTTGTGGACAGATTGGGCATTAAGCTCAAGCCCTGCACTGTTTCTTTTCCTATCTTTGTCTGGTTTTGTGTTTCAGGAGACGACCTGATGCGCTGTGTGGACCTTTATAACCAGTCTCAGTCCAAATGGTTTGAGGAGATGGTCACTACAAGTTTGGTAAGGAAATCAGCTTTTGCCACCTTTTCTTTTCATGATCGAATCCATTGTCCATTACTCTTTTATTTTATTTAATGGTAAAGACTCTCATGTAGCTCAGGCTTTCTTCTGTTATCTTTTTACTGTGTGTGAACTGACAAACTGTGATGATCTGAAGGAGCTGGAGCGTTTAGAGGTGGAGCGAGTGGAGATGATCCGACAGCACCTGGGTCAGTACACCACTCTGAGGCATGAGACCGACATGTTCAACCAAAGTGTGAGTGCATCCACCACACTGCACAAGGCACAGTTATCTTGTAGCAATCATCACCATAATCTTAACAACAGCCGCTTCTCAACATGTTCAGACACACAGTAATTCAAGTCACACTGAATTCAAGTCAGCATGGTGGGGGGCGGTTTCTCAAACTATGGTCTTGGGGCTATTTATCGTATACCAGGGATCATTGATCAGTTTGAATACATCCAAATACTTAAAGAAGTCACATTGCCTTATTCCGAAGAGAATATGCTCTTGAAATGGGTGATACAACAAGACAGTGACCCCAAACACACCAGTAAGAGAGCAGTGTCTTGGTTCCAGACCAACAAGATTGAGGTTATGGAGTGTCCAGCACAATCCACGGACCTTAATCCAATAGAAAACTTGTGGGTGACATCAAAAATGCTGTTTCTGAAGCAAAAGCAAGAAATGCAGATGAATTGTGGAATATTGTCCAGTGGTCCCGGGCTGTTCACAGGAGCCAGAAGCTGGTTGACGATGTTTTAGCTTCTTATAAACAGTGGTTATACAATGAAATAGTTCAGTGATTCACAGAAAATCTAAATCTAAAATATTTTTCAGTTTATACAGTAAATGTTTCAGTTTGTAAAGAAAAATACAGTGTGATTTTTTTTTTTTTGAACAGCCTAATATTCCCTTTTCTTCACTTTCTGTAAAGGAATAACAATATAATATTTGATCATTTTTTTGTTCATGATTTGGAATAGAATAAGCAGTGTCCCCAATGCTTTTGGGCTTTACTCACTTTTTTAAAGAAACTGCTGTTAATATGAACACAACTGTATACTTTTAGCAGTAATAGGGCTGAGTTTCCCCTAGCAAAAGTAAATCCAGTTAATCGTTCACTATGATTAATTTAGTGTTACCACCTCGTCTATATTATATTAATCTACTGTATATTTCCCGTATTTAAGGCAAAACTGATGTTAAAATTACATACTTTTTATTTAGAGTTTATTTAGTCCTAACTGTGTACATTGTGGACATTGAAGTGAACATGTGTGAGCGCTGGCTGACTGTAATTCTTTTGTTTGTCCAGACGATGGAGCCGGTGGACAAGCTGCTGCAGTGCGTGGACCCCATCAGGGACCAGGAGCTGTGGGTCCGGAATAACAAGACCGGAGAAGTCAGACCAGTGAACCTAGAGATCTGACAGAGAAGTGCTCATCTGTGTTCGCTCTGACCACAGGCCGAAAAGCCGAGGACTAACCAGAACCACTCAGTCCCTCTGGTCCAGACCACAGCCGCTCTCTGCTCAGGCAACGGCAGACTTTGAGGGACTGAAAAAATGTTAGAGAGCAGTGCATAGTTTGTGTCTGCCGCTGATGTTGTACTAAACGTTTCTCAGGTGAGGCAGCAGAGAGAAGTTTAACATGTAAATGGTGGTTAGCTTTATGTCTGCAGCGCTCTAACGTGGCTCATGCTCTTTAATTATGGATTTACTGGTGTATTACATAAAACAGCTGCTGCTGAGAGCTCTGACTCAACAGAATTACTGAGAGGTGGAATATGACTCAGTGTTATCCACAATACACAAATCTATCTACACATAAAGAGCAGTTTTATTACTCCACTCCACTCAACTGACCCTTTGTTGGGCTTCTGATTGGCTACTGGTCAACCAATCAGAAGCCTCCACTTTCCCAGCAACACTTGCCCCTGGAATCTAAATCCCAAAAGTTAATATGCATTGCAAGCACCTTAATTTTACTTAAAAAGGCTCAACAGGTGTGATTTGTGAAAGTAAACAGGAAGCTCCTGCAGTGACATCTTAGAGCAGATTCACACCATGTTCCAGTAACATTAGTTGTTAACTAACTAGGGGCATGAGGGGTGTGACTAAGACCAACAGCCTCCCAGATCTGAACCAGGTGGTCTGCCTTTCACACAGAATTTCTAGTCATAGCAGCTTCAGGAAGTCCATGTATATGTCTATTGTGATAGAGAAGGAGCTAAGGTAAAAGGTATAGCTCTCAATTTACCACTCAATCGTTCCAACTCTGACTGATGAGGGATAGGATATACCCAACTCTATTTTTTACAGAAACAAATTAAAGAAATCATTCGAAAGCATTCATGAAATCCAGTAGCTGACCTAGCAACAGTAACCGAGAAGGGCGGGGTCACGGGCGGGACTTGACAAAGGGTCAGTTGTTTCCTAATTCCACTTCAAAAAGATATGATTGCACTTTACTCCTTGATGATTTAAAGACTTTTATGCAAATGTTCATATGTTGAGCATTTAAGCCATGTTTTATTGCAAATGAAAGTCATGTAAATAAAAAAAGATGTGATTCATGAATGAAAGCTGTGTGATAAGCACAGATGGTACGTGTAATATATATGTCAAGATTTTATAAACAGTAGAACTAGCCGCTCCTGTACAGATTATATTGTCACAGAATAATGAGGCAGGTGCTTGAGTCGATGGCTTCAGTACAAACGCTTTACACTTGTCTAGTATTTGTTTTGCTTTGACTCTTTAGAGGATAAAGACTGAGATGTTTTGTACATTAACAGCTAGGGGCTGGTATTAATAAAATAAATGTATATCATGTATGTCATCATGTGCACTTTTTTTGTTATTGGGGAATTTCAGGTCACTGTTCAAGTATACAATGAAAGAGACTATCTCAAAAATGTTTTATTTGCTTTAAAATCTTTCACATTTAACAATAAAATGGACAAAATACAATAAGGTCAGATATAAACGTGGAATGTATGAAACACTTAAAAATACAAGAAATACAAGAACCTCAAATCCCTCGGGGTAAGTTGCACTTTGGTAACATTTGACAAAAATATGCGCCACTTTCCAAGCCATTTTTCTATAATAAATTGTCTTCGTTTTATGCATTTTATAAAATCGGGAATAAATTGCTGGTAGATGGAACTATAGTGTATAGAATAGTAATAACAAGTGGCCATTATTTTAAACACTGAAGGCACAATTTCATATTTAAGTCTTTACATACAAACATTACATTAGAAAGTGGTATATAATTGTTGAATAAGGCTGTGATCTTACAAGGTACATTTAATAAGAATGTGTAGTGTATAAAAGAAAGTCTGTAAAGTTTTAAAGTCCATGTGCTGTTTTTAGAGGAACTGTCCATCTTTCTCTAGTCAATCATGAGCTTCTTGAGTGAGTTGAGGTACGCCGGGATGAGGGAGTTCACAGACTCTGCGTCGTCATTGAGGATCTTCTCACCTCTGCCCTCTGAGCCCACTGAGCTGTTGGACCGGACCAGGCCTGGGTACGGTGTGCTGTAACCCTGTTCAAAAGACTGAAGTTAAGTCGACTACAATATTTTCAAGAGAAGAGCAAAAAAAAATGATCTTAAAACTGAAAATTCTGTTAAATCTAGTTGGGATTGGTGAGCAAACAAGCGAATGACTACATGTGTGAGCTGTCATTGTGTAAATCCAAGCATTTACAATACCAGCTAAGGCTACATACTACAAGTCACTGAAGGTTACAGCTATGCTCTGCTGGACTGGAACAGAATGACTAATAACGCCACACAGAGGCGCCAGAGTTCTAAAGACTGTAAAACAGATCTGTGTGGTGGGATTGGATTTAATTAAAATGAAATAACTGCTGTTAATTTAGAAATAGACACTATACAAATACATATTATATAAATTAACACAAATACACTTTGAGGGCATTGTAGAAATATGAGAGGGCTATCAATTTTACCATTATTATTCTGTCTGCTAAATAAAAACAAATTTTAATGTCTTTAACAATTTTTGCTTAAAAAAAAATAAAAAATGAATATACAGCAGCTTTTTGTTATTGACATTGCTTGTATTGTTTGGCTCTATTAGACCAAATTTATGTATAATGCCAGGACAAGACAATAGCTCAGTCAATTGTTTAGAAAAAAAAATAGCATCAACAGCATTAGCATTACTATTTAGAGAGTTGATATATGATGATATATGTATTTTTCTGTTAAAGATTCTTCTTCAATAAGCCGCTTTTGATGGCTTGCTTGATCTTTAACCTGGCTTCCTGTTGTATAAAGAATTAAATACGCAATAGAATTGGAGGCTTTGTTATCTGACCAATCATAGCAGCCTAGGAATAAATGAACTGAATTTAAGCTTTTAAAAGTGTCTCAAGAAATATTGATATGTTTTTTATTTAAATTAAACATGCAATCTTATTCTTCTTAAATCAGAAAAAAACAATCTTTTCCCTGGAGTTGGCCTCATGTACAATAGTCACTAAAGGACCTGTTTGTATTGACAAAGTGGTGTGTCTTACAGAGGAATATCCTTTGCCAAAGCTGCCCCGGTTCTTGGTCCTGATCTTGGTGAGCGCTGACTCTGCGATGTCGGCTCGCTCCTCAGCGTCGTCCAGCTCATGGACAGTCTTCCTGTATTTGGCTAAGTTCATGTTGGCCTGCTCCTCCTGCAAAGACCACACTGTCAGACCTAAACCCCGCACCTGTATGTTCAGTCTTAAGAGTAAAGCTGCACGTACGGCCTCCTCCACTTGTCTCTTGTAGGCCTTCATCTTGTTCTGCAGCCGCTCCACCAGCTCCTGCATGCGCTGCTGGTTCTTCTGGTCCTCCTCCGACTGGAACAGCAGCTCTTTTAGACGCCGCTCATTCTTCCTCAGAGTCTTCACTGTCTCAGCGTGACGCTTCTGCTCCGAGTCCAACTCCAATTCCAATTCTTTTATCTGCAAACCCACACAAACTCAATTTCTTTAACAAAGATGGGTGATAATTTTAGGATCACGTTTGTATGTGAGCAGTATATTGTGACCACTGCAGATTGGAAACAGTGCTACAGTTTTGGATATCCCTCCCCAAACAGGTTACCTCACCTTTCCCTCCAGCTTCTGGATGATCTTCTTGCCTCCCTTCAGGGCCATCTGCTCAGCCTCGTCCAGTCTCCCGCTCATGTCTTTGACCTGAGCCTCCAGACTTTTCTTCACCCTCTCCAGGTGCAGTGAGTGCTCCTGCTCCAGACGTAGCTCCTCGGCGACTCGGGCCAGCTGATGGAAAAACACCACAGACATTGCTCCACATGGCTTATACCTATGACTGTTTAATAACTCACTGCTGTACCTCACAGTTGGCCTTCTTGATCTTGTCTGCAGAGCCTCTCAGTTCGGCCTGGACTTCCTCGTGCTCCTGCTGCAGAGTCTGCAGGTCCACCTCCAGTTTCCTCCTCCCAGTCAGAGCCGCCTGGAGCTGCACACACCACAACACTCTCACTACACAATACAATAAAGTGAATGTTAAAGCAAAGACTTTATTGTTAGGTGTTATAAGACTGGTGCATTTTAGTTCAGGAATAAATTAAACCAACCAGACTACTATTCCTACTTTTAACGAAAAAATACAAAATAATTGAATGTTGATAAAGAACACTACTGTAGTTGTGTCTCCGGGCAGTGGACATGTTCAGTCTGGAGCTCTGAGCACTGACCTGGTTGTTGAGGTGGCTGTACTTGTCGTTCGCCTCCTGCAGCTCTGTCTCCAGAGTTTTCCGTGCTCTCTCGGTGCTCTCCAGAGTCGATCGCGCCTCCTCCCCTTCACTGACCAACAGAGCACACCGTCTCTCCAGGGCGGCCTGCTCCTCCCGCTGCTCCTCGTGGCTCCGCAGCTCCTCCTCCAGCTGGGCCTGCAGCTCCTGAAGGACACAGGCAGATTGGAAGGTTCACTCACACTATTACGGTTTACACACAGTCAGGTAAAATAGTGGTAATTTACAATTTTAATGTTACATTCCATGTGACTTTGTTAGTCTTTTTCACTTGTTTTGAAGACATTTTGTATATGACCTGAATGTTCTGCATGTGCCCAGTTTGGACCACGCCTTAGCTGTGTTTTACATAGTTTTCGGCTCAGACCTTGATCTGCTGCTGCATCTTCTTGCTGTTCTTGCTGAGCTCGGCGTTGCTCTTGGACGTCAGGTCGCTCTGCAGCTCCAGCTCTGCCAGGTCAGCCTCCAGCTTCTTCTTCAGCCTCAGTCCTTCTGCTCGGCCCTTCACCTCCACGTCCAGACTGGCCTGCAGTGACTCCAGCGCCCTCTGATGACTTTTTCTGTTATAGCAACATAAAGAATATATAATACAAACCCACACTTTAAAGCTATATAAAAACAAAAGAGAACTAGGTCTAGTGATTGATAAAAAATGATGTGCGGTTCTAATAAAATACGGACGGGTATAATGATGACTTCTATGTATGTATGTATTAAAGCCCCAGATAATACAACTCAATTACAATACACAATTGTGCACATGTAGTGATCAGTCAGGGCATGGATGAAAATAAACCTTACCTTGAAATCTAAATGAATGAGAAAAGATAGAAAAGAGAGGACAATAAGCCTTGCTGTGTTACAGAAACAGACGAGAAACACAGTCGTTCTGTGGCAGCTCTGTACCTGACTGCTTCCACCTCCTCCTCCTTCTCCTGAATCTTTCTCTCCAGGTCTCCTTTGGCCTGAGACAACTCCAGCTGCAGCCTCAGCACTTTAGTTTCCTCTGCCTGCACACAAACACAACATATTATAATGATTTTACATCATCATCACAAAGTATGTCCTTTAAATGTACATTAAATGTAGAACATACAATGTAAAATGCACAAGAATGTTGAATACTATACAAAAAGGCTGATTTAGATGCATGTTTTACAGTTACAACCAAACTTTTAAAAAATGACAAGGCATAATCTATTTGTTTTTTAATAATAACCTATAGACATACATAAAATATAGTAATACCATAGAATTGTTGTCGTGCTCAAAAATGATCTCGGTCTTGAATCTATTCTGAAGAGCACTTTTTAAACTTTTTTTACAGTCTAGTCTCTTAGGACTTAATACAAAAACTGATGACCGTGACCAATAAACTCTTTTAAAAAATTGTAATGGGAAAAGTGACATTTTTTTTTTTAGAAAAAAGTGAGCACCCACAAGAAATTTCATTGACCTCGAGGAAAGGTCAAGTCAAAGTGTCTACTTACTATTTAGCAAGCAGCTAGTCACGGTTTCATACTTTGAAATGTTGAAATAACTTAACAACTTATTATGAATCCCTCAACCTACTGATAAATACTTCATAACTCCCCTCTTATTGTAAATTAAATTCCAGTCTTGAGTTGTACCTCTAAAGCGGCCTCAGACTCCTCCAGTGAGGCCTGCAACTCTTCTTTCTCCATCTCGATCTTCTTCTTTGCCTTCTGCAGTTCATGGACACTCTTACCTCCATCAGACAGCTGATCAGTCAGCTCTGTGATCTCCTCTGTCACACACACAGACACTTACTTAGTACTGTAAACGAAATATCTGTTAACTCTGTCAGTGTTTGTATCTTACCCTGATAGGCCTTGTTCTCTCGGCGCAGTGCCTCCAGCTGCTCCAGACTCTCCTCGTGGCTGCTCTTGAGTTTGAAGAGCTCGCTGGCGTGTAGCCTACTCTCCTTCTGACAGCTCTCCACCTCGGCCAGCAGCTCGTCGCACTTCTGCCTCCAGTCGCTCAGCTGCTTGTCCAGGACACGTTGTTTCTTATCCAAAGCCTGCCCACAGCTGCTCGCCTGAGACAAAAGCGGACAAAGATGTGGTCAGACTCAGACTAGAGAGTCCCACAGACACTGCTCCAGGTCAAGGCTCAAGTGTCAGTGATGAACCCAGACCCATTTTGATTCATGAAGTCATCATGTAAGTATTTTTTTCTTGTCTTGAAAGTGCCTAAAAGCTAAAAAAGGAAAACTCTAGTCCTGTACCTTCTCCAGATCCATGCAGAGCTCCTCCACTTCTCCCTGCAGCCTCTGTTTAGTTTTCTCCAGAGACGAGCACTTGGCCTGAGTGGCTTCCACCACCTCCTCCGCCTCCTGAAGACGGGATGCCAGCTTCTTCCTGCAACAACACATAGCAGTATGTTTTAAATCTTCAGCCCTGTTTCTCCTTATATTCACATTTAGTTTGTATTATGAAGTAAGAAAATTTGCATGTTTTACTTAAGAAAAAGCCAAGACTGTTTTAGGAAATGTGCTGTATTTATGAAGTAAATGCAGCAATTCAATGTGACCAACTGTGTTACAACAAATTTCACAAAGAAATGGAGTGTCTAAGAGACTTTGAGAATGTGGACTGGCGTGAGGACGTACTTGGTCTCCTCCAGCTCGTCGGCGTGCTGGATGGTGTCTGACTCGTGCTTGCTCCTCCAGTGGGTCACCTCGCTGTTGAGTTTGGAGACGAGGCGCTGCAGCTCCTGTTTGCTCTCCTGCTCCTCGTCCAGCTGCTCTTTCAGGACCTCGCACTCCTGCCGCGCCGAGCCCAGAGCGCTGCTGACCGCCTGCTTACACTGGGAACACCACACGCTCTTATTAATGCACAGTTTTATTTGACATCATTATTTATACTGTTTGTGAGAGTTAAAAAGTGCAGCTCATTAGTGTTGTGGCCCTGACCTTGACCTCCTCGTCCAGTTGTTTCTTCAGTTCGTCCAGTTGGGTCTGGAGCAGGGTTCGGGAGCGGCCCAGCTGACTGGCTCTGCTCTCGGCCTCTTCCATCCGTCGACTAACATCTGCATTATCAGCTAGAAGTAGAAAAAAATATTTATGACAAACATTTAAAGTGTATAGAGGGGTCTGTGTTTTAGTCTCATTCTAGCTTTGAGAATGCTGCCTTCTGTCTGAGGAGCTAACACACTTTCATTGTCGTGATACTGGGCTGTATGAATGAAACTTTTGTTGTTTTTTGTAGTTGAAAAGTCCACTAAATTTGGTATCCATAGCTGTGCAACTTACTCCTTACCTGTGAGTCTGTTTTTAGCCACGTTGATCTCTGTGAGCCCCCTCTGCAGGTCGTCTCCTCTTCTGTTGGCCTCAGACAACTGCTCCTCCATCTTCTTCAGCTGGGAGTCTGACAATGTCTGCAGCACAGCACAAAATATACTACATATGTATAGAATCATTCATTTTTTATGCTCATATCAGCTTATTAAAGGTGCAGTAGGAAGAATTTTATACATTTTTATTTTTTTATTTGTTTGTCCTTATGGTGGGAGTTGGGTAATGGATGCTAAGTAACTCACTGTGTTACAAAGTTTGTTAAAGCAGTTCATGAAAGACCAGGTGAAAGCTTGTTGGTAAAAGTTATATATTGTTGTACAATGGAGACATCAAAAAAAGCGATCAAAAAATTGCCTTTTAATTTGAAACAGCCACCATTAGAAGTTGCTCATTGGCTTCTTGGTTTATTTTCACTTTATGGGGCTAATAGAAATGGAGCACTAAAGCTCTGGCTCATGCAGTCTTGCATTTTGAGTGTATATTTTATTTTAAATGTTTACACAATTTATATTAATAATATATAATTGAAATATATTGCTCCCCATTGACTTTTTTTGACTATTTAAAATAACTTGGGCAAAAAGGGCCTGGCCTAAGCTCTCTATGGTCTAATGGCTCCTCTGACCTTGGCCTTCTGCAGCGTGTCCAGTGATGCCCCCAGCTCATCCACCTCCATCCTCAGGTGCTGCTTCTCTTTCTCCAGCTTGGCCCTGGTTCTCTGCAGACTCTCACACTGCTCACTCAGCTCAGCCAGGGCCTCGCTGTGGCGCTTCTTCAATGCAGCGGTCAGTGTTTCCGATTGGACGGTGGCCTCCTCCAGTTCCCGCCTCAAACGCAGTAGCTCTGTCTCCCGCTTCTTGTTCACCTCCATCTGTTACAGTCATACCACACACAGGATTAAATGGACTGCACAGAAAATCGAGCACCACGTTTGAAAGAGTGTATGTGAACAGGCCTTCTTTCACTGCTCCTTTTACTGTGTGTTGTTTTGTTTTTCTTTGTTTTTTGTTTTTTTCTTTATTTTTATTATCTGATTGGACCGTAAGTCTTGAATAAAGTTCAATAATCAACCATTTATTTTGACTCGTGGTGAAATGACAAAATTAAATTACTTTTTCCCCCCAGATATTATTAGCACCATAAAACACTGTGTTGTTTTTATTATTATTTTTATTATTATTATTGTTTTGTGTTTTCTTCTGTCCTCCAACAAAGGCTCATCTCTTTCTATGATTTTGAGCAAAAGATGATGCCTTGGTTTATTAGTATACCTTCAAATATTTATTTTATTCACAAAAAAATTATTTTTACAAATGTATTAATTGCATGCATTAGTTTTACTTATAGAATAATTTGCTCAACACACTGCAATATTCTTAATCTCTTGTTCTTAGAGTGTAAAGAAATAGCTGGCATAACTGCTGCTCCTTTGTATCACAAAGACATGGATGTGTCACAAAACTGCCTTTCCATCAACACTGTCATAACATTTGTCACCACTAGATGGAATCCTGAACTACTGCTGCAGTAACTTCAGTCTGTTAATGCCTCAGTAAGAGTGTTAGTTTGAGCATATTGCAGATTAACAACAATAAGTTTTTGTGTTCTAAGTAATGTGTAAATTTTCTACTGATGGGTTACTGAGTGATTTCTGCACAGTGCTTGGCCTATTAAATGCTGAAGACATGAAAAGTACATATTGATACTTATCATGTGTCCTACAGATGTTCTCCTGACATTTGCAGCATGTGTGAACAGAAAAGTCAGGATCTGATGTATGAAAGAGGTTTATGTATGTTACATGCAAACTGCAGTCAGTCAAATCCAGTAGCTGATGTGGCACAGATGCTTGTGTAAACAGAGCAGCTACATATCACTTAGTTATACTCTCTACCAACTCAGTGACAGCTCACATGTGGTTAGTCCATTGCCGAAACAACTTTGTATGTGCAGAGTTTAAAATGTATTGTGGCAAATACCCATTCGTCCACTGACAATGAGGTCTACCTAACTTCTGTTAACAAAATGTACACGCAGCTCATGTTTACACACACTAAAAGGTCTGAATCCCAGATGCTATCATCTTAAGGGGCAGTTTAAACCTTTACCAGTTTCTCTCCGATAGACTGCCATTGCTTTACTGAACCTTCCTATTCTTGAAAACCAATGGATAATGCACACTTTTTCACATTTATGTTTACAGTTTATTCTTATATTTATTATTGGGCAATGTACATTCATGTGTATGTGTTGGATGTAATTTTGTCAGAAAACTGCATGTTCCATATACTTGCTAAATACTGACCGTAGCTCTATGTTGAACATGTAAAGTACATATTGATCACTCATCAAGTGAAGTTTACCTGTGATGCAGTGACCCCTCCAGCCTCCTCCAGTCGATCTGTGAGGTCCTCTAGTTCTCTGCTCAGATCTGCTCTCTGCTTCTCCACCTGCAGGAGGTGATTACAGATAATAATACTTCTAGTTACTTATATGTTGTATTACAAGATAATAAAGCGCAGTGTTTAATCTTAATGGTATGCCAAAATCATTAAAATAAAGTAATGCTGCACTACATAGAATGTTTAAATGATGCATACAAACATAAAGTTGCATAATTACAAAGAAAATAGCAACATACCATAAAGTAAAGTTAACGAAAGGGTACAATCCTAATGTATAGCTGTAAAAAAGCCCTGGTATTAGCCTCTTTAGCGCCGGACTTTACGACACACATGGTGAGAGTTTACAACGCAGCCCCATTACACGCACAAACAGATTTACTCCGCAGTGAAAGCACTTGTTGTTTTTACGTGGCTCTTTTACAGCTGCTTTAAAGGTGGACGAAGATGTTGAGAGCGCTTTGTGAAAGTGTCCGTCTCAGGCCTCACTCAGAGCAGCAGCGAGCCACAGCCATCAGCTCACCTCAGGCAGAACAAGAGGAAACACATGAGACTCTGTTCTCTGTCCGCACTGAGTCAACACGTCCACAATGGCTACTCCGGGTCAGCAACAGGCTTCTGGACTAATGGTATTCACAGGCTAACGCTAATGGACACTAAAGTAGGATGTTTATTTTAGTGTCAGAGAGTGTGACTCTCATTGTGCCCATTTGTAACTGTCAAACATACTATTTAAAAGCAACTAGCAGGACACACTACAAAACAGGATAAAACATCACTTTCAATGTGACTGGCCAGTTTGGTCCATGTGACCCCTGAGACAGAACTAAACCTCACTGTTGGAACCACTTATTTGAGGTACTTTCAAACTGCCTCGTAGTGGACTGATTGAGGGTTTTAAAAGTTCTATGAGGGCTGTTGTTTCATTTTAAATGTCTGCCACTACTGTGTACTACTAAGTGTAATATAATTATACTATGTTAACATGCTCATATGCTCTACAGCTCCTTTGACTCGTCCTTGGATCCTTGGGGATTTCAGGTTTCTTGTCCAAGCAGATCATCCCTTCTATAAACAAAGCTGTAACTATGGCAATCCTGATTCAACATCTGTGCTGTTCCTCTGAGTAGGCAGATGTAACCAGTGCTGGAATAGACACTACTTTGTATTTTCAGCAGCTATTGATTCAATGTTGACAAGCGTTGCAAACCAACAGCCAATAGGAGCATTCCTCACTGGAAATATGTGAGCATGTGAATGGACAAAGCTTCCAGTTTGTGCTGAAGAGCCAAACATGACGACGATTCCGAGCGTATGCCAGGATTTCCAGCTGCATGTACAGTAAATTTGCAAAATACAATAAATCTAATGAGTGCTCTGCCGTTATATTGTTGGTTTTGAAGTAAATTTTACAGTCAGTGTTATGTTTCGCCTCTGATGCTTGTAAGCTGTGATTCTGATGCAACCCTAAGCCTGCATTCTTGGAGCTCTCTGAGTGTTCTCCCTTTTACTGTACGTTTTGAAGATGGATGTGTGTTCGGTGTTCACTGACATTCCTTTTGGGAGAAGCCCCGTGGAAAGCGCTGCTGTCTGACTGTCAGGGCCTGATGCTATCTCCGCGCCATGTGACCCGAGGAGGACCAGGAACAATAGCCCTCCTGTCTACTGCTGGAGGTATGTTGTGTTAGACGCGGGCTGTGGAGCAGATAAAGCTCTGCAAGTTGCTGCCTGCCTCCTCTCTGAAAACCTGGGGAGGGGGGCAGGTGGGGGTCTGCCATTAGGAATACCACCCAGAGAGGGAAGAAGTGCAGAGAAAACACCCCAAGGCCTCCTGTCACTCTGCTAAAATATGTACCTTTACATTTCCCTACTGTAACATAGGGCCTACTGCCTTAAGAGCAGTTGCTTTAATATACACGCTTTAAGAGCATCTCGTCTGAAACAACAAGCACTTAACGTGACCACCTTGGACGATTTATGGGACCAGACGTGTTATTTGTAAATCTTTTAGTTCATGGAGAAGCTTCAGGAGAAAAAAAATTCCAAGGCAACTTTATGAGAAACAGAACCGAAGTGTTTGAGGGGAAACAGGAAATAGAAAAATAAGAATTAAAAGAAAGAGAAGAGGGAAAGGATGTGGGGCTCCGGTGCCTCTGGGCTTGTCCTGTATGATAATCAGAACCACCAGGACCCGCCGCGCTCGGTTTATTATCACAGGTGCACATGGTTTGGGGTGACCAGAGGCTCTGAGCAAACATGTGTACCCTGACGACTGCCAACTTCAGCTCTGGGTTCTACAATGACTCCTGAAACATCTACATGTGCCTACAGCCACTTTTAAATGTCCTGGTTTCATCAGGAGAGGCAGCCTGTGTGAACGGAATCCAATCATTATTTCACCTGGAGGATCTGATGCTGCTGGTCAAGCCCAAATCTCTGATCGGAGCGAGAGAAATGAGGCAAAACGCATTTGTGGTTCGATCAGTTCTCTCAACTTTATTTCAGGATGACACGCTTATATACTGTGTCACAAACAAGTAAGTTTTTGGACTATGATCTCAAACTCTTTTGAGATGGCTGCAGATCCTTTGGAGAGTGTCAGGAGTGGTGTTGAAGTTTATGCGGTAGACATTTTTATCATGTGACTGGTGCTATAATGTGAAGAGTGAAAGCTACATTGAAAGCTTGCTTCTAATTACTTTAGACTTTTGGGATATGTTGCCTGTATGTTAGAATACACAGTTCTGTTACAGGCAGGTGTGGCTATAAAAAGTAAAATCAACTATAAAGTATGTTTGTTTGTATTCATTTACGAAGTACAACGTGAAAAAAAACAAGTCTCAGTTTTTGAAGGGCAGGTTCTGTTCAAAGATTTGGAAAAATCCCAGAAAAAACAGGTGAAACTGGACTAAACCAGACCATGTAATCCCAAACAAGACCAGGCCAGACAGGTTTTGTGTCTTCACTCACTTTTCCATTTTGTAAATTAAAAAAAATAAATAATTGTATATTGTTGACAGCATTCTTACTTAACCGCATGTCTTCACACCTGATTAAAACTTATGTGGACGTATTATCAATATTAGTGCATTAATCCCTTGTTTGTCATCAGAGTTTTGAATTTTTAAACACTAATCTTAGAGTTCA
The DNA here is from genome assembly GCA_036850595.1 of Rhyacichthys aspro. Classification (NCBI taxonomy): domain Eukaryota; kingdom Metazoa; phylum Chordata; class Actinopteri; order Gobiiformes; family Rhyacichthyidae; genus Rhyacichthys; species Rhyacichthys aspro. The sequence goes on along the minus strand of CM072166.1, from coordinate 17,248,171 downwards.
AAAAATGCATTTTACATTTCTAGTGTTTTTAAAGTTGTTTTGAGACGTTAAGATGTACCATGTGGTCGTGCCTTGCTACAGCACTACAGACTCAGTGAGTTTCTAGCACACCTTATCACTCTCACCTGTTTCAAGGGAGTTGGAAACATAAACAAAATCGCCTTTGTTAGAAACTTACAGAAAGAAGGCTGAAGAGTCAACTGATAAGTATGATGTATGAAGCCACGAAGTGTGCAATGGTTTTTCTTAATTTTGGAGAATGTGGGCATGTAACCTCAGCACCTCAGTAAGTGATCTCTGGTGTATGTTACTCTTCTAGTGTCTCATTTGTCATCATCAATCATGAAAACAAGTTCTTTTCATAAGTGCTAGAAGATGAATCAATCAATCTAGTGTGGTAATTCCTGTTACTTTGTGTCCTTAGGTGGTTAGCTGTTTCCAACATGTTGACAGGTAAGTGCCACCGTACATAGGTCAGCTCTATCTGTACAAAATCACACTCTCTAATGGATTCAAGCAACATGTTCCACCAATAGTCCTCTTTCTGTGTCCCGTTTAAACAGAGTAAAACAAGAGCAAACAGATCAATGTGGTCTGCTATTGACATTTTAAACATAAATTCAAAACCTGTTTATAGAGGCTGGCTTTCATGTAGCATTTAAAAAACGATATGGACAATATCTTTGTTTTAGCTCACTATTTATAGTTTTTATTGTAATTTTTCATTCAAATCAGTTTTATTCTATTTTACGGAGCAAAATATAATAAAAGCAATGCCACCACTGTTTTAAAATGTTGATGTGTTTGATGATTTTATTGTAAAACACTTTGATTTACATCGAGTTCTGAGCTCCATAAATAAAGTTTTATTGATTTTATCCAGTGCCTGACAGCAGGAAGAGAGAGACTGTTGACTAGCTTGCCATTTATAAAAATTATAACGTCATACCTATTCATATTTTTAGATATTATGTTTTTTTTAATGATATTTTTAAAGACAGGGTGCACGGTAGCGGAGTGGTTAGTCACAGCAAGAAGGTCGTGAGTTCAAATCCCGGCCGACTCAAAACATCCTTGGCTGGTTCTGGCCAATTCAAACACTGGCTGATAAAGTGGCTGACTCAAACATTGTCAGCTAACTCTGGTCTTTCTGTGAGGAGTCTGCATGTCCTCCCTGTGTCACTGTGGGTTCTCTCTGCGTACTCCGGGCTTCTCCCACCACCCAAAGACATTCATGTATAGATCAAATGGCAACTCTAAAGTATCCCTAGTGAATGTGAGAATGAATGGTTGTCTGTCAATGTACGTCTAAGTGTTAGCCCTGCGACTAACTGGCCACTGTCCAGGGTGTACCCCACCTAAGGCCCAAAGCTGCTGGGATAGGCTCCAGTCACCCACAACCCCAAAACAGGACTAAGCAGTAGAAAGGAAAAAAAATCAATAATTTTTCAATAAAATTTTCAGCAGTGCAAAAGTAATAAAAACAGTGCTTAAAAAAGTGCATGACTAATTGGCAATAATCAATAGTGATGATGTGTGACAAATTTTAGTATAATTTCTTCATTTTTACATTTATAAGCCCTATAAATGCTGCATATCTCATTATGATGCCTTACAGCTTTAGGAATTGCACAAAATTCTCCCAGATATATCCCAGACGTGTTGTTATACATAAACCCACGCCTCATGTTTAGCGTTGACCAGGTCCCATACCTTGGCTCTCATGGCGCGCTCAGTCTCCAGTTCCTCCTCCAGCTCCTCGATTCGCGCCTAAAAGACACAGACAACATTTAACAGCCATTCTTACTAAATCAGACCACAGTGTTCTTTCAGTAAACCGCCTGGTCCCAAGTGGAGCTACTGCCCTCTTCTCTCTCGGTGCCTATATCATCCTGACGGGACAAATGGGGCGTCCATTCTGCGGATGGTTTGCTATTTCAGTGGAGTGTGGTGTGGCCGGTTCAGACCCTGGACGTTCTCTAGGGATTTGGGGCGCCTTTGGCTTTTTCTCCAGGTAGCAATTTAGCACAAGAATGTCTGGCCACTGTCATTATCTGTGTTCTGACCCGAGGCTGGAGTGTTGTGTCCGCTGAGTTGCACACAAAGCCCACACAACACCTTTTCAGGACTTTCTAGGAATTTTTATTATGTGTTGGCTTTTCTTAGATAAGCTTTGTGTAGTTTTGAAGCAGTACAAATCTGTGTACAGCTGCCAATCTGTTGATTATAGTTAAATATTTTCATATAAATTAAACTCCCAATAATTAATACATTGTCAATCCATGTTTTTTAATATCAAATAACTTTTTAATAATCACATCAAAACACAACACTATTTGGATGTTTCTGTATGGAAAAATAGACATGTAAAGCTTCATAAAACCCAGTGGAAGTGAAATAACCATGTTTATTCATAGACAACAGCATGTCCCCGCAGGGCTACCATAGCTGTTCACATGCTCTAAGAAGGAGGCGTGTGACATGTGGCATTGCAATCTGCCCTTTTGCCACCAGATGTCTCCAAAAACACCATCAAACTACACACTTGTCATGAAACCTGATGTTGTAAGGTTCAACATTGGCTGATACTCGGATGAATGCAGCTCATAAACATTAAATTGTGCAGTAAACTGTTATTAGACGCCATTAAAATGCTACATGACCACATTGTTAAGACAGTAGGTGATAAATTAGTATTGTAATATGATTCAACATTAAAAAAAACATGCTCAGTCTAAATGTATGTCCATAAATCAATACTTCAGTTGCTTTTTTATTGTATCTGTTTGTGTGGGCTCTATGATGTACACAGTTCATTGTTTGTGATTAAACTATTAAAGTGCTCGGCGCCATCTTTAAAAACACTCAAATGACGTAAGTCCATAAATCACTAGCGCTGCACTTGTGTTCCAGTCTTCCACTCATCTCAAGCCAAAGCTGCTTTCTGTTCTGCTAATAAAGATTTTATTGCTCAAGTTTCCGAACGGTGCCGAGTGCATCCAAGTCGTGTCATGTTGTGTGTGTGTTCTTATCTGCTGCTGTATCTGAGTGTCAGTCAGGAAGTGTGTCTGACATGAGAGCAGCCTAGGGCCATTCAGCACACAGACACCTCCATTCAGCGCCGCGGTGAAAGCCAATCACTCTACACTGCACAAACTACTAAAGCCCACAAGAAAAAGATGGCTAAAAGATATTCTGTTTTACTCTATACTGCACAAGAATAATCCTAACATTTTATTTTTATTTTTTTTGCATATAGAATTGCAAAAAAAATAATAAGAATTACTCTGGTCTCTGGATTTGACTTGATTTTTCAGGTGGTAGTGCCAACGGACCCAGAACAAAAAGTCTCTGAATCAGAGAATTTAAGCATTTCATAAAGCTGGTTTTCATTCATTTCGGTTAAACATTTACAATTGGTCTGACAGAGTGTAAATTGCTGTGAAAGGAAGGTTTCTGGACCCATTTCACAGAAAGCTGTTCTGCAGAGTGAATGAGTATGGCAATATAATCTGATATTCCATACATTACAAAATACTCAATAAATCACTAGAATCACACATCACAACAATAACAAAAGAATAATTTGCAACATATCATGTTTTTAAATCAAGAATTATTTTCAATGAAGAATTATCTGAAATGTCATAATATAATCCACGATGCTATTTGACTGGGTATTACTGACCATTCACCCACGATATATTGCAATATCATCCATACTTTGCAATATATTAGGAATCATTCCAGACCATTTCATGAATAAGGTAGGCCACATTACCAGAATCATCCACAATTGATCTAGGATATAACACAATATTATCAATACACATCACAATATACTGTATATCACAATATAACCTATTACAATTACATCTAAATATATATTGCTATATAATTTAATATATGACAATATCAAGCATCCTCATTAACAACATACCAGCTGTCACCTACATTACATAAAGTATGAACGTAACTGGCAATACCAACTACTACATATAGTATATTGCAATATACAATATATGATACACCACAATCACCTAAGATATATCAATCATCTACATTGTACACAATATCAAACATGACTTTTCAATAATCATATATTACAATAACATAAAAATAATAATAATCTACTGTATACCACGATATTAGACAAAGCAGAAATTATGCATTTGCTTGTAATGGGAAGGAGTTTTTTTTTTTTTTTTGTTTTTTTACCAAAACTAGGATGACTTCTCTTTATTTAAAATGATCTGCTTCCATTTTCAGTAGTAATCTTTTAACTTTAAGTGCATCACAAAACAAAACGATGTAACTTCTTTTCAAAACAAGCAGCTGATCTAGAAAGCAATGTGTTAGCACTTTGCCATTTTATACAACGGCATAAAGCAAGCAAAAACAACTGTAAGGGTTAAACTAAACAATAAAGAGATATAGTAATAATAGCCCACTCACATGCCATCGTAGAACATCGGCAGAGAGAACAGCCATGGTGAGGCAGCAGCAGCCCGACTCACTCACAAACCAAACACTCAGTCAGAGCGGGCCGAGTGCTCCGACATGTCAGCGTCCACACCCCCTCCTGAACGACTGCCCCTCTGCTGCACAGCCCCCTCCTGAACGCACCGCACCTCTAGAACGCACAGCCCCCTCAGCCTTAGATCTGGTTTGAGTTAGACCCCTCTCTCCACAACCTCAGAATAAAGTTTGTGGCACTAATAGAATTGTCCCAAACATAAATGTGTTAGAAGTCTCAGCCAGACTGCAATACTGTATTTATGACAGACTTATGGAATTTGTCTTGACTCTACAGCAGCTGTGTCTTACTCAAAGTGACATTTAGGGAAGTCTACAATAGATAACAGACAATACTATTGACAATACAATAGACAAAAGTCAAAACTGCCACCAAAGTCTGCATAAACAATGGTTTTGGCAACTGACAGACCACATGTGTGTGCTGTTAGTGAGAGAATAGAGAACATAAACAAAGAAAGATGCATCTTGTATTTTTGGTAAATAACTGTAACCAAAATCAAACTAAACACAGACAGACCTGGGCAAATAAACAAACCAGATTCATGCAACTGATCTACATTTTAATAAAATGTTTGTGTTTTTTTTAGCAACATTTTCTCAACAACATTTGGAGCTAGACTTGCCAAACATTTCATTTCTGTTTTAAAAGTGACTTTTTGTTAGTTACATGGCACTACTGTGAAGACTTTAAATCTGTCGCTAAGCATCAAGTCATCAGTTTTCATGCACGTATTCATTTCCAAATGTTGAGAACACCACATGGACTCTTCAAAGATTTCAGATAAGTATTTTTTTCATTAAGTAATTAAGCCAAAGTGAATAAAAAAAAACTGAAGTAGCAGTTTTTCTTGTTTGAACAACATTTTGCAGTGATTAGTAACATTATGTCTTTTATTTGACTAACATTGGATGTGATTTGGTGACATTTTGTTGTGCTTCAGTTACATTTTGTTAAATTTCAGAAACACTGTATTTTGTTTTAGTAACATTTGTTTGAGTCTTGGTGACGTCCTATTGTGTTCTGTTTCTTCAGCATTATTTTGTTACTTTTTTAGTGGCATCACTTACTTTTAGCTTCATGAGCCAAGCTATTACGAAGCCTTATAAAAATCCATATTGGCCACATTTGTCATTCACGCTCTAAAGGAGCCCACTGCAGAGTTTGCACTTTACAGACTTTTGAAGAAATGGCTCCATCAGAGGAAGTGGCTGCAGGGTTTGAACTTCATAATTGTATGTACTGAGTTACTGCTCTTTTCCACTGAATGTGAAACCATGATAATAGTCCATAAATGACATTCAGATGTGGCCTTATAACTGATGTCTCCTGGTGGTGTCTGTGTGGGCTGTTACATCCTGTGAGCACTCACTGGTTCAGGAGCAGAACAAGAGTCAAAGAAATGATATTGTTAGAGACGGAGATGGGAAAACAGTGCAGGCTATTTTTACATCCCATTCCAGTTTCAACAACTAGGATCTTATACAGAATTAAAAACTGAGTAACAACAATGTATTGTCACAGTCGGTATGTTAGTAGTTCTAGTGAGTGATAGACATTTGAAAGATACAATGTGCAAAATGAAAACAGCAGCAATATGACACTCATCACCAACAAAGCATTCCTAATATGAGCGCTAATGAAAGCTTAAGAGTTAATGCAAAACCAGCGAAGCCAGCCAGGAGCGTCTGCAAATAATATGGCTCAGTTTTAGTTTGATATGGCTATTCATGTGCCAGAATTTTCTGATTCTCACACTAAACTGCTGTAACATTAGGCCGAAAATGGGGGGAAAACACAATAGCAATAACAGGATGTTAAAACGTGCAGCCAAATCTTTTAGGTGTGACCTTCTGAAAACACGGAATGTTAGAATGCTATGGCAAAAAAAAAACCAACTTTGGCAAACAAAACGTTGTGTGTTTGATCCCTGTTTGACACCAGTTTGTGACAGTTTTTCTTTGAGCCTGTCCTCGCCGTGAGACATGGGTTAATCCTGGGTCCAAAGACATGTTTGCATGTTTAGGTGAATTGGCTCATAATCAATGAATGTGAGTGTAAATTATGGTCATTCATGGTGTTTTCTCCTCATGCCCAATTCAGCCGAGTGAATAATGGATTCAGTTTTACCTTGATTATCTTTTAAGGTGGATTGTTGTTGTTGGTTGACCAAAATGTCTGCAACTTTGTTGAGAGGCTAACAGCACCCTTTACTAAACTTCTGTTCAGTCTTCCATTAATGTGTAAAAGATGCATAGAGTCTGTTAATGAGTAGTGTCTGTAAATAAAAAACTAAGAGGTCTGGAAAAAGGAAAAAAATAGCCACACAACTTGTTTTTGAATAGCAGTGTACAAAATGTTTACATTAAGGAAAATGGGAGATCAGTATTTTTGGCCAGGGTTAGAGTTATTATGATGGGCTTATTTATCCAAAAGAGGCAGCCCCATAATATTATGAACATATTTCACATTGATAATTGTATTTTCTGTCTGAGGACACCAAAACTCTAAAACCTCAAATCAAACTTGATTCTAGAGTCCATCCAGCAGCATGACTGTGGAATACTGTAAGAGCAGCACTCTGGAAAACATCTGCCAAACAAACTGCTGGAGTTTTATCTCTGTGATAAGACTTTACTGTGTTGTACATAAATGCTTTATGACTGTGTTATAAACCCCTCAGATTGAGGGGCTGCAGGCCTGTGACCCCCATCACACTTCTCTCACCCTGACTTCAATCACCATAATGTGAGGAAAAACAGACCTCATTAAAAAAAAAGAGAGAGAGATTTAGGTAGTACCACTGTACCACTTTTGTCTGCTGGCTCCAGCTCATTGAGCCATGGCCAGAGTTTGAGTTTCATGAAGCTTTATATAGAGACTGTGGAGTCAGATAGAAACAGTGAAATGTTTTATTTTATTACTTTGTACTTTGTAATAAAACAAAAGCAGGAAAGGATGCTCAGCTGCTGTTGTGGGGGTCAGGCGCATGATGGCAGGAGTTTTTAGTTACTGCAGCTTTAATTGTTAAATGATCTATTTTCTCAGAGTGTTTTCTGATTCACAGTGTGACTGTTCTGCAAAAGTTGTGCACAGACTGAGACAGAAGAGCTCTGTAAATAAAGCATCACAAACTCAATCAGATGTTCCTAATCTACAGTTTACAGTCATTGTGAACCACAGGTATCTCACTAATGAACACATGTTCAGAGAGATAAACCTGTAATTAGTTGTTACAATAAAAAATTATATTTTCCAGCCAGTTGACTTAATCAGTCAACAGAAAAATGTTCCCCTTTTTATTATTCATTGTATTATTATGTTTTATTTATTCCTCAGTCAAACATGCGGCCCGTGGGCCAAAGCCGGCCCATCAGAGAGTACAATCCGGCCTATGGGATGAATTTGGAAAGTGATGAAATTAAATAGAAGACATAAACTGAAAATTTTAAATAAAAGTCACTTCTATTCCTAATTTGTCCACTGGGGGTTGCAGAGTAGGGTACATAACAAAACACTGAGATCCAGAACTAAACAGAAGATAGCAGTTATGTGCCATCTGCTGTTTAGTTCAGTGATGCAGTAGGAAAGGTAAGCTACGTTATTGCTAGCAAAACAGGAGTAGGCCAACATAAGCCTTTTTTGGTTATTTTACTGGTCCAGCCCACTTCAGATCAAATTGGGCTGTATGTGGCCCCTTTGACACCAGTGTCTTATAGGATAGACCTTATTATATAGTTCAGCCTTTTACACAGAGCACCAACAAGAGTATAAAACGGGCTGCTAGAATAGCATCATGTGGAACTATTTTCTATGCTGTCTCTGTTCAGTGTCACCAGTGAGTGACTTTTACATAAGCACTAATCGTTTCCAGCACCAATGATACAATGAGATGTTGGCAAAAGATAAAATAGATTTTAACAGTGAAAAAATGTAACTGTCACCTCTCATGCCCAGTGTTAGTTTATGCAGGAGGCTGTACAACTTATTACCTGTTATCCTGAGACCGGCTCATTAGAGACTTTACACTTTTGCCCCTTTAAACTCAGCAGCATTCTTCTGTTCATATCTAACACGCTTCAATAGATGCATTAATGTTATTCATCACACCTGTGTCTTTCTTGCCACGACATGTCAAAAAACACTGAGGGAGATTAATATCTGCAGTGAGGGTTAAGTAACGGTGGGATAATGCTGCTTCATTTAAAAACCACTGTTACTAACTGATACGGGAGATGTAACACCATCTTTTCTAGGGAAATTGTTTTGGGTGTTGGGGGAAACAAGTATAAATCATGACAATGAAAAGCTTGGCTTCTCCTTTACATTGTGTAACATTACACAATACTGAATGCATTAATATTCACAGTCCTAAAACCTACAGATCACCAGCCTAAAAATACTTACCCTCTGGTCAGCACACATCCACTGGTATATGTTCACTTATAAGTATCTGAATCTCAAGCACTGCCTCCTACAACACCTGCTCTGCTTAACTTATTACACCTAATGTTCCCAAAGTGAATTGTCATTTCGTTATGCAGCATCTAAGAACAACCTTCAAAAATGCCTGATCAACTTCATCTCCATTTCAGCTTTTAAGAACTCTCTAGTTAACATCCTTACTGCTCTTGCTTCAACTCACTACAAACTCCACATCTTTTTTGACGTTCCCATGCATTAAGAAACTCAAGCTCTTGTATTATTATTATTTATCTCACATGTCCTCTCCGTACATTCTTACCCATTCACTTTGTCAAGTGAAATGGCTATGGCATCTGTTCCCCTGCAAAGCATTATCTAAAATTAGGCGGGATTTACGTAATGCTGTTCATCTGATTGGTGTTCTTATTTGTGATTAGGCAAAGAACAACTTAAACACAATTATTTATCAGCTGTAGGTGAAATGGCACCAAAATATATCCTGTCTAGATGTTGTGGGACAACTCCACAAACACATATCCATCATCTATCATTCATCTAACCATGGTTATCAGTCTGAATGTAGTAGGTATGTCCTATCCGTCTCCTAACAGTCGAGGGGTAGTAATATGACTGCTCCAATCACACTCCAGAGCCCAGCAGCAGCGATGAAAGGCAGGAATGTACCTCCGTCAGGTTTCGCTGAGCCTCTTTAATGAAAGGCTCTCCAGAGATATGCCTGCATCTTTCACTGCAACTTATGTAAACTGATAAAACACTTTCAAAAACATATATGCTGTCAGTCGTTCTATAGTCGCTGTTACTGTTACACATCTGTTAGAGCGCTGCAGAAAAAGTGAACCTCATCCTTTAATTACAACTCGCAGACAGATGTCCCTGAGTGATCATTTAGCAGTAAAGGTAAAAACATACACAGACTTGTCTCAGTGAATAGTCTGAAGTGTTGATGGACTCTGACCTGCTGCTCCTTGCTCTTCCTCTGCAGGCCCATGTTCAGCGCCTCCTCTGCCTCCAGCCTGGAGTTGGTGCTGTTGATCTCCAGCTCTTTTCTACAATAAGACAAAATGAGACACAATAATACAATGTTAAATGCACTCTGCCTTTTACTATACACTATACTTGATTTTCTTCATTGTCTTGTTTTGTTTCGCTTCACAGTTGGTGTCTTGTGACCTTTTGAAATCCATTTCCAAAGCATTTTTTCCAAAGCATTTTAAACAATGAACAATATAAAACCATAATAGTACAAATAGTGTGTTGAGCTGTCAATAAGAGATAATAAAGGAGATTACAATGAAAAAAAAGACAGCCCAGTTAAAAAAAAAAATTTGTTTTATGTTTGAAGAAATATAGCAGATAGAGCAGACTAGTATTAATCTTACATTGTTTCAGGAAACCTAATCATATGTAAGAAAAGCATTATTCTGCATCATGTTCATTGATAAATACTGAACCAAGAGTATGTGAATGTATGTGAATGACTTCATTATCTAAGGCCAGGTAGGTTTTTATTTTGATCAATTTTATTGTTGTAATGGTTTTTACTTGTTTGTATGTGTTTTTGCGATTTGTTCTAACTTCTAATATTAGTGCACTTTACTGAGCCTGTAAAGCATTTTGGGCAGTGATGGTTGTTTTAAATGTGCTATATAAATAAAATTGACATTGACTGACATTGCTGCAGATGATGATGAGATAAACAGAATGACAATGTTTCTGTGCCTTTAAAAAGGGGAAAAAAACTGGATAACATAATATGTGGAATACTATGTTTTTTTCTGCAGTTGATCACTTATTCTACCACAAGCCTGAGCATGGCTGCCTCTGGTAGCCAACCTTTATGTATTTGTGTTCCCTGTCTTTTTTAATTGCCTGTGTAGCCCTAATATGCTGCATCATCTCCACTCATGTATTAAGACTGTGTTAGACCTATCTTCCCACACCACTTTGTTTTTGTTCATTGGAGCAAGTGTTCTGGCCTGTTTCCTTGTGTTTGTGCTCAGGTATGACCAGTACTCACGTTTTTTTTTTTTCTTTGCCTTTGCTTGCTCTTATTGGGTTGTACGCCTTTTCTTTGTGGATTGACTGATATTGTACAGACTTCTAATTTTGCAGTAACCTTGTTGAGTAAATGACACAGTAAGTCGGTAATTAAACAAAAAAATACTATACACCAGGGATCACAAACACAGTAGTCACCAATGAGCTCCTCATTGTTCCCTTGAAGTAGCTCAGTTTCAAAGGGTTGGTGACCCCTGCTATACACCATACATGCCATCATATCATGACTGGTGTTATGTAACATTTTTAAGTCACAAAATCTCAAAATAAATGTCACATCTTAGTAATTTTTGGTTCCTTTACATCAAAAACTCAAACTCATTTTAGTTCAGGGGCCACATACAACTTGATCTGAAGTTTTAGTTTTGTTTCAGTGCAAATAAGTATAATTACATTATACTGTCAGTGCACTCATCTCATCGTAGTATGTCATGCCAAAGGCTACTAACTAACTTATTTAATTACTCAGGTCAGTCTGTAACCAAACACAAATATCCTCACTTTGGGGAAGCAAATGAACACATTAAAGTTGGAGAAATTATAATCTGACGTGCACATAAATGCAGCATTAAATATACTACAATACACTTTGTAATTTTTCTGTTAAAATTTTGCCGCAGACCAGAGAAGAATCTGACACTGACATTACTCAACACTTACTGACAGATATCCCTAATATTACCTGTGTGACCCTACACATCACCATAGCAATCCGGTGAGTTACATTTCAATATAGTGCTGACACTGAAACAACCTTATACAAATGTATCTGCCAACGAAACATGTTCCAACTTTATCTCAGATACGTTCACGCTCGGATGTACACGGGCCCAGTGTTAACGACAGCTGCTGCTTGTCTTCGCTCGACAGTCGCTTCGAGCTAAAGAGCAGTGACTGATTCCATTTGCGCTCATGTTACTGAGGACAGATAGTGACATGTTGGGGCAAGGGTGGGGGCCTGGGGTACTTCAAAGTGAAACCCCCTCCCACCCGGGACCCCAGAGAATATGGAAAACATATCATAATCTCTGAAAGTGCCTTTGCCGCAGGACAGAAGATCATCTCCTTTGACGTCCATTACTTTGGTTTGTGTGATATTATCAGAGCAGAACCATTGATTGTTACATGTGACTCCTATATGTAGAAAAATGAATAACTTTTCACCCTCAGTATGAGCTCATGGACGCTTTATGACTGTGGTTTATGGCCTGCATCATACTTGGCAGGGATTTCTGATATTTGCGTTAAGCCGGTAACTGTTCTGTTATTTAGCACGGCATTTGATGTAGACTTCAAAAAAAGAAAAAAGAAAAAAAAAGACGACATGAAGTTGACAAATTGAGCATGATGTGTGCACATGTACAGAATGCAGCTGGAATCAGTTAATGTACGTTTTAAAGACTTGAGATGGAAGGTAAGGTAAAATAAAAAGGGCCAGATTATGGGATGCTAATTTGTGATTGGGTGGCCTGTTTAGAAGAATATTTACAAAAACTGCACAAGGTTTGGAGCAGACAGGAAGGTACTGTATATTTATGATGTTAGTAAAAGCTACAGTGATTCCTGACCGTTTGATGAGGTCTTCCAGTCCGTTCCTCCTCTGCTCCCTGTTCTCTGGACCGTCCTGAGGTGATCGGTCCTGGTCTGATCTCCTGCGGTTCTTCTCCAGCTCGTCCCGCTGACGGCGCTCCTGCTCCAGTTGATACTCCAACTGCCCCCCCGACCCAACAGAAACACAGAACATAATCCAACCAGCCCCATACGGCACAAGCAGTAAAAGACTCACTCGGGGCTACAACTGCTCTTCATATCTTTACGATAGTCGAGGTTTTGTGCCAATAATCAATCATTCTCAGGGTGATTCATTCCACTGGTGACATTTATTAGGCGTAGAATTACACATGTAGTGCAGGGTTCCCTGTTTTTCCCCAAAGGCCAGTGGCTAACAGAGTCACAATTAAGTCAAATGACCCACATTTCGTTGGCTTCTATGTTGAAATAAAGATGTTGAGCCTAACAAAAGAGTGAACTGCTGTAAAACTGCACTTTAAACCAATTCCGAACTAAAAGTCGTAAATTATTGCATTTCATTGAACATGTGATCCTAATACTCATGTCTTAAATAAGTTTGCCTTATATATTGGCATAATGCTTTATCTTGTTTATGATCCTGAATCCTAAGATGGCAATGTCTATATAATTCTAAGCACACACCTCCTTAATAGTTCCATCCTCTACTCCAGTGGTGTCAAACTCACAGTGATGAGGGGCCAAAAGAGTTAATAAGAATCATGTCAGGGGCCAAAGATTGTGACATTTGGAAGCTTTTATTAAATTTTGAATATGAGATTTCATTCTAATTTAAGTCTTACAAAAGTTATCTTTAACATTCATTCCCTCCTTTTATGGAAAATGGTTTTAGATGGATGTGAACAGGTTGTAGGTGGATTTGAAAAGGTTTTAGTCAGATCAGATTCGAACAAGTTTTAAAGGGATTTGAACAGGTTTTGGATGGATTTCAACAGGTGTTATTTATCTTTGTAGCAAAAATCCATCTAAAACCTGTTCAAATCCAATTAAAACCTAGTGACAAAAATATCACCAATTAAAATGTATTGAAGGGCCACATTAAACATTGCAAAGGGCCGCATTTGGCCCCCGGGCCTTGAGTTTGATATGTGTGCTCTACTCCCTTAAGCTACGCATACACTGTGTGAAATAAAGTGTTTCAAATGGAAACCCAACTCACATTCTACGAGTAAATCTCATTTGAGGAAAACCAAAACTAGCAATTTATGTGCTCACACTGATCAGCCCGATGTTTGCTGCAACCAAAACCATCTGATTGCCATTTAAAAGCAGCATTAATCTTTACACAGTGTTACCAGTACGGTATGTATTGACCAGGTAAGTTCCAACGTATTAAGTGGTTTTTATGCTGTATGTAAGAACCTGAGAACTAGCCAGATGTAATCTCAAACTTAACTACAATCAAGTAATAAGTACATCAAACCTAAATTAAAATAAAGCATTTGATTTTCTGCAATAAATTCAATCCAAGACGGGAGCAGAGGAAGTCTAAGGTGTGTATTACATGTAGTAATAAGAAGAGCTTTTAAGACTATACTTTTCTCGAGTACATGTTTAAATTCTCTCAGTGGCACATAGACTCAAACTCCAGTGTTCAATCTGTGCACTCACGTCTTCGGCCTGCATCTGCAACTTGGTCTTCTCTTTGGTCAGCAGGTTGACCTTCTCCTCCTCGCTCTGCAGGTCCTCGATGGCCTGCTGCGGGTGAGAATAAGCCGTGAGAATCTGGAGCGCACATGTTTCTACATCACACCTCCTCACACGTGCGCAACAGGCCGAGGAGGTTTGAGATTCAGCAAAAAAAAAAAAAAGTCATCTCTGCAACACATTACATTTTTTTTTGTTGACATGGTACAGAAGAGCTTTCAAAGTGTTCATATTTGTGTGTTAAGCCAAAATATTATCAGGCTCAGCGTTGTAGTCGAGTCACCAGTTTTTGAGTCCAAGTGACTTTCGAGTCCTCTGTGATCTAATCCAAGTCCTCAAAGACTCAAATCATCACTTGAGTCCAAGAGTGAGTCACTAAAGAAGGGTCAGGCCACCACAGTGAGTAAAAAATCAGAATACAAAAGGTAAATTGAGCACTTGGTAATGGGTAGGAACATTAAATTATGACATGGTGACTGTATAAAACTGTGTAGCTGATCCGTCTTTAGAGTGAGCGCTTTTGTTGTTGATGATCAGCTGTTGAATAGCATTGTAGCAGGGCATACATCACAACTATGTGTGTGTGGTTTGCAGGAATGAAACATGAGTGTGCTTCTCCTCCAGTAGTGCTCAGTTTGTCCTCTGTGGGTAACTGTAAAAAACAGTAAGTAATGGAACTAAAATGGCTTTGGAGCTTTAAAAGTATTTTTTTCTGAGATATGTATGCACTGATTGTTTATTTTTATTTTTTTATGAGATTATACACAACTGAAAATATCATCTTGACTGATATGTATTTGTTGCACAATTAAACTGATGGGCTCAAAAATGTCAGAAAAGAGTAAGTTAGAGGTATACATGAAACTACAAATTGCATAAAAAAAAACAAAAAACAGGTACATTCTGAGCATGACACAAAGATATCCCATGTATTTACAGTTGCCACAACCGTCTCAGTATTGTTCTGCCTGATGATTTTACTTAGACATGTCACCAAACTCTCTGAAGGTAATGAGCGCTAAGGCTGTGAGCGCTCTGAGTGCTACTGTGGCTCCAGACATCTGGGTGGAATTATCATGAGGAGTGTGATGAGGTTATGGAGGGTTACCACTTCTTTACATTGGGAGGCATCTGCTGTACATTTCTGCATGGTGAGTGTTGACAGGGAGCACATTTATCACCGGTGCCACTTTTGGCAGGTCCGAGCCACACATGCTTCTGGTTATCTGGGCTTACGTTTCCTTCTCAGTCGAGCAGGGTGCGTTATCAGGCCATACACAACACTATCGGTTACAGTAGTAAACTATCAAATGGAAGCGTGTCGATTTTGAATAGTTCTCACTGGAAATGATGTGACTCTAGCGTTAAGTTGACTTTAAGAGGTACACTGTGCTTCAAAAGACGTTTAATAAAGTCTAAACTGAGGGCAACCTGAAGATTATGAAGGTATTTACAACTCTCTGCATTTGTTAGATTGGCACTTTAGAGATAATCCACTCAACACCACATCTGTTTTGGTTGGTTAGATTTAGATACCTGTCAGTCGATTGAACTGACTTAATCAAAAGCTGAAGAAATGTGAATGAAATCATGAAGAACTACACATTGTTGTTCTTGTATTGTCTTGAATTCTGTTGTAAATGGCACTTGTTTAACTGCCAGAAGTAAAATGTTTGTACTCTAACAAATATGGCCCTCTATAAGTTAGCATCTGCTGATACCACTGAGATATAGCAGTATCTGGATCAAGGCCGTTATACAGCAGAATGAAACATTATACTACTCCTTTGAGAAAGACAGTATGTTCCAGGTGATAATGAGCTAATCAAAGTGATATAAAGTTCAACTTGTGATAAATTTTTAGATTGTGGTGTTTTTTGTTTGCCGTAGATTATCTGCGTAACTGTAAAACAAAGTTCTGCTCTAATGTAATGTTTTTCTACTTGTTTGACAAAATGCACGATATGTTCCAGGTGATAATCTGAAGACCTCGTTGATAGATTAGGATAGTTTGTGTTCTGTATCTGGACGATGAGAGCACAAAGCTTTCAAGGCCTTCGGAGGAGAAACGTCAGTCGGCACTTGAGCAACCCAGCTGTATTTTCTAGAGAATAAAATGCATATTCATTCATAAAGAAAAAAGAATTCATGAAACATAGAAGATGATGATGTCAACATTTATCAAACAAATAATCATTGTGGGAAATATTAAACCTTTAGATCCTGAAGAGAATGCATTGAGGATTTCTTGACCTTTGACCTTTTGTCCATCTCTTTGGTGTTATCGTGTGGTGTATTCTCACCTGGCTCAGCTCCACCAGATGTTCTTTCTCCGTCTGCAGCCTGTGTACCTCCTCGGTTTTCTGCGTGAGCCGCTCCAAGAGTCTCCTCACCTCACCGTCAGATGTCTGCACAAACAGGTCACAAATATATACATAAGGACTTCCCTCGACTCTCATCTTACAGTTGAACAGCCAGGATATATCTCTGTGTGTATCTCTTTGTTGGTTATGAATGTGTTCCTTTCTGGCTGGCGGCCATGATGCTTATGAAAATAGTCTCTGCATCGTAAAAGAATAACCTCCACAAACAGATGTCATTGTTGGGCCTTTTTTTTTTTTTTTTTCATTTTAACATCAAAGCCTGAGGAGACATTGGGGAGGCAGTATGACAAATGTGGAGCTGAAGAAGTCGGGAACAGTTCAAGGTGCTGTTCATTTTTATTCATTTAATTTTGAAAAGGTTATGAATCCAAAAATTTAAGCCTGTATTCAAATCTTGACCCATAACGTGTCAGATTTAATACATGACTTTCATGACTTACATGACTTATGCTTCTCTTTAAAAACCTGATGTTTTTGATAAGACACACACACACACACACACACACCAAACAATGGGGGGTCAATCCATGGACAACAGAGTCTTCAGTTAACACATCAAAGTCATAAAAAATATGTGGGTTTAACCTGATCATTTTGACAATTTTGAAAAATCAAGCCAAGAAAACGTTCACATTGTCAGAAATCATTTGAACTCCATTCATTCATCTTCCGCTTAGTTCTGTTGTCTTCTGTAAAGAGCGATCAATGGCTATTTCTACATAAGACTCTTGTATTGACTAGAATTTGCAATGGCATGGTTCACAGTGCCCCCATTACATTGTTAAACAGCTGAATGTATCCATGTGAAAGCAGATTGTTTCTAATATGCTGCAGGCCAGTGTTCAGATTTGGCGTTGTATAATGGGGCCCTGAATCTACAAGAGTCAATGATAGAACTAGATCAGTGGTGTCAAACTCAAAATGGTGAGGGGCCACAATAGTTAATAAGAATCCTTTCAGGGGCCGAATATGATGACATTTGGAAGCTTTTATAAAAATTTGGATGCGAGATTTCATCTTCATTTAAGTCTTTTAACATTAATTTCCTACTTTAATAGAAACTGTTTGTAGTTTGCAGGTTTTTGTTGGACTTGAACAGGTTTAAGTCAGATTTGAACTGGTTTGAGATGGATTTGAATTGGTTTTAATTGGAACATTTAACAGCTATTAGTTTAATTTCAACAGGTTTTATTTATCTTTGTAGCAAAAATAAAATCCATTAAAACCTAGTGCCAAAAATATCACTTTCCAAATGTGTTGAAGGGCCACATAAAACACTGCAAAGGGCCGTATTTGGCCCCCGGGCCTTGAGTTTGACATGTGTGAACTAGATGGACTCTAGTCTTTTGGTGCTCCACTTTATCTGTGTACACTGTTCATACATGACGCCCACTTGGAGGTTATACCAGGTCATTAGCAGGAGATTGTGTTCACCAGCGAATAAAGACTGGATGGGGGCTGGATGTTTTATTAGTGTTTGCGAGCTACAACTAGAACTACATTATAAGTAAATTAAGGCTAGTTTAACTCACTGCCCCTGAGCTGCCATTTTATAATCTCACTTACCTTGAGTTTTCTGCTTGTCATTCCTGCTTCAAAATGAGCTATGTGTTTATATCTTTGTTTTATTTACAAAAACGAAACAAAAACCTATGAATACAAAGTAAAGAAGTGTGATGTGAGGTTAAAAACGTGTTGAAGAAATGTGTTGAAGCTCCAATGAGCCCTCACAATGCACAAAGTGAGGATTTTCTGTCTATTTTAATGACAAAAGATGTGGCCCATGTGTCAACAGACCTTTCAGACAGGTCTAGTCTTGACTCCTCTTTAACTGGACTCCTCTGGGTCTAACACTGTTACCACAAACACGAACAATTAGCCAAACAGAACGCTATCGGATAAGTATAGGATGTCACCAAAAACCACGACGTGAAGTTTTTTTATCAGTGGAATTTGGTGAGGTTAATTGTCCCCCATCCTTACGTCAAGTCTTAATGACATGCAGCGATGTGAGAAGAGTGAATACTTGGGGCATTCCTGAGCGCCGATAGCATCTTAATCCTTTAATACACCTCAGTGGGAGAGATAAAGGGCTCAGAGTGAAGCAGGAATGGAGATCTGCTCCACACAGACGCCGCTCCAACAGGCCAGGAGCAACTTGTCTCTCTGAAGAGTTCTTGTCAGGTTTTGACTGTCGGCCATTACATCACAAAGAGAGAAATGGATAGAGCAAAGAGGAGGTCGAGTGAGCTGTGAGTGCGTTTGACTGTGGCTCGTTCACATTCATGTCACTTTATCACTTTAACATTTATTTTAACTGGTTGCCTTTCAAGACTTCAAGACAACGGTGGGGTGCACCCAGTTAACCCCCAAAGGCCCAGCGTTGCCATATGTCAATATTTTTTACAACTTAGGGAAAACACACCTAAAAATCACTCTACCCCTCAACAAACCACATTTACATAACTAATGGGTCTTATTCTTTAGCCTGGTAATGTCATTAGCTGGAAGAATATTCAAATAGGCCCACAAAGTCAGTCTATTTGTGATTTTTTACCGAGCAACATCACCTTGTTCTTCAAACCTGGATAAATTAAGATTTCATGTAAGTAAAACACCTCCAGTATTTTTTTTTTACGTTAAGTAAGATGTAAAGATTGCCTTGATATCATTGTAGTTCTGAGTTTATACATTATCTCTGATTTAACGCTGAGGCATTTTAATCCGTCTTTTGTCTGTTCACATGTCCAGCTCGACTTGTTGTACTTGTACTGTTGTACTCACTGTGCTAAACAACAATCTTCACAACTTTTCTTAATGTATCACAAGAAAAATGTAAAGGTAGCCAACTTTTTTCCCAAATAAGACATGTCCCGTAGTATTCTCTGGGAATTGATTATAAACTAAACTGCAAAAGGATCCAAGTAAGACGAAAGCTACCAGACACTCCTCATTCCAGGATCTACATCTTATAATCCTTCACCTGTTTCTGTTGTTGAGCGGCGGTCAGAGCGCTCTCCAGTTCATCCAGGTCCTGTTTGAGGCTGCTGCACTCGGATTGGAGTTTGTCTCGATGCAGAGTGAGCTGAGCTGAACAGGCCTCCTCTTCCTCCAGCCGCTCAGACAGACCCGACAGCTGCCGCTCCAGTTCACGTCGGGCCTTCTCCAGATGGACACAGCGCTGCTCGGACGCCTGGCCACTCTCCTGCTCCTGCAGCAAACGGTACAGGTCTTAAACTGATGCTTCTGAAAGTCTGTTTGAGCTCTGGGGTAACAGTGATGTGACAAATGTCGGTCTTGACTCAATCAGTCAATCAGTGGTTAAGTTGTTTTTATTATGCAAGTTTTCTTTCATATTTATTTTTTTTCCACCCATTTTTTGACCATATGGCTTTAATTAATCCATACTTGACTTCATACTTCAACTAATATTACTATTTCAGCCTTATTTTTCTCATATGTTCAAATTTTTTTCCATTCATAACTTTAACCATTCGAATGTTCACAAAACCGCAATCATTTCTTTGAGCTTCCAACAACTTTTTAATCATTTATCATTTTTTAAATTAGAATATTTTGCTAAAGCACAATAACATACTGTGTGCAACTTTTATTCCATATTCAAAACACTGAGAAATGTTTCTGCCTTCAGAATTTCCGACTACCAAAACACTCTCTTACAAGATTTACAGAAGTCTTCCTCATTAACTCCTGCACAAAACCATATCAATTTTCATTTCTCACACATTTTTACAGAATTGTCATAAATCAGCATGTTCAGGAACCTCAAGGACAGTCACACTGTCTCATCATGTCAATACAACCAGACACAGACAATTAGTCCCATTCTGTCTTTGGATGCAAATAAAATCCATTAAGCAAACTCAAGCAATTTCAAAAATGTTCAGCAAAATTCAGTACATTTATACAAATTTCTACCAGTCCTTTTCTATGAACTAATAGCTCTCATTTCATGACAGTAAAGACATTTTCTACAAGATACTGAACCTGTATCAATCAATTATGTGCTTTTCAAACAAACACAACACATTTTGCATTTTAGCATTCAGAAATGACAATAATTAAATAACTGTTTTTCTATTACTGAACAGGTCTGTTTTATTGTTTTCTTCCAATTTGAGTCTCAAAAGCCAAAGCATACAGCATGAATTTAATTTGGAACATTAAATCTACTTCTTCAAACTGAGAAGATCTTATCACACGATGAAAAGAGAAAACCCAACAGACTGACGTACCCTTCTGAGCCGATAAGCTAGTTCTGCCAAAGACAAATTCAGTCAACAGCGGTCCATAACAGGACAGTCCTTGTTACTCTGTTATGAGCAGTGAACACAGTCCAGATGTGTGGGATAACCAGTTTACCCAAATATCAGGGAAATAATCAAACAATCACATTTCCATTTGTTTCCATAAAAGTACTACTTTTTGAATTGGCTTGGCTTATAAAAATGTCATCACAAGTACAATTCTCTACTAATCTATATAAAATTCAAAAATTATGATTCACAACAAAACCTAAAACCTGATTTTCAATGCAATCATCAGTCCTCACAAGCTACAACCGCTGTGTCATTGGTTTGGTTAGTTTTTCTCAATCGCTTTTTTGTAACAGTTTTTTCTTAAACCTAGAGGGGCATTCATTACAAAAAAAAAGCCCCCCCCCCCCAAAAAATCTTTAAAAAAAAAAAAAAAAAAGTTTCGGAAGCTAATTTTGTTTTGTTGTCTGTACGTTTGTCAGAGCCACAAAAATGTGAAGTTCTGTACAAAAATAATTTTGAATAATTCAGAGTTGTTGCCTGCTCTCTATTTGCAAGTTAGTACTGCCTCCATTTTTCAATAAACCAGACATAACTAAAGTTACCTTTGCCAGTTAATTGAAATACTGTGTTTAAGCAGATAGACACGCATTACCTCTTCCACACATAACACTGGATGTGTCAGATGTCAGAATTCACATAAACTGCTTTGAAGCATTGTCAATATTTATCAGCGTTTAATTTTCTTCCCTTTCCTCTATTTGTATTTTTTATATTTCTGCAGTTTCTCTGCAAAAAAGATATGCACTTTGCCACAAAATAATCCCTT
This sequence comes from Rhyacichthys aspro, assembly GCA_036850595.1. Lineage (NCBI taxonomy): Eukaryota > Metazoa > Chordata > Actinopteri > Gobiiformes > Rhyacichthyidae > Rhyacichthys > Rhyacichthys aspro. The sequence continues at coordinate 17,226,403 of CM072166.1, read as the reverse complement.
TCTTTTTTATGGGTAGACGTTACTTCCTTGTTGACATCAGTGTCGACCAATAGGAGCGCCCCTTTTTTTCAGAAGTGAGCATGTGATTGTCCAAACTCCTGCTTTGGGTTGATCATTCTCAGAGGACAGGTGATGTCTTAGAATTTTTTTTTTTCACACATCATTCTTGTTACAGTATGCTGTAAGATGAGTCAAAAGCATTATTTATGCACGTTAAATTAGGGTAAATTTTAGGTGGCTACATTCTTCCTGCTGACAGTGACCCGTAAGCTAGCTGCAAAAATTCATACTTTCTTGCTTTTTTTAATCTATGTGATTTTTTTTTTTAAAGTTTGCTGTTATCAGACTCCTCATGAAGCTACAAAATAAGAAAAACAAGACACAAGTTACCCACAGCGGCTAATCTCTGTTCCAGCGTGGTGCTATAGCTGTCCCAGTCCAGTTCTTCTGCGTCCGGTTCCGGCAGAGCTGCACCGTCGGTGTGGTTTCCGTTCGTCTCCTCAGAGCCGTCGAAGCGGGAGTGTCGCTGCTGACGCCGTCTCACAGAAATCATCCTGATGGCAGTCTCCGCTCTCTTCACCTGTAAAGGCAGCGAATGGACTGGCTCAGTGCTCCTCTGTTATTCTCCACCGTCTCACGTGTCTGTCTCTGTTTAGCGTGCAGCTGTTTGGCTCGTTCCAGGTGGGTTCAGTCGGAGTAAGTACAGTCATTCACTCACTGTCGGCGCTTCCTCGTGCTACATATGTCTTTCAGCACTTGTTCGCTTTTCTCCCCTTTCTTCAGTGCTCTTTTTTTCCTATCAATCAACCATTAACCATTGCAATAAAATCCTGTTGCCAATCTACATGTGCTAAAAGGGTGATTACCAGCACTCAGTCCAGATTTCAAGTGAGTTTTCCAACAATCAAACGTTTTTTTTGTCTTCACTCTCTAGCTTCAAAACAGGTGGCTCTGCAGAAGGTGTCCCACAGGGCTGGAGGCTGGTATAGGATGTCTGCTCCAAAGAATAGCTTTTAGTTTTACAAAGAAGCACTACAGAAACAGACAATCTCAGTTAAAGCATCAAAGCCACAGCACAGACCAGAAAACAAGGGGCAGCATTTCAGCGCAACATGCCTTTTCTCCTCTCCGTCTACATTATAATCAACATAAATGTCTCCCACGGCATTCATCTCTCCAAGAACAACGAGGTACATTGTGCTCCGGGCTCGAATGACATTTCTCTTGAATGAAGCTGTCGAAACCAGCAAAGGTCAGATTAGCATTTATCAAGGGTTAATATCATGAGGGCTGTGACATGTATATAGATGAGTGATGACTGAGACATGACGGTATGGGAAATACTAAAAAGGAACAATTTTAATATGATTTGATATCTACTGTTAGACATATTACTGTTTCTGGAAATAAGTGAAGTAGGTCAAGAGGATTGGGGCTGTGTAATAAATAAAGCAGAATGAATGTGAATAAATGGGCCTAAAGAGAGTCATTAATTATTCTAAGTATGGACTTAAAGTGTGTGCTACCTTAAAACTGGAACAGCTGCAATGTGAGAACATGTGTTAGCAATAAAATACCATATGCATAATGAGTTTTGGGTTAAGGTCGAATTAGTTTTAATACATGTTCTGCTACCATCCCAGTATTATAACACAAGTTACAAAGTCATTGTCATTACGTTAAAATTCTAAATAACTTTATTAATCCCCAAGGGGAATTTCAATTGTTCTCTTTCTCTTTAAATGAGTTGATTCAGGCTTCATCTGCTGTAGGGGTGTCACGATTTTAAAATTGAAACAACATCACAACTTCATCACAATATCATCAAAATCAGAGGGCCAAGGTCAATTAATTCTCTCTCATCCTGTTTCCTGTCAAGCTACTATCAACTATCAATAAAGACCAAAAATATATAATAATCTTAAAAAAAATAAATAACAAAATTAAAAAAAAACACAGTTAGTTTATGGACCATAAACATTCACTGGTAATACAAGTAAGAGGACAAGATACTGCAGCCTTGGAGTGACACTAAACTCAACAACTCATGCTAAATGTGTCTCATCATCTTACAGTTTAATTTACAGAGGAAAGCACTGCTTTTATGCAATGCACCTTGAGTAGATCTTACTTAAAAATAGAAGTTTAGGATTATTACATTTTACACTGTGTAAACTGATCAGGCTACACTGTAAGGCTACAACTTAACTCTGGTCAACAACACAGAGCATCAGTGACACCAGAGTATTGCTATAAAATGAAGGTTGCAGAAGAATCCCTCAATTGTCTTAGGTTTTTACCATTGTCAGATACTCCAGAGATAGTATTTGGCTCTACACGCATAAAATCAGTCACCAATCATTCATCTTTAATGTCACAATGTGAGACCTACAACTCCCAATTTTTGACACAAAAATTTTACATTTTGATGTAACTAAAATCACTCTCTTATCTTGAATGTTACTACGGTTCAGTAAGTGTATGGCCACTACTCGGAAAAAGGTCCAAAAGGTGCAGACATGATATAGTATAGTATTTATTAGCCTGTCCAGCCAGACAACTTTCTCATTGTATTACATACAGAGAAAGTCAGTCTGGGATTGTCCAATCTGCCTCCGATTTCTGCTCCGGCTCTTTCTTACCGACCAATCGTAGCGAGGGAGGCGGGATTTTGTTTTTATGGTTTTTTCAACCATACAGTACACAGGTTTAGGTAGCTTACTATGATCGAAGTAAGCACTGAACTCGATATTACACCCTGTGTCCTCAGATTTTTCTGACAAAAACAACAGAAGTCATTCACCGTCACCGAAGCATCTTCTCTGTCTAGCCATGCTGGTGTACGCTGTGTTTATTGACAACTAGAAACTGTTTCACTTTTCTTACGTCACATCCGTGGTTTCTCTGATTGGTTTACTCAGCGAGTGTTAGTTTTACCCATGGTCTCGCCTTGAAATCCTGTTTAAGCCGAGCGATCCCAGACTGACTTTCTCTGTATGTAATACAAAGAGAAAGCCGTCTGGCTGGCCAGGCTAGGTATTTATAGCCTGTCTTGACAGAGTTAGTGTAGACAGGTGAACCAACAAACCTGGTAAATCAATACATCTATTACCCTTCTGAGATTCTGAAGTAACAACATGATCCAACATTATGATTATGTACATGAGTTTTACAATTGGAGCTTGAATAGAGATCTAGCCTAACTCCATTCCCATGGATTTGGAATAGAAATAACCCTGGCGCAAAGAAGAATTGTAACTATAGATAAGCTGCCTAAATTACATCAAGTTAGAATAATACTAAATCCAATTGCATCCTAAAATGGATACAGTTATATGACCACGATAACCTCTGTGCCAGTGCCACAAAGCCTTGGTCCACATCCAACTCTTGAAATGACACACAAACTCAGGATTTCAGAGAATCCACATTGTATTTTGACAGTGTGGTCTGGTTTCTGGAGCAGAGGCAGGACAGAGAGGTCTGTTCACAGAACTCCCACTGGAGCTGCACAAGCGTTAGACAGAGCACGCCTAGCCTGCCTTTCAGACACCACTCACATCCAACACCAACTTCCAGATCTGCCACAAGGCACCAATAAACCTGATACACTGCTCACAGCAAACGTAAACATGTCTTATATTATGACTATAACTCAAGACCTAGGGCATAAAAACAAACCACCTGAAAGAGAATCCAGCTTCCTGTTCCAACTGCTGTTTACGATTTTGTTTATTCTTTCATCTAGGGAACTGAATGTATTTGATATTGCATATTTGTTGGTCGAAAATATTGTTTTCACAACGATAAATACCAGTCATTTAATTACAAGTGCATTTTACATTTTCAAACCAGATGACAGATAAGACTGCAGGTGAGGGCAGGCTGTGGGTTCAGCTGCCGGATGCCTCAGCATCAGATATCTATTATCCAATCTTGTTAAAAGGTAGTCATCCACACAGCTGCCTTGTGCAAACAATACCTCTGTAAAACACTAGCTAATCACAACGTATAGGCTTTTAACCTGTAAAAGTGGATGTTGACTGTCTGAAAAAATAGACACAATTGAGATTAAATTGGATAATGTGGTTTAGACTGACATACACTAAAAGACAAAAACATGTCACATGATTCCACCAAAGGCCCACAAGCTTCAGTGTTCTATGCAGTATCTTAGCTGTTCCTAAGAATGCACTTATTTGGACCGTGATCTCAGATGTTAGTTCAGGGATTTGTTAAAGTGTCCCAGGTTATACCCCAATCACTATGATGTGGACCACTCTTGCCTTCACCTTCCACGTTTTATAGCTCCTCTTGCAGCCTTGGTATGTCTCAAGGTTCTCGAGTTCTTTCTTCCTGATGTTGCTCCTTATTTGGGTTCATCACATGTATGACTGCAGCCTCCATCTGCTGCTTGTCCACCACCACAATGTTCAGTTGGATGGCCATCACTTGTTTATCTATCTATGAGTGGAAGATCTCGGCTCGATCTTTCTCCATCACTTTCGGATGTGTGGCCCATTTTGACCTTGGTGCCTTGAGCCCAAATTTTGCAGATGTTTCTGTAGAGTACTTCACTGAGGTGTTCCACCTACGCTATGCTTGTGTGTTTTCAACTTCAGCTCTTAACCTAATTCATCCATGTTCATTACTTATCAGTTATGTGTTCCTGGAGCCTTTTCCATCTGCTTTGGATATGAGGCAGAGTACACCTTGGATAATAATAAGGAATACACTGACTGTCTTATTATCCATGCCATACATTAGGGTTGAAAGTGAATAAAAAAATTTACTTTTCTTTACCAATTTCTTAAAACATTTATCAACATATGTCCTCGGCTCTCTAACATAAGAAACTCTTTCTTTTTGCCCTTCATCCGTTTTCCATCTGCACCCTCATTCATCATCCGCTAACAGTCTTTGGTCCCACAGTTTGCCTCGGGCCCCAGTCTCCTCAGTCCAGACTGAGTTTTCCACTCACACAACTGGCTTCTCAACATCTTGGCAGGAAAACTCCACATTTATTTCCCATTAGCTGTAATTGAGGGCTAAACGGAGGGATTTTCTCTGTTTGTGTCATTTGTAGCAATCATACAGCTGTGTTGTTAGATGGATAATCCTTAAATCCCTTATTTGATTATATTATCCTGGCTTTGCCGAATGCGTGTGGTACCCTTACGCCTTTTGTCCTAACTCGAATGGACTTCTGTTGGTAATAGCCTATCCTTGCGTAGGCATGTATTTTAGAAAAAGCTTCTCTTTTTTCCATTTTGACCTTTTGTTCAGCTACTAACTTTTGTGAGGACTTTCCCCAGGGTGAAAACTCTCATAAATACTTGTATACATGGGTTAAAATCCCAGATGAGCCCCGACTTTGTTACACTTTGCTCATAGGCAAGAGAAAATTGGATAACAAATCAGAGGAGAGAGGAGAGGAGGATTTTCGTAAAAACGCTCCTGGAAAAATAAAAAGCTTCTGTTGACATCACCACAATATCATGTCTTTTGTTTTCGTGAGGCCTTTTGGGGCAATTGTTGTGATACTGGGCTATATAAATAAAATGGAATTGAAATGAATTAGCACTAGGGATCCATCCCTACAGCTACAACAGCCTTTCTGTTTGGAATCTGCATGTCTCCTGTTTCTCCAGAGTTTCTTTCTGGTTTCTTCTCACTCTCTAAGGACCTGCAGGTAAATCTGTGACTCCTGATACCAATGCTGATTGCACCAAGTTTGATACCTCGACAGATATCAGGAGTCCTTAGTGAGAAACATGTGTGAGCCTCCGGATAATGAGAACCAGGGCAGACGTCCATGTGGAAACCTGGAGGACTTCTGCAGACTGCAACAGTAGTTCTGAGTGGGTCTGACATAGGGTCACATTTCACACAGGAGTCACATCAGAAAGACTGTGACGCATGAATTATTCCGGCTTGTCTGCCTCCTCTAAAGATTAATGTTATTATTTATGGTCAGCTATTGTAGTGAAAATAGTTAGACCCTGAGAACACCAAGAGATTTTGATTAAATTAAAGTACTTTTGCTTGGAAACAGACTGTAAAAAGTACAAGAATGTTAGGCGTTAGCCCCTCAGTATTAAAATTCTTCATAAAGAGGATAATTAGCAGTGTACAGGAACAGGCTTAATTCACTTTAATCCAGCTTTTACAACACTGAGTTCAGCCATTAGTCTAAACCTAATGGCTGAACTCAGTGTCTGCCAAATACAGTTTGTATTTGGCAGACACTGTGAAAAATCAACACTGAATTTGTCGTATGCAGACAGTAATAAAAAAAAATGCCGGTGGAGAGTCACAGTCCAAGATTCTGCTAAGCCACTCAGCTAGAATACTAACCCAGTCTGGAGTACTTTCCACTAACACTGAAGCCATTTCTCACTATAAAACTTCTTTTAACTCAGTGAAGTGTTCAGAATACACATCTGTATTATTAATTTTTGATTGTAAAAAAAAATGTTATGGTAAAAAATTAAATGTCTATTGTCTGCTTCAGCCGCTGATGCAAATACATATTAACAGCACCTGTGCAATGGCAAAGACCACTACTTTTGTGCCATCTTTTTTTGATGATGTCACTTGCAGCCACTTACAACCACAAAGAGACATATGCCACTATCCTGTTTGCTAACTTATTTGTTAGTTGCTATAGTCTCTGTCGATATAAAAAGGAAAAAGCTCTATTGACTGAACCTTATGAGTGACATTTACTGCCATCCGTGGAAGGTTGTGGTGGCGTTACAAGAGCAAGACAGTAAAAATGTTGCACAGACAAAAGAAGCAGACATGCCTTACCAGTCTCGATCATTCTGACAGTACTGTAAGTCCTTAGCTGATAGAAGGAGTATTGTCTGCTTAAATGCTGCTTTGTCTCCATAAAACCTGATAATAAACCCCCCGTCCCTCACAACTGGAGGAGATGTGCCTGACTCAGTCTCTGCTGTAAACCCATCAGTCACAGATGCACCCAGGGGCCAGGAAACAGCAGGGGGCCTCACATCAGTCACTTTCCCTAAATACATACTGTCTCTCAATAAAAAGATCAACTGGATCACCACAGCAATTTAAAACAAGTCACAACATGGTACATTCGATCTTTAACTAGGTTTTTTCATTCATCTTTTTTTTTTTTTTTTTTTTTAAATACACAAATGTTGCCGGTAGCATTTTGTCATTAGCGTTCCAGATACTTCATTAGGAAATGTGACTTACAGTTTGGTATTTGGTGAGTGCTTCATCTTTCTCTCGGTGCAGTTGAGAGTTTTGCTCCTCCAGCTGCCGGACCCGGGACTGAAGGCGCTCAGTCAGGTCTACGGCTCTCCTCAGCTCCTCTCTGTCCCTCATCCCTGCCTCTGAGTGAATGAGCGCAGCAGCCACTGAGCTAATGTTAGATTTAAAACACGTGTGTGAAAGAAAGAGAGGCACTGGGCATGCTCCAGGTCCAGAAAGTGACTGAGGGTGAATCTTAATAAAGTTAGGAAGGAACTACTTATATTGACCTAAATACATTTACTTTCCCAACTTTTTTTTTAAAAGAAATTGTATTCCCTTTAGACAAGTAACATTTGACTAAATTAAACTCATCATTTTGCTTTTAAATACTGTATATTTTTCCAAAACACATTTTTATGTTTTGTGTCTCTTGGTATAATGGCTTGTCATTGATCTGAAGGGTTCTTTTTTATGAAGCACCCTATAAAAGTGTGGTGATGATCATACTTGTGATTCAACTGAGTGTAAACAAATGGTTCTATGTGTAAAGCCCAGTCACACTGTGCAACATTTGTTGTGAACAGCTAATTAGTTGCAGAAAATTACATGTTGGAAATAGAAACATAAATGTAGCCTGTAATCTTTTCTTTTCTTCTTTTGTAATCATTTGTCACATCTAGTCACCTTTTCTAGTGCCTCTCTCTCTCTCTTGGCTGGAAATGTTCCCCTCCTAGTATCAAAAAGACTTAAATTCACCTTCTTTTAGGATTTGGGAGTTTCTTTTTCTTGCGTATTTAATATTAAGACATTTATGACCTGCTTTAAGTAGCATTATAAGATACTTTTTTGTTGACTTAGGCACAATCTCATTTCTGCTCCTCTGTGGCAACTTCAGCCACAGTCCCAGTCTGTGCCGGTCACAAGCCACACACAATGAGGAGGGTTGCATCAGGAAGGGCATCCAGCATAAAAACATTGCCAAACTACTTTCCTGTGGCGACCTCCGGATGGGGAAAAGCATGAAAAGCACATCCCCTAAGAAATGTGACACCACTACAGATGCATGAATGTATAATATATATATGTGATGTTGCTACGACCACAAAAATGAAAAGGGCTCTTATTACAACATATCAGGGGTATGGGGCCTATCCCAGCAGACTTAGACCTGGATAAAGGCCAGTTAATCACAGACTGATTAACACTGACAGACAACCATTCACTCTCACATTCATTCAGTATGGACAATTTAGGTGGACCAATTCACCTACTCATATGAATGGAGGGAGCAAGCTAGACTGTAATTCAGGAAAACAGTAACCTATTTTGAAATTAAACAGTAAGAACGCTGTGAAATCGCTGACAATCCTGATGTGAGAACTGTTAATTTATGGGAATTTCTCACTGTGCAAGACAACTTTAAAGAATCCTGTTATGCTTTGTCTTCCAACACATTTATCTACAGACACAACATGAAGCACTTCTCAGAATCTGGTCTGCTGCCAAACTTTTACCAAAACAAATGCACTTTTCCCATCTGCCTCTGCACCACTGCTCAGCCACATCTTTCACAAACAGCAGTGTAAAACATCACGAACTGATCTTTACCACTTCTTTACTACCCATTAGCATCACTAGCTACATGAGCTAACACCAGTGTGGGTCCCACCTACCAATGCCAATCAAGTAAAGTTTTTTTTGTTTTTTTTTAAATCATCATCTCATCATCATGTAGACTGTAAACTTTTGGTATTTGAAATAAAATTATAATGTTTTAATATCTCTTGTGTGCACAATAACAGCTACTAATCATGTGTGATCACTGTTATGGCAAAGAGGCCAGAGGTTACAGGTGAAAGTCAGGTCACAGTGGGTTGGTAGCGTGGCACCAGTAAACCAGAGCACATCCAGCCACTCTCAGATAAACACGTCTGTCAGAACCACAGAGCTATGTAAACACCACGTTCAGACACAAACCAAATGTGACAGCAAAAAATGGAATCAGCCTAACTTAGCTCTGTCTCCATTTTGTCTCCACATCCCAGCAAAAAAGGAGTTGAATATTCAACGTAGCATTGGAGCATTAACACACAACCTCTGGCTTCTGCGAACATGATGCAACAGGTAACTTTTGTTTTAATGTAGAGACAAAAATGTGACTCGTCTTGTGTTGGAAAACAGATGGGAGCTGATTTTCCACTGTGAAAAGTCCAAGATATTTAAAAGAGAAAGCCGTGAGAGCGCAGTCCGTCAAACCTGTCACTGCTTGAAGCACTGGAAAAGAGCTGTCATTAGCTACTCCGCCTGAACCCTGACACTGGGTTTATCTCCAACACTGACAAACTGCAGTTGAGGAAATTAGCCAGAGAACTGTCCTGTCACTCTTCTTTAGGGAAGCTCTGTTCACACAGGGTTGAAAATGTAGTTTATGCTGTGTGATATGACCTTTTGTGCACATGCAATGCCATTTTAGGTCATGGATATGCACTACTAACTACTACTCAATCGGTTTACTCAATTAATGTGCCATCATGGTTGTTTCAAGAGTGTGTACACACAGTAACTATAGAGTGGAAACATTGTTGTGTCAGGTAATGCTAAAAAGCCTCACTGAAGCTGTAAATAGGCATAATGAATTTGAATAAAAGAAAAAATAAATCCAGATATTTGAATGATAAGCAAGTATTTTAATTTTTTTGTGCAGACATAATTAGTGACTCAGTGAAATTTTGAGACCCCACAGACTTTTGCTTCAAAGGTCTCTACAAGTTTTGTACTCTGGGCCCTAATCTCTGAAGCTCGATGATGGGGTTAGTGAGTTAACTTTGTGGTTAACCCTGGCTTTTCACTTTTGTTAAGGGTGCTTCACTTTCTTCTGACATAGACCTCTAGGGAAACTTGCAACTTAGAAAACACTTGGAAACAACTAAATTGCTCTGGAGCAGGTCATGTTCCTGATAACACACTGAAACATGACCCTCTGACCAATCAAGAATGAAAGATGAGCCAAACAGATAGAAGCTGCAGTATAAAGAGCGTGTGCATAAACAGAACAGATGGTTGCGGTTAAGGTGAAGAATTACGTTTGTGACCCTGGGTACAAAGATATTTCGTAGATCACTTTTTGTAAAAATCTCAGTTTTCAAAGTACATGTGTATGTGTAGACACAGTCTTAGCCTCACTAATCGTCAGATTTATTGCCTGTGTGTTTAGAACGTTAGCCAACACACCTGAACTTCCTTCACCAATCATCAGTTAAATACATGATATATCAAACTGTCAGAGCAGGATTTAGTGGAGCACTCAACATTGGTGCCAGGAAAGTCTAGAAAGATGAATGTGACACATCAATGGTTCACCTTTAGCACGATCACAGGGCTCTGCCTCTTAAGCCTGAGCCATTGTTGGAAATGCACCAGCCGACCAAACTCAAACAGTGTCTTTGTTCTCTCCAGAATGGAGAATTTAGAAAGTCTTCACGTTTTGACTTGAACTGCTCAGACATTAGATCTGCAAAAACAAAACTTTTCCCTCCCCGTTAAAGTGTGTAGCTGTTTCACTCAGAATAGGTTTTGGTTAATGTTCTTTTATGTCCAAAGCATATTGTTCAAGCCACTGTCATGTCACAGGTTGAAATAAGGTTTTAGTAGCTATACATTTCTGTAGCCATGTAAGCCATGTGTTAAGTCCCTTAGTCTTAGTCCCTTTTCTTTAGAACACAGAATCAATTTTCGGTGTCCCAGCACCTTTTATTTAATGGTCACAGAGAACTCCTTAACTGGTCTGTGTGGAAATTAGCAGCAGGTACAGAGCTGGATAAGGCTGCTGTCAATGGTTGATTTCAAGTATTTGAACTGCTGCTCTTCCCAGGGCTATAAAGGTATGGATTGATTTCACAAATTTTTCCCAAAATTCAATAAACTGTAGTAAAACACAATGGCAGTTCAGGTAGAGCATACGCCTAGCACGCAGGAGACCCGAGTTTGAGTTTCAATGTCATTCCCCACACTCCTTCACCCCATTTCCTGTCCAGCTACTATACACTATCAATAAAGGCCAAAAAGCCAAAAAAAAAAAACGAAAAAAAACAACAACTCACTGCACATTAGATTATCGCTGCCTGTTGTTTTCATTTTCATTGTTCAAGGCCCTCTGATCAAAGAAGGTCTGTTTCGGATTGTTGTTTGTCAGACAAACTTTTTTATTTACTACAGAAAGCATGCATGCAAACATGTTATATGTCCATGTTAAACTCCTGTTTTCACTGTATGGGCTGTAAAAAGATGAATTTGCGAAAATCTGTCTGTCATTATCATGTTGCAGTTTGCAGAGTCATGCTTTATTCACGGCTCCTAAAATGAAGCCTCTCATAAACAGCAATAACTGCAATGAACACACAAGATTTTCATTTTAATACTAGTGGACATTGCTTTCTGAGATGACAGCATGTGAGCCATAGCATAGGTTTAAATCTCCACCTGATGAGCTCGAAATATGAAGCTTTTTCTTCTTGAATTCCCTCATAACCCCATTTTCTCTGAATTCCTGACATTCCTAGACAGTCTGAGTGGAAGTCACAGGAATATGGATCCCATGATCTCCATTCCTTTTATTTAAACAGCTGCTGAGAATCTCATCTCCATTAACACCTGCTGCAAGACACTACGGCCTAGGTCAGTGCACACATTATTACCCTGCCATATGTTCAAACCATCACAGACCATTTCCACAGAAAATGATGATCCTCATGTGGCAGTTTATAGCAGCATAATTTTCACTGGTGAGATCACTTTTTGATGATAGGTCAGACAAGAATTAATATTTGGAAGGGAGCAAAGCAACCAAAACTGAATCATCACAGCATTAGTTTAGCCAAACCCAGTCAATTCTAGTTAAACATTAAAAGGTTCCATTTCTATACATTTATATTTGTCTTTAAATCTTTGCATCATTGTCACACTTATCCATCAGAAATGCAGCAGATGAGTCTCTTGTGGATACCTAAAATTAATGGTGAAATTTTGAGTTTAAGAGTTAGCTGCTAACACAGACTGATTAAACCTGGGTCACTTCAATTCTGTCTTTATTCGGTTACTTTCAGATGCTCCCCTTAAAGGTCATCACAGAAACTATCTACCAACCTAAACCTAAATAAACCTAAATATCCAAACCATCTAGTGATTTGGTTATTGAGTTAAGCATAGGAGTTGTGCAACACTTGTTTGGGAACACTATACTACCACTATACTTACAAGGAGCCAAATAATTCTGTTGTCTTACTTTCTGTTGATTACTAAATCTCATCTTCTGGCAGAGATGCCCAGACTTCCCTCTCCCCAGACACCTCCCCCAGCTCCTCCAGGGGAATACTTAGGTGTTCCCAGGTCAGCTGAGAGACATAGTCCCTCCAGTGTGTCCTACGTCTTCCCCGGGGCCTCCTCCAGGTGGGACATGCCCAGAACACCTCTCCAGGGAAGCATCCAGGACTGAGCTCTTCACCCTGTCTCTAATGGAGCATCCAGCCGCCCTATGGAGGAAACTCATTTCAGCCGGCTGTATCTGAGATCCTGTCCTTTCTTCTTCCACAGCTCATGGTCATAGGTAAGAGTTGAAACGCAGATCGACCAATAAATCGAGAGCTTTGCCTTGCAGCTCCCTCTTGACCACAGAAACCAGAGAAGCTACCCTTTTCCAGTTTAGAACCATGACCTCGGAGTTGGAGGTGCCGATTCTCATCCCAGCCGCTTCACACTTAAGCTGCCTGTCTGATGAATGCATTGTATTACTAAATATACAAGTTATTTATGCAAAGAGTCACAGTCACACAACAAACTCACAGTCATAAGCCACAAGAGCAAGACGTGTCTTAACAGCTCCTGATACGCAATATTCATCAGCCTTCTGCAAAACTATTTAAATAACCAAAATAATAAACTCTGACATTTTAACAGACCATACATCACTTTTTGAGACAATTCAAAAGCACAAATGGTTTTAGGACCTGTGCTTCATTATTAAAGACTGTTAAAATGAGATCTGCCTGATGAGATTAGCTTATGCATTCTTTTTGAATTGAGGCAAATGCACATCGCTATTACAGACAAAGATAATTTAAATGCACATTGGCCTTTAGAGCTGTTCAGAAATATGTGAATGCTACAGCTTCATCGCATTGTTGTTACATCTGCTCATGGTAAACACTTGAACATTTTTTTCCATTTTTCTGTTTTACTTTATGCAAACCTAGCTTGCACAAACCATACAAGTGGGTACAGTGCAAAAGCCTGTTGATAATGGGCTGCGAGTTGGAGCCTGGCCTCTGGCTGAACTTTGTATCCAGGTCATGCAACAGTACACGGTCTAGACTATAATCAGCCAAGCTCCTCTCAGGTCATTTACACCGAGGGCTGGAGTGGGCACGGGTCAGAGACAATAATACCAGATCATAACTCGTATCAATGACAGGATTGTTGTGCAGTCATTCACTGGACAGATACTCGTTCAGTGTGGAGGAACAGTCTGTGCTTCTCATGAGTGGAATAGTTGGCATAGTTAAACAACAGTGCAATTAGATTAAAGATGAGATTACAGAGAACGCTGATGGTGGTCACCTTGAAGTGAACAAACCCAAACATGTTATCATCAGCAAACCACATGCATTCTTCACAATTCAGCTGCTTTCAAATTTCACAAAAGATCAAACACGACAAGAACCCAGTCTCTCTATGAACCATACAGGAGCCCATAGTTTGTAATGATGTCCCACATGCAGCATCATCAAAAGAGCAAATTACTCATTGTGCAACTATAGAATCTGCATAGATGGGGGAAGAAGGGCATGTGAAGACAAGAGCCAGTTGGAGGACCAGCATTTAGAGAGTGATCTTGACGTCAGTAATGCCAAAAATTTAAAAGGCCAAAATGAGTCTACTAATCTGAAGCATTTTGTGCTCACTGTGTCAATTTTAGGTGTTTTAAGCGAACAAGTATGTGGGGTGGAACTTCAGTTGTTTGATAAAACTGTGTGTGATAAAAGTCTATGTGAATAAAAACATACCTAAAAAAATGTATGTTGATAAAACGACAAGTAAAAGATTATTTAAATTGTTAAAAACAATATAAACATAAAATCAGTGTGTTAAGTGTGAATTGAATAGAAATAGAATTTGCAGGGGTTAATTTGAGCCAAAAAAGGAACTATTTGCTTGACCCGGCAATGCATTTCTGCTCTAGTGACCCCGGAAAGACAACGTTAAATACACCACATTGATACTATATGCCAGATGTGTATAATATCAAGTAATCAGTCAATCAATTTTTTTGTTTTTTTTTGTTTCTAGGGTCTGATTGAGCAAAGCAGAAATAAAACAATTACAGTAAACCATAGAGTGGTTAAACACACAAAGTTTTACTATCTATTAAAATGACATTCACTTTTATCACACTTGTGCTATTATCAATTTACATATTCTTTCACTTTCCACCATGCATAAGCAAACCTAAAGACTAGCATCCAAGCCAGCCTTCTTAATTGTTGCTTAATACAATGAATTAGTCTAGATTCTGTACGTACAGGTTGGATTTTAAAGGAGTGGTAACAACAGACGAAGGAAAAAGTGCTTCCGGACGCAACAATCATAGACAGAAAACCACATTTTGGATAAAAGGTTGCAATTTGTCCAACATAAAGATTCATTCCAAAGCTGTTCACAGAGAGCAGATAATTTTTATTGATATAGCTGGCCAGGCTAAAAGACCATACTTCAATGTTATCAAAATATAGCCAATTATAGCAATAATAGGGATAAAAAAAAACTGTCTTTGCCTCACTGATGAAGGCTTAAGGCCAAAACATGGTGAAGAAAATTGTTGGAGTCCATTGAAACCATAGCCTCGACCAGACCTGAACATTTTAACTCTAACAAAGTGCCTTGGGTTTTCTGTTTTTTCATGCTATAATGGGCCAGTGTTCAGGAAAAACAAAAAAAGTCGCTATTAATGCTAACAGCTCAATATGCAGCTATGAAGCTCAGTGTCAGCAGAGCACAATTTTAACCACAAACAGTAGCCGCAGTCATCGAACTCCTTCAGGCAATAGAAGTTAAGTAATACACAATAGATATATTATGGAGGAAAGACATTCAACAACCAACAGTTACCGAAGGCCAAATAACACTACATGGAGGAGCCAGAGTTGGGTGGGTTCCTCACCAAATACTTTTGAAATGACATCTGTTTGATTAGATGAACATATACATAGTTAAAGCTGCAAAACTTAATGTGATGTTTTGTTTCTCTGGTATGTTTTTTTATTGTATCATTCCAGAGGCAGTTTATTATGTGTCTGTTAGCACTAGCCATACATTCTGAAGTAGATTAATCTGTGTCCTTTTGTTCCTCCTCCTGGAGATGACAAAGACCAGACTAATTCTAACAGAACAAATAACTAAGAACGCTGCCCAGGCTACATTTTTACTGTTTCTATAACACATGGTTAAGTGTTTTTTGGCTGTGTCTGATCCTTGATCTGATCTCTGTTTGCATTCCTCTGTCTGTCCATGAGATAAACCAAGAAAGAGCCCTGATCGCCTTTTTAACTCCACTCAAATAAACAGCATGCTCCGTCACAGTAAAATTCTAGAATAACTCACAGTAAAGAACAGTTAAGGCCCTTTTACAAACCAAACTAATACTTACACTAACATACACACTGACCATGTGCATTTACTAAAACCTACACACTATGCTGCCCCCTGTTGAGTTTAGAGTGCCTGTGATGGAGCCCAAATCCAGGAGCACAATAAGATATTTATTTTTTTTGTGACATTTAACTTTGATACACAATTGGGATTAGGCAAATTTTATTTTTAAACCTAAATATAAGCTCTTTCTTCTCATGTTTAGTGCCAGCACAAAACAACAATAGAAAAATAGCAGCAAGCCATATGCTTTACCCTAAGCCCCTTTCCCACAGTTCAAACTTAGTTACCACTTATTCACAGCAGCACTCATAATTTACATTGTTCACCCATGTCCTCACTTTCAGAACACTTCCAGAACTTTTCTATCACATCCCTGTTCACATTTTACACAACAAAGCTGAAAATAGACAAAGCTGACAGTCTGCAGGGGGCATTAATATAAAAATTTGAGTCTATGCCAAAAAAAGAAAGAAAACAAAGCAAATCTTGATCTGTGTTCACTGCATATTTTGTCATTAGGCCTTCAAAATAAAATACCTGGAATGTCACCAGACCTTGGTTTGGGAAATTGACACCGAGCCAAGGAGGTTTTACAGGAACTTTGCTGGGAAAGCTGCATGTGTGAAAAGGACTGTACATTTGATTCATTTCAGTTTCTCCGTAGACTACATCTATTGTAATTTATCCTAAACATAAAGTCAAATTTCTTTTCTATTGTGATTATAAGTGTCTTTAGTGTTTGCAAAGTCACTCTTCTCACAGTGAACATGGGTGAAATTTGTCGCCCAACTTTGATGAACTATGATAATAAACATGGAGCCAAGTAGTAGTGTTTTATTCATTTTCATTTTGCCCACTGACTCTTCCTTAATATGGGATTACTTCTAGTTGTCTCCATGGATTTATATTAGACCAAGATAAGATGCTCATTAAGTCATGGATGCTGTTGCTCATTAGACAGACTGACTGGCAATTCATCAAAAGTACACTCTCACAAACACTCTCTGTGGAGGCATCTAGATGGTTCTGTGGAACAGTCCATCTGGCAAGTCAGGTAATATGAACACAAAAAAATCAGAAAAGAGACTTGGAAACTCAAACCATCCACAGACCACAGAAATGCAGCATGTTCTGATTTGAACAGAATTTGATTTTGGACATTGCACGAAATGCTAAACTCAAATAAATCAAATTACTTCGGTTTATTGTTTAGCCCTATAAAGAAGAAATAAATTGTGTCATTGCATAATTTGAAGTCATCACCACATTACAATAATAAGTCAAAACATGAATGCCTGACACATGTAATTTCATTAATTTTGAAAGTTCAAGCATTTTTATACATTACACACATTGATACAATGAATAAATATTCAATAAACTGTGTAAACCTACTGGAAATGTACCAAATCATGAGAAGACAATAACTAATGAAGATAAAAGATCCATTGAAACAGTCAAAAACAGTATTCTCCTACAGTTAGTGGAGGGGGTCTTACATGAGCCGGGGGTCTGCGGTGCACGGCGATGGTGGGTCTGTACTGGTGGAAGTCAGTCTGGATCACGCACACTCTCTTGTCCATCCTCACAACCCCATGTCTCCAGACGAGTGGGCCCCGGCAGTGAGTGAGGAATGTGTGGGAGTGTACGGCAGCGGAGTGGGGGGGTGGAGGGTGGTGCTACCTGACACTGACAGCAGCACAAACCCCACCTCTGCTGGTACCGCACACCTACCTGACGCTTTATTGTGACAGTAGAACAGAGCCGGCAGAACTCCCACCACACACCTCCTCATCTTTACAGGGAAAGACATTCCTGTGTGGAGCATTGACTCATTTACAAATTAAAAATGTTGGAATGGATTCATCAAACATCTCCGAAATGTAAAACAGGAAATAAAACATAAATGTATATTCCATTTAACTTAAAATACAAACAAAGCTGTTCTTTACTTTGACTAAGATGTGGAAAAGTGATAAAGTGAGTCGCTCCATCCCATGATTTATCTTAGACGCCTGATTTGTTGCTTTATACATTTTTTAAAATAATATATTATATAATATATTGATAACTTACTTCAGTTTTGGAACGTGCCTTGCTTTCCCTAAACCTAACCATAATACAAGGTTTTTAGTTGCATTGGAAAACTACTCTCTCTTGTCTGTTTTTGGTTTATTACATCTTTTTGTTTTAAAGCAGCATTAAAGCAGTTTAATCTGTTTTTAATTGTATCTACTCTTGTTAGAAAATATTTCATGAAAGTTTCATGAAGTTAATGAAAAAGGAAGTTAAATATCGCACACTCAGTTGGTCAAAATGCCTTAGTGGACAATTTTAATATTTATAACAATATTTATAAGCAAATGGCAAGCACAGTCAAAGGAATATCATTTTTATCTATGCCCCCAATGTTAACCTCTGCTTTGGAATTGTGTGAATGGACATTACAACAATAGCAAACCTCTTCATTGTGTTTTAACATAGAATGTATCTGAATATCACAGCAGCTAATAACATGAGTTGAATCCAATCCTTTAAGGCTGTATTTGGAGCAATTCTGTATCATTTGTACAAACACTGCAGGCTACATTCAAAATGAGACATGTGCCAGTGTGGTGTTGGTAGCCAAAAACAATACTGTGTCATTGGGTATTAGCGTTTTTTGAAGGTTGCATGAAATAATGAGGTGTCCTTCCCACAGCGTCTCCGCTCTGACTGCGAGCGTCATGTGTCAGTTAGACATCTCCGGCTCTGATCCAAGGCATCCACTGACTTCAGGCTCGAGGAAGTCATGCAGAAAATCATATGTTTGCTTTGCAACATGGAAAATGACAGCGCCGGGTAATTGATCCTCTTTCATCTGGAGGGAATGGAGGGAGCGGGTCATTTCAGTTTGGGATTAGCCAACAGTGGAAAAAGGGATTTTTACAGGATTATTGTCAGGCAGGGTCAGTTGTCAGTGGGATTCTGGTTTGTATTTTGCAAAGCAGAATGGAACGGATGTCAGCGTGTGTGCAGGGCTCAAGAATTTCACCCACTGCTCATAAAAACTGACTTTGTGTCAAAGTGAATTTATCCTTTGACTGAATATTACAGTATGACGTCAGAAGCCCGTTGCTGAGAATTCACTTCTGATTCATCTGTGCACACATAAACAGAACTAAATATAAGAAATACAAATTGTTTGTTTTCTTATTTGGATGTGTCTTGACATGTTTGAAAGTAGAAGACGTTTGGTCCCTTATCCAATGAAAGTGGAATTTTAGCAGTGCTGCAAACAGACAGATCCAGTAACTGCATTTGATGGAAAGCCTTATATTTGTTCTCACATCAATCACACCTCAGTCAGTGTAGTAGCAAACAAATCACTGATCTGAGGCCATTCAGAGCTGAGGCTGTGGTGCATCCACTGACAGTACAAGACACGGTAATAATTTTTTAAAAAGGTATCACGTGAAACTATTAGACCAATGAGATTTTAGTTGACTGTCACTTCATCAACATTAATCAGCAAGAGGCTTACAAAACACAAACAAAACAAAAGACCTCATGAGCATGTTTTGGCCTGAGATATTCCCCTGGAGAAGGAGGAGTGTATGATGGCATATACACACCGGAAATGCAATGATTCTTGTGTTACATTGTGTTTAATTGAGTCAGTTTGTATTAACATAGCACTTTTTAACACGCCAAAGGATTTTTCCGATGCCCCGAAGCACGTTGTCATCAGTTATGTGAGTTGTGTTTTGTTTCGTGACAGCAAAGTGTCAGCTCTGGGCTAAACATGTTTTCATTTCAGTTCATTCTTTGATGACAAGGTTTAAACAGAGAACAGATTGACACCAAGCCTCAACAGTTTTTTTTTATTTTTTATTATAATTGATATTATATTATTTAATATGTGGTTAGCACTGTCGCCTCACAGAAAGAAGGTCCTGAGTTTGACTTCCGGGCCAGGCAGGACCTTTCTGTGTGGAGTTTGCATATTCTCCTCGTGATCGGATGGGTTTCCTTCAGGTACTCCAGTTTCCCCAACCAACATCAAAAAACATGCTCTGGTCTCCAGTTAGTAACATGACCAATTACTGGCAGAAGGTCTGGAGAGGGTTTCCGGGCACCCCCTGTGTGGCTGCCCACTGCTTCACTGGATGGGTTAAATGCACAGAATGAGCTTCCCCAAGGGGATAATGAAGGGTAACTCAAACCTAAATTAAAAGTTTAAAATGCACCTTGTAGTAAGAAAACAATATCAGTGCTGCAAAATATATGGTCACAGGAATACTGTTGATCACAACATATCACTACATAAAACAGTGTTGTATAAAAACCTATTGCCAATACTCTAATGTACCGCTGTACTAGCCTGTTTAAAAAAGGTGCTATTGATCATACAGTTGGGCTTGAATTAAGTGAACTCTGGATCTTGTCAGAAAATCTCTGAAGTCCACTCGGGAGCTCACTGAGACCCACCTTTGAAGAAGACTTGGTGCAGTTCATTATGCTGCATCAGGTGTGAAAGCAGCCTTAGACTTCAGTGAAAAATAGATGGAAAACAGAGTTTTAACTCACGCTGTAGACAAAGTACCATAAACACAAGTTTTCCTTGTCTCTTGTGAGGTCACGTGTAAAGAACTGATTGAACGATTACTTTGCATCTTTTAAAGCTCAGTAGCTGCTGTTTGCCTCTGTATTAGCTACATAAGGCACACTTAACTCATACATTTTTCAATGTAGCCCCCTGAAGCACTGAATCTTGACCTTTTTGTCTGCCATGGGCCAAACAGACCCAACTGTAAAGCACTGACACGCTGGTCGGGTCATAAAAGCTGAAGTTAGCTCTAGATCATAAGGCACAGGGAAAAATACTTTTTCATAAAGCGTCAGGATAATCAGCAGCTTTTACCTGTTGATTGCAGTAATTCAGATGCCTTCTATCACAGTGTAATTACAGCCTTTGATTTGGTAGCCCTTGAACTCCACTGCTGCTCTGGGTACAGGTCTGGGATCAGCCCGAAGAAGATCATCTGGAACAGGATCAGAGTTTATAGGGGCTTCTCCTCTCGGTGCGTCTTGCTCTGGCTTGTTAGCTCGTCTATCTGCAGATGACGCACTTTTATGGAATTTGATTAATTAAAGGCCTCAGTTAGCTGATGAATCTTGACGTAAAGATAACAACTATAAAATGTTGAAGTTTTATCTGCAGTGTATGCACCGAGTGACATCTCACATATGTTGCGGTTTGCACTGACAAAGGATTTGAAGGGATCATGCTGCAGCTTATCAACAGCAGCCAGTTTTTAACAGGGCTGTTAATACTGACATGATGAAGGAGAATGTGGTGAAATCACTGACAGTGAAAAAGAGAGGACTAAGTGAGCAGTGGCTAGTGTAGAAGTTAATAAATGCCTTACCTCACCAGCCATGGCACAACTTTAAGACTGACTTTCTTACTGTTGCACTCCTTTGGCATCATGCTCTTCCAAGTTCATCCTTCTTTGGCTTTGTCAATGATCCCCAACCTTTTTTGCAAACCAGTTGTATGTATTTGCTATATATGATATGTAGATAACACACATAATACGATTTCATTATCGACTTAGCTGTTGCATTTTTAGAGTAAACGTTATGGCGGAAAATTCTGCTTCACAAAGATGATGTTAGAAATAGAAGCAGAGTTTTTAGTGCTTTTTTAGTGAGCTCAGGATATTCCGCCTTGACTATGATCCAGAATGTTGTGAACATACTTCTAAGGCCATCAAGCCACCAAAAGCAAGGGACTTATTACCTGTTGAGATAGAGCCATCTCTTAGGTAGAAGGGGGTGGGTATTTTCTTTAAAGTGCACAAGCACGCCTTTGGTTGGTCCAGTGTATTGGCTGATTTTCTTGATTATATGTGTAATGTCGTACACACTCACTAATCTCTGGAGATAAGTCCTTGTTCTGGGGACAGGAAAGTTACATTGGAGGTTTCTGAAAAATGTAAATAAATTGCTTAATCAGTGTGGGTAAATAGTTGTCTTCATGTGCTAGTGCTTCAACTAAGTGGTGATTGTCCACACAAATGCTTGATGAAGGTATTTGGTAGCCTGTTTTTTAGCCATTGCCTTTTGCAACATTTAAATCTACAAGCTTCACATTACTACCAAAATTGCATTGTTGTTATGGTAACTCCATGATCTCAACATGCCATAAAACCTGGTCTTTTAAAACTTATTTTTACTGTTAATAGGTGAAATACACCAAATCAAGTGAGGAGTAAAGATAACAGCCTGCACAATGTTTTGACTATAGAAGTTAACCTCCCTGATAATGGCTCTGCTACAACTCTCGAATTATCTTTATGAAACTTATACATGTGAGTTGTAGTGGACTGTTTGCTTTTAGAGACCTCTGTGATATATGGAGATGAAAATTTAACAGAGCAGTGGGGCTCATAAACTCCAGTGTCTTATCTCTACACCGTCAATGGTTTATTATCTCTTTTAATTATAAAGTGTCATTTGTAGATCTGTAGCTACAGTGCATGTTGCTAGTCATGTTAACAACAATTAAACGAACAAAAGAAAATTATCTTCAAATAATTTTTTCAAATCAAGTCTACTTTATTGTTAATTCTGCAATGTCTAGCACATACAGAGAACTGAAATTACTCTTCCCTTGGTGCATACAATACAAAAAGTAGTAAATAGTGCAATGTAAGAAGAAATACAAGTAAGGGAATGCAAAAAAAATCTATTTATATAAGAATGAAAAAAGTAAAATAAATAAATACAACTTCAATATCTTAAAATCCACAGAATTGAAACACCTGAAAGAAAAAAGAATGAACTGACAAAATCTTTATTGTTTATTCATTTCATTTCATCTTCTACCGCTTATCCCACTTTGTGGGGTCGCGGGTGGCTGGAGCCTATCCCAGCAGCTTTGGGCCTTAGGCGGGGTACACCCTGGACAGTGGCCAGTTTGTCGCAGGGCTGACACTTAGACGTACATTGACAGACAACCATTCACTCTCACATTCACCCACTTTAGAGTCACCAATTCACCTATACTGCTGTCTTTGGACGTGGAGGAAGCCGGAGACCCGGAGAGAACCACGACACGGGAGGACATGAGATCTACAGAAAGACCAGAGTTAGCCAATGATGTCTGAGTTGGCTACAATCGGCCAACGATGTTTTTTGGGTCGGCCGGTCACGACCTTCTTGCTGTGAAGCAGGAGCGCTAACCACTCCGCTACCGTGCACCCCATTGTTTATTCAATTTTGGCAATTATCTTGAGCTATTATTGTGATTTACAGTGAGTGATTTATGCAAAGTTCATGTGTTAGTCAATGAATCCAGTCCAGTTTACTTTTCAATGTATCCCACAATCTACAACTTAACCATGACATGGACTTTTTGCCTAAGACCTTTTGCTCCTTCGTTTCTGCTTTAGAAATGAGGTCCCTGAATTGCTCCTATGAAAAATTACTGACTTTGTAAGAAATCTTTTATGTGTTTAAGTCAGATGATGACAGGCTTCATTTGGCCACTTCAGCTACCTTTCAAATGGCCTATTCTTTTGTTTTTATTGTAGTACACCTCCCTCTAGTGGCTGCATTTGTACATTACCTGACTTTACAGATCAAGCTACTCTATGCTCTCGATGAGTGTTATATATAACAGAAGAATCTGCCTGTGTCCTTACCTATACCAGCAAAAAATACAATTTTACTGTTAACAGTAGTTTTATATAAAAGGCTACAGGTGTTGTACATTTGTGAGGAGGGGTCAAAATATTAATGACTATTTAATGTCCATAGCTTATTAGGTAAAATAGTAATAGGTCAATGATGAATAAATAGTTGATTGGAATAAAAAGCTTTATTGTACCAAAGTGACAACACTGGCAAACAGCTACACAGTAACTTTATATTCACTTGTTTAACAAATGTGATAACAGGTCGGGTCCGTATGACTGAGTATACTCATTTTTCATAGAGTGGGAATTGTCTGAGAGCAAATATCCATTTATTGACATAATGCTGCACATTCAAAATAATAAACTACCATTAATTAATTAACATAAGTAACATTATAAGACGCTACACATAAGACCCATCATTAGATAAAGGATTGTTACTAAAGGCTGTACACACGATAAATAAAATGTGTCTTTGTCACATACTGCAGTATTAACATTAAAACCTTATTGTGTCATTTCAAAAAATGAGCGCAGTTATCTGTGAGGTTACTGAAGGGCACTTGTGCAGGGCTGGGTCCACTAAACCAGAGACGATATGAAGAGGCCGGTCTACTCTCCTCGATATATGACCACGTTCTTGTCCGTCTCATGGATCTTGATCTCATAAAGGAGGTTTGGTGGGAGCACTTTCACCATGTTGTCCCAGATGTACACAGCTAGGTTCTCTGTGGTACTAATAAACAGAGAAAGGAAGTAAATAATTTGCCAAAGCATTGGCTTATATAATGTATGTATCAGCAGTTGAATATAATACACACCTGACGACAGTGGCAAAGTATGGGACATCTTTGTCTAGATTTTTATGGTCCAGCGGAGTCATGATCACATCCTGTAGATTAGAAGAGAGTTATCAGTCAAGGGGGTATAACACTGCAAAACTAAACTATCTTAAGAATGCATGTGAACATCATTTCTACCTTCAAATATACAAATAATAACCTGTATTAAAGAGAATTTTATGTTTTCTGATACTAAATAGGGCTGAGTATTGTCAACAACATTATGATACAATAAAATACATACCTGGACAGTGTAGTTTGATATGATTTTATAACTGATGAATATACAATTTTCTATTAATTAATTAATACTCAATGTCATTTACTCAAAATATATATATTCATTTTTAATAAAGATTCAATGCACTCTTCTCATATTATTAAGATAAAATTGCATGTAAGTGTTCATCAAACAAATTTACTTCAACAGTCTCAACTCATGCATAAACCATTACAGTCATTTGCATTCAAGTCTTCTGAAACTAAACTAAAATGAAAACAGAAAACAACAAATCTGCATAGTTTCTATGAGTGTTCTTACTGGTCACAATTTTATTTCACTCGCATTGCTTTCTGTCTGAAGACATCAGTCTCATCTATCACACAGGCAAGGGGAGCTTCAACAGGAGGAATAGTAGGGTTGGACTATCAATATTTTATCGTTTTAAGAAATATTGATATTGATCTAAACATTGATCAGAGATTTTTGCTCAGCCCTAATATTTAAATTTTTTTAGACATGAATAGCTCAAGCAAAATATACCGTTTCAACAACATATGATATATATCAGTCTTTAAAAAATATTCTTAATGCTGTATATTTTTACCTCTATGCACTTCTTGAGGTCTGTAAGGTTCATGACCATGCCGGTGACAGGATCAATCTGTGAATACAAGCAGGACACATATTCAGAGACAAGGTTTATAATCAGGTTATTTGTTTTGTAGTGTTCCAGGTGATGATACATATTGTATACATGGTTTATCATAAAGAATTTTATG
The DNA here is from genome assembly GCA_036850595.1 of Rhyacichthys aspro. NCBI lineage: Eukaryota > Metazoa > Chordata > Actinopteri > Gobiiformes > Rhyacichthyidae > Rhyacichthys > Rhyacichthys aspro. The sequence continues at coordinate 17,200,941 of CM072166.1, read as the reverse complement.
TTGCAGGACCCTGTTTAGACACTGACACAACAACAAGATAAACCAATGCACAACAAGGCCCATCAAGAGCAGTTTGTAGTTAAGTCATTAGGTTGTGTAGTATTTCTATAATTCTAGATATGTATAGCTTTGATTATAAGCTAAATTAATGTTTTATGAACACTTACATGCTACATATACATACATATATGTGCAGAAGCTGTCACTGTGACACTCACCTTCCCTCGTACTGTCACCTCCGCTGTGGACATAAATGAGAATGTTCAATAAATGACTATAATTGTTTTTGGTTTAATAGTATAAGGATTAATACTTGGTGTTTGTTAGTAAGAGACAGACCTTTGTAGTTGTGTCCATGACCATTTGGATTGTTACATTTGCCATAAACCTTTTTGTTCTCCTCATCACTCAGGTGAATACTGCAGAAAAAAGAGGCACACATTAGTTAAGTACTGTGGCACCGAAGGTTTGGAGCATGTTATTTCTTTGGCATATCTGTGAGGATTCTCAGTCGTCCAGGTGATAATTTAATATACTTTTAAGAAGCAGACAAATAGATATAGTTCTGACATTTCCTAGCATTGGTTGACTGACACATTTGAATAGGTCTTCTCTTAGGGAATTACAAAATAAATGATGAGAACGAGATCATCCTCTTCTAAAATCTATGTTTTGTATATAGGACTTTCCGTTTCAGTGGTCATCAAGTATATTTTGGGCAAAACTACATTATAATCATAACTTTACTTCAATATGAGTGGGGATTAACCCACAGCACGTGAACGCACCATCAAGCAGCGCGTGAGCAGCAGCGTTTTGATCATTTAAAGTCTATGTCAAATTGTAAATCTCGTGCCAACACCAGAGATTCATTACATTGTTATTGCTCTGGTATTTTCTTAAAACACTTAGACAAGCGCAATGTTTTATCGCTCTTAGTTAGCTAATGTCGAAAAAAACAAATGTATCCTGGTTCTCTCTGCGCAGTAATACAAATAAGAGCTATACGCCGCTGCCTGAGTTAGCATGAAGCAACAGGCTAATGAAGAATAGTCCGGTTAGCTCTCTCTGTAACTGTCTGACTCAAGAGCGGCGCGGAAGGATATCTACCTGTGGAGCCGGTGGCACGCGCTGAAGCTCTGGACCCGCGTGATGTACCCGATACGCTCCGCCATGGTGTGCACCGGTGAGGAGACCGAGGACCAGCCGAGTGACAGTGCACTGTGAGCCCGCAACAGAGGCTGATAAATCCCCGGTCAAAGCCCCAGCCCACTTCAAACGAACGAAAGCCGATTGGTTCAAACGAGGGCGTGAAGAAAGCTATACAACAGACATGTGGATCAGCTTATATACATCAGTGACAATAGACAGTAGCACGTTTCTTTATTATTAGGTTGTTTAAAATGATAAAAGTGTCTTTAAAATTGTAGGAGAAAGAAAGAACTACATCTTGACATAGCAAATTTACCATGGCGCTGCAAGAGGGTAGAGAATGGCGCAGACGCCCAGGCCCCTTACTTAATTTTTGGATTATTTGGATTTATATTGCCACGTATAATTGTCAAATCAACTGAAATGAACCATCATGTCATTTCAAAGTCATCTGATCTTAATTTTCTATGGTTCTCCTAAATAGACTCAGAGCTACTTTGCTGAGAGATGCAGTGATACAAGTAGCCAGTGGAACTGCCCTGGGGCCCAGGAGGTGAGGGGCGGGAGTGGGCCCATTGTTCCAGTGTGGAACATTATAGCAATACTGTTTTGGTACAGGCTATATTTTAGAAGAGGTGTCATTGTATAGTATGTGCTTTGATCTAATGAATTAGTAGAGTATATAAAACAACCAAAACATATGCTTTTATTTTAAACATGCAAACTGCAATTGATTTTACTGAAAACTCTCACTAAACATGGTTTGGCTTTCAAAAATGCATAGGCCTACTCTCTATGCATCTGTCATGAAAACCTTTACTGAGGCTCCTCATCACTGTAGAAATACATTTTCAAATTAATGCTAATATTCCAACCTATTATAAAAGAATGTCTAAGGACGTCAGTTTTGTGGTGTCCAGTTGTAAAATATCTTTAGAAACGACAGCAAAACGACATTCAACCAGAGTTTATTGTGCACAATATGTACAAATAAAGTGCCCACTTAACCTGAATATTTTCAGATACAGTTTAAGCAATACATACAAAAATATAGTCACAGGGCAGTAACATTCTGCTTTTGATACATTCATATCTATATTCACATTTATACAACAAATACACTGTATTTATATGTACATTCCATCCAGATGGTGTCATTTGGATATTATATATAATAACTGGCCTACTGCAGCATAATGTTATTATACTACATGGTTCATAACACAAAGACAATGGCATTAGTTTATTAGCCTATTCTTTACGGCACATGTTTAAGTGCTTTATGAATACTGCAGAACTCTTATTAGAAATATTATCCATGATTGTCCTATGAAGTCTAATACTTGAGTATTTACAATATTTGCAGTATGATAACTTCATTAGCCCATGGCACAAATACTGGCCGCTAAACTCATAAAATAGTCCAGTTTATATTCTGGTAATAACTTCCACCATTCATTCGTCACATTGCTTTTCATTTGAATTGTTCAGGACAGCCTTCAGCATGAACTTTTTCAGTTTCATAGGAGACTGCGTTACCAATTACCGCAGACTGTAAACTGTCCTGGGGCTAAATCATGGGTAGGCCATGTGAGAACCAAGACTGAGGAGTAAAAGTCTTAAGTACATGTAGGGACGCAATATTACCCTGCATATCACTGTGTAGGTTTGCATTACTTTATCACTAGATGTGTTCGAGAACTCTGCCTGAATTCCAATGGCCTGGATTCCAATGGTGTATCCACTAGAAGTGTCGTGACCTAAAACCCCATTATGATCTGGCTTTGACTTAAGTCAGACCTAGATGTTTACATTTCCTGTTTACAAGTCTTGTTTTCCATCATGTAACCCTTCTTCTTGTGTTAGTGCTCCAACATGGCTCAGAACTGACTCTCCTCCAGGATCTCCTCCATGGTCTCTCCCAGAGTCATGTCTCCGTCACTGCTGGACAAACTCTTCCTGGTCATAAAGTCAACGCCTTTAGCATCGCTGCATTTTGGCCCCTGACCTTTAACCTTTCCCGTCCCGAGCGCTGCAGCGTTTGTCTTTAGAGCCACCTGTAGCAGCTGTGGGTGTGTGCTGGACGTCCCGGCCTCATCGTAGGACTCACTCTGCCTGGAGCAGTGTGGCTGGCGCCCGCGGGTGCACTTCCACAGCTGTTTGAGAGGGGTGCCCCTGAAACAGCTCCGCACCTGGAAGTGGTTGGTGAAGAGGAAGAGCTGCCAGCGCTTCTTTAGCTCAGCTTGGACCTGTGCAAATAAGAATTAGGTCAGTGTCCACACAAAATGTATTTTAGATGATTCCTTAAATATAATTTTCTGGTGTTTCGTTAAAAAGTCTTCATTTACCAATTCTAAAGATACATTCCAATAAAAGTTTCCAAATGTCCACATTCCCTTTCCTAATATGAAGTCCAAGCAAAGACCAAACGAACTTTCCTGCACAATAGTTAAAGACTTCTTCCATCCCGTAGTCTCGTTTTGTGCATAATCCCACCTCTATTTAACGTCCCATGACAAAACACACGGTACACATGCCCCACCTAGTGACCAAACAAAGCTTTACTTCCTAAATGAAACAATCCGCCCCAATTTGACTCTCATTCTCAACCTGTTGTTTAATACAATAGCCCCGGTGATTAAGTTAAATCACCATGCAGCCGGCTCATTGAAGTCTGTGAATGTGTTTGCAAGAATTCTATATATTCTATAAATGATGTCTTTTTGGCTTGATTTTATCTTTTACATTGACAAACAACATATATGAAAATGACAAAATGACATCCATTCAAAATCTTTTCTTTTTTGGGACCAGTGGGGTTTCTACAGAAGTCATTTGGGGTAAGGTTGAGTCTAACAGTGGATGCTATTTTTTTCTGTACAAACAAGTCAAATAAGGAGCGGTAGGGAACTTCTCAGCTAAACACACTTGACTACAGCTAAAACACTGTCAGCAGTGCAATGAGCTGATTAATGTATATATGTTAGCTAAATCCAAAGCTGAAATGTGATGATGAAAACATCAGTAATGTTACTGGCTTTGCTGTATAATAGCGGATAATATCATAGCAGATGACACTTGTTAACCATGTGTTTATATTAACTCTTGCACAATGCATTTTATTCCTCTATTCTTTCAGAAATATAGCACTTGTCCAGGAAGCCTGATGAAAAAAAAATGTCAATGACATTTTAGGGATCTTCATATGTTACATGCCAGACATACCTCTCCATTGGCAAAACAGTAGAGCACTGCAACTAGGAAACCCTGAAAATATAAAAACAGGCACATTGGGCACATTTTAGTTTCGGAATGAAAAAGTTAGAAAACGTGAGAAATGCAGAGTTACCTGGAAGGAACTGAGGGTGAGGTTAATGAAGTTGCGGGCGTAACGACTGCTGCCCTCCACACACTCGTCCACCAGCACCGTGAACACCACCTCATGGATCCCCAGCAGTGGGATCAGAACCAATGTGGCCCGGGCCAAACTGTAACAGCACAAGAACATGGAGCTTTTCAAGGACACATTAGAATGAAGACAGACAGAAATACTGAAAAGAACAAGAGGGTGATGATGAATTATCTGCTTGACATTTACAGTACTTTGGTAAAATGGGCCTTAAGAGAACATCATTTAGTAGAGAGTACGCTGTTTTTTGGCTTTTCATGGTTGATATTCCTTTCCCAATGACACCTTTTTTGACTTTTTCTATCACTTCTCAGAGGTCTTAAAAGAGCTTCTGAACGTCATTTTTGTAATTACCTGTATCTGTAGTCGGAAAAGGTCACCTGGTCAGCTTTGAGCTTAGACAGCAGCAGCATCAGAATCTTGATAAATATGAAAAAAATAATCTGCAGTGAAGAGAAAGAGATTTGGCTTTAGAATTAGTCAACATTCATAACATTTTTGCAAATACAGTGAATAAATCCTAAACCCTTGATCTCAAACGTGCTTTAGCTGTTTCCATTTTTACTCAAAAGGCATTTAATCCTTTTTCATGCTTGTGACTAGTGTAATATCAGCTTGCACATCACAAGGCCTCACAAGACAAGGAGTGTCACTGCAGCTGTGAAATCAGTAAGAAATCTGTTGGAGTGGTACAACTCACAAGAGTAACGTGATACAACTGTAACTGTGACTGCACTGCATTATGGGAGGACACTAACCAGCACTGACAGAGTAATGGGGCCCCTTATGATCCACCAGAACCATCTGTTCACAATGGACCAGCATCTGAGAGATAAAACAAAAGAGTAAAGAGTTCAGTCAAGTTTAGTGTTACATAGAGTTGAGATAGTGTGTTAGATTCTTACTCTGTGTTTTCATATAGAATCTTGACCACTGTCCATGGGGTCACAAACAGGACAGGTGTACCTGAAACACACAACATACAGAGATTATTTCTGAAAGTGCGCACAATGAGCATTCAAGTTTTCATTTGAACTCACCCCATCCCAGCAGCAGGTACTTCTTCAGCAGCCTTCTCTTGGTCAGAACTGCGGTGAAAAGCAGTGTGTGAAGGAAAACAGCCTCCACCAGGAGCCAGAAGTAGTTACAGGCCACAAAGTACTCCATGGCCACTTTGGAGAGTTTGCACATGAGCGCTATCTGTCGAGGAATGAGGATCAATAGATCATTTGAGTGAAGCAACATGAGCTGTGTGTGCATTATGGAAGCACAATAAAACACATTTTCAAAAACAAGGGCATTAGCTTTAAAAAACGGAAATTCAGTGCCATCTAAGGATCTTGGCACAGTGCTTTGGAAATTTTTGAAAACATTTATCTAAGATTACTTTTACTTCAGTCCCAGTTTTAATTCTGCTTCATGTTCGTTGGTTCTTTGCCATTGTGTTATGAAATTAAAATCCACAAACACACTTTTGCATTGATTCATCATACATATTAATATATTAACACTATTTGTCTATATCAATGTTGCTGTTTTTGTCACTATATTAATTTTATGGAACCATGTTTGGAAATGTCAGGTTTTGGGAAGTGCTAAGAATAGGGATTGCAAATGAAGCTAACAACTAGATAGTTACTAGTATAGATTGGAAATTTTCTGGTTAACCACATACATTAATATGGTTCTCTTAGAGAGACCTGGATTTAAATTTAACTGCTTTTAAGTAAAAGCTTTGTAGAAGCTTGTAAAGTATTGTCACAGCTGATGGCTTTGCTAGATAGCCATGACTTTTGCATGAAAGTGATTAGCAGCAAATCCAAAATCCACTATTTTTCTACTGTCTATGGGTATTATCTCACAATGGACAATGAAACTGTAGCATTTAACTCCCATTTATTTATTAGTGAATAGAACTAGTTCTTGTTCCTACAGGCCAAAGATTGTTACAATATGAGAAAACCTAAATTGATCTTTTTCCCACTGACTCATCTGTACCAAGAAAAAAACAAATCCATTTATTCTTTATTGAATCTACAGAACTAAAAGCATACTGTTGAGCTTGAGTAGGAGTTCCAGCCGGGGTCGTCCTTGGGCAGGTTGCTGTACATGATGTAGAGGATGATCTCTTTGGAAATGACAGCCATGGCTCTCAGGATGAATGAGACGAATAGGTTCATGTGAATGTAGTTCCTGGTGCAGTGCAGCTTCCTGGTAAGAAGATACAACATCATTGATCTGTGGTCTGGTTAATCCAGTACAAATATTAATGAGGCCAGCAGAGGTTGGACAAGAAGGGAAAGGAGAAGATCATAATGTAATTCAGAATTGATCATTTATAGTGTCCTCTTCCAGTGTCTCCTCTACTTAGTGGATCACCTGGATCTTAATACTTAAGAGAGGCGCACAAAACCAGATCGAAAAAATATTTTTTACAGTAATGAATTTACAGGTGCGCGTTTTATACGTTTAACATTACATGAATGTAGATTTTCTGTACTGTAGCCCCAAATGCCAGAACACTGTGGTGGGAGGAGTCCTAATTTTTACTAAAAAAGTAATTATAGTTATATCATTTATATGTTTATGGTCCATCAACCTATAAAACCTTGTCATTATTACACATCCACCAATTAAACATTAAAAGGTCAAGAGGTTGATGAAACTATATATTATCCATGTTGACCAAATAGTTCCAAATCATTTTCAATTGCTTCAGTTACTTCAACTATTGCTTGGTTAAATGTACACAAACGTGTTGGAAACATCCAGCTGAAACATCATGTATCACGTTATCATCACAGTGACAGTAAAGGGGTCATTTATTTACCTCTGGCACAATGAATCTAAAAACAGATTTTAATGCACAATTCCATTTAGCTGAGTTACCTGGACTTTTTACAAACTTTTTCTTATGAGTGTACATAGCTGTATATGTTTTCAATAGTGTATAATTGTGTCAAAACTCCACTCTTCTTTCTATTTGAGCAAACATCTTGCTTTTGACATTTCTGGGTCTGTATACCTTTCATTCAGTTGATTTTTTTGATTTGATTTAAAATCAAAAACATAAAATGGAAAATGGTTTCATTTTTCCTTTTTTCGTTCTTAAAAGTAAAACAAAAAAAAACCCCAATAATGGTCTGATTTTTCAATTTTCATTTTCATGGTGATATCAAAAATAGAAAATGCAAAAGGCGTTGCCATGATTTGATTTTATTATTTCATTTCTGCCGAGATTCTTGACTCTGAAGTAGTCTGGCCATACTTGCTTGTGTGTTGTTGGTTTGTTTGTTTATGACATAATGGGCTCGCTGGAAACACACTGTGCGTTAGTCAAAGAGCTTTTGGAAGAAGGGAAGACCCACGCTGATTTACAGCAGATGGGCATACAACAAAGCTCATCAATGAGCGTTAGAAGATCCTTTGCTCGGCACAATTTCAAATGCACGTTTCTGACAGAGAATTGGAGATGGCTGTGCATTTCACGCGCCAAACGCTGAATTCAGATTGACTTAGATTCTGGGTCACGCAAAACTAAATAATGTAAAATAAGTATTAAATTCACTCTCCGCATCTGCTTTCAAATTTTTTTTTTTCTTTTCAAAATGAAAAAACTAAAAATCAAACCATTTTTTTGTTTTGTCCATTAAACGGTGAAGTGAAACCATAATCAGAGAACTATTTCTACTGGGTTTGTTCTTAAGCAACAGCATGTCCTTGCAAGGCTACCGTAGGCTAGCTGGTCACATGCTCTGAAAAGTGCGTGGAATTCCAGTCGTTCTCCTCCACTTTCTCCAGCAGATATTACCAAAAAAAAGTGTCTATTGATTCAAATCTTTGAGAAGCAACATTTATTCCTTTGACTGTCTGAGTTGAAAGTATGTGATCCTTGCTTTACTCTGCAGCAGCAAATGAGTTTCCGTCCTTTTGGAAAACATTCGAAGTCTGTTATGTGACTCCATTGCTGTTCCCATGTGAACTGACCTCAACATTCCCATGAGCACAGTGGCCAGAGTTAGGGAACCCAAGGACAACGAGTAGCCAATGACTGAGATGAGCCTAAGTGCTGTCTGCCGCAGCATTTGTTCCTCCTGCAAACACACACGAGGGCGCACAGATAAGGAGGGGGGTAAACTATAACTGGGACATGTCTGGTGACACTTATTTAGACTTAAAACTATTAGCTTTTAAATAAGAAACAGATTTTGAGACGACCGTGTCCTCATCGTCCTCACCTTGTCTTTAAAGTAGTGGTTCTCCTGACATTCTGTATCATCCCTCCATGGATCTGAGGAGTTGTCCTTCCGTCGCCATGTCCCATTCTCCAGGCATTCCCGGTGGGCCCTCCTGGAGCTGTCTGTGATCATTGTGGAGGGTCACTTACGAAATAGTCATGTAATTCTACTTCATTTTCTATGTTTCTTTTCTATATTTCTATTTGTTTGCCTGTACACGTTTCATCCTGATGCCCTGATTGGGTGGTATATTTTAGAGGCAGCACCTTGTTGTAAAAACAGTTACACCATTGGGTTTTGTGATGTTTCTGCAAGAAGAACCATTTCTCTCATCTGTTCCTTTTTGATAAAGTTTATAGTTAAGGCTGGCCTGTGCTAGCCAGTAGTTTTGCTACTATAGGTTTAGACTGCTGGGGGATCTATCATGATACACTGAGCCTATACCCTAGTCCCTCTTCTTGTCCCTCTTCTAGTATCCTAGTCTTCATTTTCATGTCATGAATATTGCATGTTACTAACGTTTTCCCACAGTTATTCTGCTTTGTATCTTTTGCTGTACCTTAATATTTCCTCATTACTGTTTGCTATACTAATGCAGTTATTACATACTGATGTTAATACATCTTATTTTCTTTCTAGCACCTTTGCATCACAGATGAAGGTCATGGTTTTGATGAGAGTGAATGGTTGTCTGTGCAGCAAAGCAGCAATATGATTACATAATGCTTTACTCTCACAAGTCTTAAGTCTGTAGATCAACAGGTGGAGTTTCAATTTGTAGCTGCTCTCTTAACGTTTAGTGACGCACTTTTGTTTATGGATCTCTAACATTAATCATCAGAGTGCATTAAATCAATGGTTGATCACAAGGTCAATGGAAGGCTGCAACTCTTCCAGAAAAAAACTGTAAATGTACCGTATCTCAGAGCACATAGATGCACTAGGTGTTGTATTTCATAGAGACAGGTTCACTTAAAGTTACAGAGTACTGTATAGATAAGAGCAGACAGCAGTAAATCTAGTCTCCATGTTGTGGTCACTTACCTTCACTGATCCAGGGTAAGTATGAAGGACAGGGGATGGACACGTTTCCTGGAGGTGAGTGGGGCCAACAGGCAAAAGTGTCAAAGGTCCCATTACAGTAGACCCCTGCGTCACAAACAGGTCAAGGTTATTGTGAGGATTAGAGGTTGAGAAGGCAGATTTAAAAACAGCCAGTAGGAACAGACAATTAATTCAAATGGCAATGGTCTCTTCCTAAATATTGTCACACTGAACTACAACTGTTTGAGGTTTCAATTTAATATTAGTTCTAATCCTAAGCAGAGTTGTGTTTCACTCTTTAAAATGATTTTTTTGGTATTGGTATTTTAGGTATTTTTGGTGGCAGAGTTTAGTAGCTCAGGTTAATCTGTCTGGGTTTGTCATAAAAGCAATGTTGATCTGCAGCCTTCTGTTAGTGTGCAGATCCCTTACATTCACAGCAGCAGTAGTGCTACAGCTACAGGCCAAGGACCCCCAAACTGATGAAGAGATGAAGCAAGGACCCCATACCATATATAATCTGTATACAACTATGTTTTATGTTAAACTAGGTCTAGTGCAATGTATAAATGTGTCTTGTTAACGTGCATTCAACACTAAGCTGTTCAAAACAGATAGTAAATATGCAAACAGGTTGAGCAGGACAACATCCCCTGTCCTTAGACCCTCCATCAGGGTAAGGAAAAACTGAAAATCGATCCGGTCCAACTGATATTTTAAAACTGGCCTATGCAGATAAATAAAGAGCCTTGTACATTTTATTGTAATGAGTAGTCTTGTCCAAATAAAAAGAGACCAGCTCTTTAACCATTGTGTAGAGGTACAATATCAACTAAAGAGAGGGTAAATTTATTTCATTTTATTTACGATTATTGTGGTGCTACTAGGTCAGCATTGACATCAAAGGGAAGAGAAATCATCCTCAGGAGGAAGACATTATCTTTAACAATCCAGTTGATTGGTTTAGGTACTGTTTTTTTACATTAAAAGGAATAAAATGCATTTTACAGCACTAGCTTTTTGTCAAACCTCACTAATGTAAATATGTTAGTGAGTAAGCCCAGCAGTTTGCTCCATGGGGCTCCCACTGTTGAAGACCTCGGTATTAAATGGTAAATGTCCATGTTGAATGTTGAATTGCTGCTGAATGAAAAGACATGGGCTGTTGGGTCCTGCCATTGCCTTCCTCAACTTTAAGAAGATAAAGCCTCACCAGTATTTGAGAGTGTGGTGGTTGCCAGAGTCCTGCTGCAGTTCTCCCAGTATTCAGTCCGTTTGGTGATCAGACTCTCCAGCAGCGACGCTCTTACCTTTAAATGTAACACAACTATAATAAATAAATAATAATAATAATAATAATAATAAATAACAAGCTGCATATTACAAACAATGTGGAATAATTGTCAAGACTCATGGGAATTGTAGTGGGGCTTAATTTGTAGTATTTGCATGTAGCCACAGGGTGGAGGTGTCCACTTTTTTACTGTCTGAAGTTAATCGAGCTTTTCTAATGTGGCACAGCTTACATGTTTTCTGTGTCTTGATACAATTATTGTATCTGACAGCAACAATAATGTTCTTTCATAACTGGTGAGTCATCCTTAATAATCATAAATTGTCCTTAAAAGAACAAATGAGTTCTTCCTGATGAAGTGACCACATCCTGATCACTGTCAGGAGTCGGAGTATCTCGGATTACAGCTGGAGTTCTCATGATCTGCCTCATGAATGATGACAGAGGACACTTTCAGGTGAACACACTCTGTCCAATGTAACAAACTCTTCAGCTGTTCAATGACTGTGTCACTCTGTCCTTTTTGTGTTTTACTAAAACACTGGATCACAAGAGAAGACTATTATTAAACTTGGAAAGGGGCATTTATTTTTATTTTTATCAGCCTTTTCTGTCTTCAGTCTTTTTAGAACAGCAACCAAAAAAACATTAGAAATTTTATGCATCGTTTATTCCATTTGCTTTAAAGATACTGGCTCTTCAGTTATCACAGTTGTTATCAAGTGAACTGACTCCCCTTGTAGTCTCAGGGAACTACACACAACTTATTTTTTGTAAAACATATTTTACAGTTTTTGTGCAATAAATGTGCAAAAATGCAACCCTAAATGGTGTTGAAATGACAAATCAGTCAACTTTTAATTTAACACCTTTCATCACACCTTTTCATCTTTTATCTATAAACTTAACACCTTCAAGTGTTGACAAAATGATGAAAGCGAAAGTGTTTCTTGAGGCAGTAGGGGCACAGAACATGGACAAGACATAACTGCTGAACAGATGAAACTGTGAGACAAATTTTATCATTGTATTTTCTTCATCCTGAAAATTTACAATTAAAAAAAAAAAATGTAAAAATTGGTTGTTAAAGTGGCACTGCCTGATATTCTTTTTGCTGTCCCTGCCTGTGACACCACTCTGACCTCTCCTGCTTTTCTTTTATTAAAAAAGGAATCAGATCCAATTTTTCCTCTGCAAAAGACTGATACACTTCATCAAACTGAAGTTTAGAGCTGACCATAAACTTTTTGCTCTGACTTCAGCATCAGGACGGCAATTATGTCTGCTTCGTTAAACATTACGTGATTTTTCTCCAAAGTATCCCTGTTTCACATTGCTTCCGATTACTATATGCTATTAGATAATTAAACGGTTCTTTTTTTCAAGGATACAAACAACAAACAAACATACAAGGATAAAAAAAAGAAGAAAAAAAATCACATACTCCCCGTTTAACTGCATAGAAACTATTACATGTAAACCACAAACACTGGGGCCCGGTCTCAGGTTGTTAAAAGGTCCACACAGTAACTCTGTAATGCAAGTGTCAGATTTACCAGATTTACAAAAACATATGCCATTCAAAATAAATAAATAAATAGTAATATTATTTAGTATGTTTTTATTTATTCTATTTCAATCATACTGTTTATTAATAACATTTACTTCTATTAACTCATTTATGTAGCTAGTACTCTACACTTTAAACTTGATGTCATGTTTGATTACGGTTGCCTTGTGACTCCTCTATACTTGGCTCCATTGACAATGACTTTTCTTAAACTCAGAGTGAACTGACTCAGAGTTGACTGACCTTACTTCAAACCTGTTTCTGAATCAGGAAACTGATCTGAGTAGGATAACTCTGAGTTAAGTTTTAAACTATGAGTGGGTTCAGCTTCATTTGTGAAACAGGGTTATATACTGGTCTGAGAGGATGTTGCCTAAACGCTGTCTGCACTGGGAGAGGCTGCGACTCTATTATTTACTGCATGTTGTTTTTGGTGTCCTTGCTTTTATGGGAAACTGTAAACACAATGGTGCCTCATAGACAAAATCACTGAGAATGCAACTCAGTCTCCCAAATGTACATGTGTAACATTTTCAAAAATCAGAATATCAACACATTTGACAGTCTCCAGAATATATTTGTATTTTTGTATCTGTATCTCAAATATAAACCACTCAACACTATATTAACACATTATTAAGCATCAGTTAAGTATTAAACAGTCTCTTTATCCCTACATTAAATGATCACCGTTAGATAGATACATAATTATATTTCCATATATATTTCCATATAATTATGTATTCATGATATTTCATCATTGACATTGTTAACTTCTAAATTCCTATAGTTCTTTAGGCAGAAAGGAGTCATTGTTAAAAGTAAAGACAAGAGTATTTGGGTAAAAAAACAACAAAAATACAACAAATGACAGGCCTATCTACCAACAATTAATATCTAAATCATTCTTTTATCTTCATGTATTTCAAATTCAGTTTTAACCATATACTTTGTGCCACATTTTCGGATATTTTTGGTAACTGGATTGTAAATGCTTACTTGCTTGAACTTCTTTTGTCAGCATGCACCACACCCCCTTGACTTAATTACAATCCAAATAACTGCGTATTATTATAATTCTATATTTGCATGATTTACCTGTTGATGGAGGAGCAGACATAGGAGCAGCAGGAGAAGCATCCTGGTCCAGGGGTGCTGCGCTGGCAGCAGGGTGGTCATGATGTGTGCTTACATCTAGAGCTCTTCTCTGATACTTTCCACGTTATAACTCACCATAGCGCACAGATTCATCCTCCACAGAACATCCAGCGACAAACTCCACATTATTCCACAAAATCAAAACATATTAGGAGTTCTTTCAACATGAAACTCGTAACTCCAAAACTTGCACCTGCCAGTCTTTAGTTAGCGTGGTATCCTTTCAGTAAAGATTTGGTGTTTTGCTGTCAGCTGCCACTGTCTGAGTGAACTAGGAGCGTCTGTGGTTCCTCACCAGCACAGCGCCTCTCCCACCCGTCTGACTCCGACCAATCAAGATAAGGCCCAGGGAGAGCCGGACCATCACTAAACTAATGTTGGACATGTGAGCAAAAACAAGCAGTAACAGTAGCTTGTTGTTGCTAATTACAAACAGTACAAACCATGTGTAGAGTGACTGAGGATGATAATGAGCCCTCCCTCTGCTTAACTCCACTCACAATAACTTAACATGAGCATGACACTAATGGGAGTCTAGTGTAAACTGACGGCAGTGGGGCCAGACACAGGTACGACAACAGGGAGCGCAAAGTAAATGTTACATCATGCCAACAATCATGTGACACTAATGGCAATTACCAGCCTAAGAGTTTTAAAATGGAAAATATTGGAATGTGCAATTTTCGGAATGTCAATTTCATGACAAGTCAAAAATAACAGCATGTATTGAACCTTCAATTCGGTCCAACACTAGCAAAAAACAGGGCATATTATAAATATATCACATTTTTCTTATAGATGTTAAGATGCACATCACACACATGTATAAGTATTTAAAACTGAAGCACCTATATTTGATTTTGACTTTGTGTTCATGTATTAGTCTTTGATATTCATGGGAATCCCAGCGCACATCTGACCAGTGTGAGTGCGCTTCTATAAAAGAGTGCTTTACAATGACGTGAAGTCAGGTTGCTAGCAAGATAGATAGATAGTAGAAGATCTATAGTGAGAATTAGTCTGGTCCCTGTTAATTTGAGTTGGATTTGCAGGAGACAGTAAAAACGGACACAAATCTAAATCCAACTGCTTTGACATACAACCAATCAGAATCCAGGAGGCAGTCCCAACATATGCAGAATAAACTGCCTCTGGAGAAACACACTTAGAAAAACATACAACCAATCAGAGAAACGTCGCATTGCGTAAAGCCCATGCCATTTTAGACTATTCCAAATATATTTATGTTATGTTTATGTGTTGTTCAATGTTTAATTTAGCTGACCTCCCTAGAGATTTATAATATCACATCGTATCAAGTCAAGGTAAGGTTTTATTCGGCCCATGATACGGCTTCCATGATAAAATGCATTGTTTACATCCACCTGATTATGACATAAGTAATGCTTAAAGTAGCACGATGTAACTTTTAGCTCAAAAATATAAATTCTCCCTCTCATGTTGATGGGTCTTAGACATGAGATTGGTAAAATGATGCCTATCTCACTGACACAGTACCCTCAGCTGGACAGAAACCTTCAATTCAACTTTTCTGTCACCATGCAGGTGGCATATGGCGAGAGTGATGCGCTCCACCACAATAATAAAGAAAACAGACCAATACACTGGTCCCTAGCTGAATCATATTTGTACAAAATACAATAAAGTTAGTGTACTGTTTCAGAGGACATGTTTGTCTTAAATATCTCTACCGGTAAACAAACCCTCTTTGAAAAAAAGTTTGGACACCTATGCGCAACACTGATCTATTTTCTAACCAGTAGAAAGCTGCTGCAAATATTCTGTCTGACACTGTATAGAATTTCTACATTATTCCATGAGAGATTGTTGGTGAAATAGAGGTAAAGGCTAAGTTATCACAAGATGAAAGCTGCAAGCAACAGAAATAGTCAGATAAATGCAGAGGGCAGGCAGTAATAAGGAGAAAACCCCTGCCACAGTGATGCATCATGTGCTATTGTAACTTGGTTTTTATTACACTCTGATAGAGCGTCCAAATGTCCCTCGGCTGCAGACGTGACAGGACCCACTCTGGAGGAAATATATTCTGTATTATTGTGTCTCTGACCTGTAAAAGCCACTGCTCTATTTGGGAGCGTGATTTACAGAAGAAGAAGTCAAATTGAATTTCTCTCTGACTTCATAACCATGAAACAATACCACGGTGACGGGCCCATACGTCTGTTAGCTGCATCTAATAAATACAGGCTATAAGGAGGACTGGAGCCGAGTACACTTAGGTATATAAGACACATTCATCTGTAAGTGTGGCAGGTTTAGTGGTGGTAAAGTGGTTAGTGTAGATGTGTCCTCGGGGTTGTGAGGCTGTGGAGTTCTTCTTTAAAGCCTGAGCAGGGAGACGCTCAAGTGGCTTCTAAGGAGCTAATGTGAGAGTTCAAGTGTGCCCAGCTAATGGTTTAGATGTTAAGTCTTTTGACCAGAGAGGCTTTTGTTATTGGAGCTTTACCTCCTACACCTGTCAAACTCAAGGCCCAGGGGCCAAATGCGGCCCTTTGCAATGTTTTATGGGGCCCTCCAATGAATTGAGCAGGGGATATTTTTGCCACTAGGTTTTGTAGGATAAGCCAGTTTTTGCTAGAAAGATAAAAAAAAAAAAAACACTGTTCAAATCCATCAAAACTTGTCAAATCCGACTAAAACCTTTTCAAATCTGACAAAAACCTTTTCAAATCCAACTAAAACCTTTTCAAATCCAACAAAACTGTTCAAATCCAACAAAAACCTGTTCAAATCCAACAAAACTTGTCAAATCCTCCTAATACTTGTTAAAATCAAACTAAAACCTGTTAAAACCCAACAATACCTGTTCAAATCCAACAAAAACCTGTTCAAATCCAACAAAAACCTGTTCAAATCCAACTAAAACCTTTTCAAATCCAACAAAACCTGTTCAAATCCAACAAAACTGTTCAAATCCAACAAAAACATGTTCAAATCCAACAAAAAATGTTCAAATCTAACAAAACCTGTTCAAATCCAACAAAAACCTGTTCAAATTCAACTAAAACCTGTTCAAATCTAACAAAACCTGTTCAAATCTAACAAAACCTGTTCAAATCCAACTAAAACCTGTTCAAATCCAACTAAAACCTTTTCAAATCCAAACTAAAACCTGTTCAAATCCAACAAAACCTGTTCAAATCAAACAAAACCTGTTCAAATCCAACTAAAACCTTTTCAAATCCAACAAAACCTGTTCACATCCAACTAAAACCTGTTCAAATCCAACTAAAACCTTTTCAAATCCAACAAAACCTGTTCAAATCCAACTAAAACCTTTTCAAATCCAAACTAAAACCTGTTCAAATACATCTGAAACCTGCTCAAATTTAACTAAAACCTGTAAGGAAGAAAAATGATGTTAAAGATAACTTTTTTAAGACTCAAAGATTAAGCCCTCCATTCAAAATGTAATAAAAGTGTCACCATCTTCGCCCCGTGAAAGGTTTGTTATTAACTAGCGACCCCTCACTTTGAGTTGGACACCACTGCTCTAAGGTGTGATGGAAAATACTTCATAGTGATTTTTTTTTATGTATCCAATGGATCTAATAAAATGATCTAGATTCTTTGAGACTGGTAAATGTTAGTATTGAAGGATTGTATTGTGTGACACCCACAGAGAGGCTTACTGTAGTCTGTCTTACTGTGTGTGCAGTCATTGCAGTATCATTCTTGGCCCACTTTGATTCAGTTAGTGGCCGATTACCGCACAGGCAGGAAGAAAGTCAAACAAACTGCAGAGTCTCACACATTTGTGCTTCATAGATCCGCTGGATGTGGCCTTATACAGTATAAATATGCACAGTCACATGCTGGGGCCATAGACTTTTACAGCCATATTAGTCCAGCGCAGAAGAACATGCACCGCCGTATACAGGGCCTTTTGATTTTGTTTATACTATAGGCCAAAAATAAAAGTATTCCATGTTATGATATATATGTTTTGCAGGAGGATGTGGAAGAATGGGTGATGAATGGATGGGGCAGTAAAACAATACCGTATGTCGCCATGGTGACACATTACTTATCAAAAATATACATTAAATAATCCTGACGCTTATATGAGACACAAAGTAACTCTATGTAACATTAAACCTTTTGCAGAGCAGGTAACAGATAAAACACACAAACTTTTTTGGAGACAATTACTCATCTAGCATAAAAATATATATATATATAACCCACAGATGCATGACATGGAAAAAGTAGAGTTGAAGCAATTATTTTAAGTACAAGCCCAATTCTGAAAACATTAACTGTAAAATGTAAAAGTAAAAACACAATGATTTGCATATATCATAAAACTTTATTCACAATGGGACAGAAACAACAAAGTGAGACATTTTACCATTTCATTAAAAGTAATAGCTTATTTTGAATTTGACGGCAGCAACATATTTTAAATAGTTGAGACATGAGTAAGTGGAAAAGTAAGTGGGCTAAAATGGACTGAGGCAAAATGGAAAACTGTTAAAGGGTCAGATGAATCAAAAATTTTAATTCTTTTTGCGCAGATTGAGCTTTGTCCCTGATAATGTTGCTGGATGGTGTTCACATATATCATCTTATCTTAATAAAGCTTTAAATTACCTTTGTGGATGGCACTGAACTGTGTCAGTACAGTACTTGTGCACATTTGAACTTTCCATGTGCAGTTCAGCCGTTTCTAAAGCTTGTACTTAGAAATACATGCCATACCGTTTTATATAGCACATTTAAATGAAATATTACCCAGTTTTAAAGTTCTCTGTCAGGATAAAAATGTATATAAAGATGTACTTTATGGAGCTGGTGTGGCATTTACAAAAGATGAAATAGATGAATGGCCAAATATGTTCAAAGATGTATAATGAGTGCAGTCTGTGGTATGGAGCACATTCCAGGCATCAGTTAGAGCTTAACTATTACCTCAGACGCTTTGATTAACAACTAATTCACAGACAGAGTTTGCAGCATCAGAAGGTTTATATGTGATGTTTACAGAGACAATTAAACAGGGGGCTTTTTAACAAACCAATATAGAATAAATTAAGTGAAGACAAATATCAGATGTAAACAGTTAAAGAAGGTAGCCTCATGGGTTAGCAGCACATCTAAGGGTCCTGTCACAATACCTGCCCTGATTTGTGTTGCTTGTTTCAAGTCAGTTATGCTTTTTTCTTGAGCCACTGTCCCACTGTGAAATTTTAGCTGAAAATTTAATAATTTATTTTAAATTGATAGTCATAAATTGTAAATCAAAGATGACCGGTTTCCCAGTTGTATGACCAAAGACTGCCTGCGAAAAAATCATGGTAAAACCTGTATTAAATGGCTTTGTGCCTTTTTGAATGCCTTTTGAATGACGACGTTATGCTAACAATTTACCTTCTGTTCTCTCTTTTAAATAAACTTGTCCAGACTCCCTTCTGATTCACATCAGACGTCAGTCATTGGCATTTAGATACTCAATTCTAGCTTTAGTTCGTGCTTTTCAAATAATTTCAGGCCAGTCTTATGTGGTGAACAACAAATAATCCAATAATTGGTAATCCAATACTAAACTATATTTAGACAGTCCTTACACAAATGAATACTGGTTTAACTGTTGAGTCAGAAGGTTGTGTGTTTCAGCCACATTTCCAAACTCTTTTAACTTACACTTAGTGTTTACATACATTGTCTTTTCAGATTTTCTGAGAACCAGATGAATGCAGCATGAGTCTCTCCTTTCCCTGCACTTTCACTGCTCTATGACACATCAGAAGCTGACAGGAGAGCCTAGAGGATGTTCTGTACTCTTTAGAGAACACCCTATTTTACATATTTATTTTGCATATTCATTAAGGTACCATTTTACATATTTATTACGGCACTGGAGCAACAAAAAAAAAAAAAAAAAAATCAGTTTTGCACTAATCTTGTTCCTGTGAGAGTTGTACTATCTAGAGTTGCCTAATTTACTAAAGCTTTACCAATTCCAAGCTTTAGTAAATTAGGCTCTGAGTATTACTGTTAAAACTTTGCCCTTGACAAAGTCAGTTACATTTGTAACATTATTATGTAACACTAGTGTTTTCCCACAGTTACAGTGACCTAACACTAGCCTGCACAGATAGCCATTAATCCAGGGAGTGAAAGTAGCCAGAGGTCAGCCCCATTATCACGCCGTATCCCAGCTCGGAGTCGGGCTGCGCTCAGCGAACGCAGCAGATCCGACTCTTACACATATTAGGTAAACACATCGCTACCGTGTTTACGATCCTTCGCTAATGGGTCAGATAGTGTTTAGTGGACAGGACAGGTGCTATGCGGAAGGTTAAACAGGTTGCAGCGCAGGGCATAAACTGTTTGGGTCTGCGTTGCCTGTGGGCCGTACCCTTGATGCTCGGGAGATGCACATTTGTCCATTTTCAGGAGAAAAGTACAAACATTTCTTGGTAAAAGGTGAGCTGGTGTCAAGAGCCTATAAAGACATCAGCGGCTGTGGAAACGCTGCAAGAAAACATCAATCTGGTGGAAATACTTTTGCATTTGAAAAAAGAGAGGAAAGAATCAAAATAATTATCTAAATTATGAATTAGAACATTTAGCTTCTATTACATATCAAGACTGATTAGACTGCAATTAATTTCTCTTAATTCAACTCCACTAAATATATTTTTTTAAAGGAGCAACCCAGCTACACTTAACTTCAAACCTTGTTCAAGACATTTAAAAATCAGTTTTACTAAACTTTGCAGCATCATTTAATTAAAGAATACAATATGATCCATGTAAAGGACAATCCATCAGCTTTTATTGTTTAGCTTTAGGCTTTCTGACAGTGTGTGTACATGTTCTGATTTGTTTCTCCATACTCTCATGTACCGCACACTCAGAGCATGCACATACGTACGTGTGTTTACATTCTTGTTGAGGCAGAGTGATGGTCGTCCTGAGGAGGGAGAAGAGGAGTGCTCGCAGCTCGCAGCTCTCAGCCGGAAAAACAAACAGGCCTTTGGGACGCTCAGGAACATCCTGTCCACAGGTCTGTGTGGGTCAACACCAGCAGCTCCAGGCAGCATCGCTCTGTCTCTACTAACCGCATTAGGTCGAGGTAGTAGACATCACCAGAGCCTCAAGAGATTGGATAACAATTTGACAAGATTAATAAAAAAATTATGAAACATTTTGGAGCTCAAATGGTTGGGCTAAAAATAAAAGGAACCAGCATGTAAGTATGTCATAAAACTAAACAGCAGAAGCAGGCTGCTGTTCCCTAAAACTCTTCTCAAGGATGTAAGGATTGGCCCCAGAAAGAACTATTCTAAATCCTGGGTCTGGAGCAGTGTCACTGTGTAAAAGTGCATTAAACACGGTGCGTTAACTGCAGTTAGTAATAATGTGGAAGATGTTGTCAACAAGCCATAATAAATACAGTGCCGTGAAAAATGTTTGCCCCTTCCTTATTTCTTATTTTTTGCAAATTTGTCACACTAAAATGTTTCAGATCATCAAACAAAGATAACTCAAGGAAACACAAAATGCAGTTTTGAAGTCCTGAATTAATTTATTTATGGGAAAAAAACAACCAAACCTACCTAGCCCTATGTGACAAGGTGATTTTTAAAACATGAATTAACAGATGAGAAATAAAATAATTGACAGCTATCAGTCTGGAAAGGGTTAGAGAGCCATTTCTAAAGCTTTGGGACTCAATCCAAACAAGGTGAGAGCCATTATCCACAAATGGAGAAAATGAGAAATGGTGAACCTGACTGGCCAGCCTACCAAAATGCCCCATGGTGGTAGGGTGATGGTCTGGGGCTGCTTTGCTGCTTCAGGACCTGGACGACTTGCTGTGATTGATGGAACCATGAATTCTGCTCTCTAACAAAAAATCCTGAAGGAGAATGTCTGGCCACCAGTTCATGAACTCAAGCTGAAGAGCACTTGGGTTCTGCAGTAGGACAATGATCCAAAACACACCAACCAAGTTCTTCTCTGAATGGATTAAAAAAACAAAATGAAGGTTTTGGAGTGGCCTAGTCAAAGTCCGGACTCAAATCCGATTGAGATGTTGTTGCATGACCTAAAAAAGGCAGTTTATGCTCAAAAACCCTCTGATGTGGCTGAATTAAAACAATTCTGCAAAGAAGAAAGGGCCCAAATTCCTTCACAGCGACGTGGAAGACTCATTCCCTGTTTTCGCTTGATTGCATTTATTGCTGCTGAGGCTGGCACAACCAGTTATTAGCTTTAGGGGACTACCTTTTCACATTGGGCTAGGTAGGTTGGGTGGATATGTTTTTTTCCCTTAATAAATAAAATCATCACTTAAAAACTGCATTTTGTGTTGATTTGTGTTATCTTTGTCTAATATTTAAATTTGTTTGATGATCTGAAACATTTAAGTGTAAAAAATATATAGAAAAAAAAAAATAAAAATCAGGAAGGGGGCCAACATTATTATTATTAGTGTTAGTATTCATGGCTTGTATATTGTATTGTATATTTTTTCATTGGCAACACATGATTGCAGTTGGGTTGGTAATCAGTTCACACTACCCGAATGTGTACAGATTCAGCTTTAAATACAATTTAAACATTTATTTCAACAGGAGATCATTCCACAGCTAATTTGGACTTTTAAATACATGAATGTGGACTTGTGGCGCTGGAATTCCGGCTTCTGTTGTCATTTCAGGACCAGCTCAAGGGAGATAGATGCTTCTCCGCATATGGTCATCTGTGGCTGAGATTTGGTATTCTGTTTGGTTCAGTTATAGCTTCCATGGCTCAAGAGCAAAATGATGCTATGGCTATTAATGAGTCTGTTTCTGTCCCGTGGCTGGGAGTCAGTGATCCTTTCCTAGTAACATAAGAATGCTATTTGTGTAATTCACTAATGTAATCTGCATTCTTCTGCTTACATTCTGGGTCTAAAATAGAAACATTTATTACACAAACGGGGCCCCTGACGTGACTAATGGAGGCTAAGGTCCTGAGCAAACAGAGGCATCCTTGGCTTTGGCCCTCATAACAGCACACTTCCTGGTAGAGATGCATGCAGCATGAGTAAATAGCATGGTATACTCAAGTTCATAAGAAAGAATGGGACGTTTTTGCACATATGTTGCATTCTCCTAAACTCACAAGCTCCAGGCAGTTTTCATCTGGAGCTATAATTCTGTTGCAGGACATAACAGTGACCATTGAGCAGGTTAACAAGGCTGTGACACAGGACTCAACCCAGTAATTCTCTTAAACCGTCCTGAGGCTCAGGAACACAGGTGCACCTAAGCAGGTTTTCTTTTTTGTCAGACATATACATTTTGACGTTGTGTTATTCTGTGTTCTCCAAGAATTATATCCTTTTATTGGAAACTGAAAGAACACCCGACATTAGCTCCTTTTAAGGTTTTTGACATGATATTTGCTGTAGTGTCACCTACTCTGACTGGTTTCAGTAGATTTTTTGTGCCGACTGAAAGACTGAGGATCGCACACTTAACAACTGCACCAGATCAGGGATCACAGACTACAATATTTTTCAAACATCAGTTTCTCAATTTCATTTTATTTATATGGTCCAGTACCACAACAGTTGCCTCAAAGGCTGAACCGACTAAAACCAACTGAATACATCAAACTCAAACTCTCACAAGGGCAACAGTTTAAACAAACATTACAGTTGGTGGAGCAGAATACCATACTTGTTTTGATATTAGCTTGATAGCTTATGCAAAATTTAAGCTAACTGATTTACTAAACCACGGGTTTGCACCTCACACAGGTATAAAGTGTATGCATATATGATTTTTAATTCTGTGTCTTAATGTATTTTAGTACAAACATACAGAGCAGAAATCAAATTATTCCATTCAGCGTCTGCAATCCAAATGATCAAAGCTGCCAAGTGTAAGTGGGAGCTAAAACCATGACAAAATTGAACATGTTGGAGAGGTACATGTAAACCACTCAATCATGGAAGACTGCCATTGTTTTACAAACAAAGGCTACTATAAGGGAGATCCTAGTAAATCAGGCCCAGAGTCTGAAGTCAAATCAACAGTAATAAACAACATGGAAAATCAATATTTCAAATAACAAATAAGATTTATAAACAGTAGATAGCACATCTAATACATCATTGGTTTTCTGTAACTTGGTTAACCCTAGATGCTAACATTTAGAGGCTCATAAGTTAGACATACATTAAGATACAGTCGAAGCTTTCTGTCCAAATTCTGTGTTCATTTTGTCCATAGTTTGGTTGGTTTCCCAAAGCTTGTGGAAACGGCCCAAGAGAGCTGTACCAGTGGTGGCCAGAGAGGGCAGTGATGAGCTCTACTCTAAACTTAAAGCGGGAAACAATGGTTGAACTCTTTGATGAGTTACTGTGTGATTTGGTCAGAAGTTATAAACATCTTATTGACTTCAAATGGCACGCAGACTTTTGAAAATGTTGAAAACGTTAAACGTTCATCCAGTGTTGTTGTTCTTCTTGACCTGCTGAAATCTTTGACTCCATCTATCACTTCCTACAGGTGTTTAATATAACACCGAAGTTAACGTAGAAAAGTATAAAGGCTGAGACGATAACATTTGTAACGGACTAATCTGACAAACAATATTCTCAAAATTATTAACATCACACTTATATTTAACATCAAAGTCACAGTGTATTATCCTCAAAATGTCTGCTTCCTGGTTTTTGTTTTTTTTTACAAGCGAAGTGATCAATGATGCCCTCATATGAGAACTGCTTTCCCATCTCATGGTTGATGGTGATTATGGCAAGTCCAGCGAGCTGATCCTGTCCCATGGATGAACTAACAATGGGCTTCAGCTTTGAGAAGCTCTTCTCTGCTGAGGACACAGTCTCTAAAAGTGACAAACTCTAGAGCAGTCATATCATCAGAAGGCAAGCTTGATAAGTTTTTTTTTTATCTCCACAGCCAGCTCCTTTCCATCAATGCCACTTTTACCCCCAGTGCTTAAAAGTTTTTGTGCTTCTTTTTTGTCTTTTTTCTTTCAGAACAGCCTCCACATTAATTTCTTCACACATGTTTTTAGCAGAGGCCTGGGCTGAAGCAAAGCCAGTTTCTCTGTAAATAGTCAGAGATGTTTTTGCCTTAGTGAGGAGATCAACTGCCACATCAAGCTGCACTGTGGCAGATTGCAGGAGCTTGCTAATGTGGTTCACATGGTTTAGAATCTCATACCATACTACTCTGCAAATATGAAATTAGTATGATAAAACCTCTTCTGCCAAACTTTAGGCTTTAACCTTGGTCAGAAGATCTACCTCCATGCTTCCCTTATGTTAGAGGCCTAGTACGACACAGCCTCTATGCTGTTAATAAGGCTCTCCCACAATGTGTCACTCCAAGTCTTCAGTGCAACAGTCATTGTGTTCCTTCAAGATTGTCCATGTTTGAGGGGCTGATGGAAGAAGGCTGTACAGTTTCTAAAGACCTCTTAAGTAGCTGATGGCATCTGTTGAAGCTTTTAGTGAGTTTAGCGAATGTGCCCCACATGGTACAGTCCAAAATGATAGAATATTTGGACTGTTGAATCTCAGTCACCACTGTGTCCAACATTTTACCACGGCTTGAGCAATCACTTTGGATTATATTTCCGAGATAGCTGGAATCACTGAACTGCCCACTGCCCAGATGCTCAATGTGCTGCTTCATAACAGGATCAAATTTTGCAAGAAGCTCCACCTATTTTAAGATTATTATTTTGCTGGTGTAACATGTTTGATGAACCTCTCATTGCAAAATGTATCTCAGTTAGAGATTGTATGATGGAGATTAAGTGAGTCAGGACATCTCTTCAGTGCCTCTTAGCCTCAGCCTCCAATAGTGTCCTTTCAGCTTGGTCTATTGTCCTTCTGGTTTGTAAACGCAGCTTAAAATCTTTCCAGGTGCTAATGTGTGTTGTGTGCTCTGGGATTGCTTTCCTGACTGAAGTGTACCTATGTTTGTCCAGTTTGTCAGTCCCTCTGTGATTAATTTGTGTTACTTTTTGAAAAGAACCTGCATCAAAGGCAGTTAAAGACATTGTTTTGTTATTTTTTGAAGTTCCTTAGGTTACTAAGCAAAGTAGATCATAAGCACATATTCCTTTGTTATAATAGTAGTGATGTTACACTAATACAGAAATTCATAATCTGTTTTTATAGTAAACATTGTAGTGTAAATTTAAAGTATGAACCCAAAAGTTTTTACTTTTAAGAGGTTTCTGCATTTTATTTACACATTGTACTTAAAGTCATAAAATGAAGATAAATGATCCACTGCCACAAGAGTCCAAAATAATAATAGGCCGTATATTTATTAGTCACTTAAATAATCATTTGTGTTGTGATGTTTATTAAGCAGTAGCACAGTCTAATTAGAGACCAATAAAATAGACACTAAATTTATTAAATTAATCTGAAGTAATCCTAAAGTAATGGCAAATATCTGAAGTAATGACTCACATTGTTTGTTAGTCTAAATAAGGTCAAATATACATGACAAAGCAGTCAAGTAACGTAAGACAGAATGAAGTAGACAAATTCACAACTTATCACATTATTTGACGTCAGCTAGATTATTTTAATTCCTGTCATGATAACTGTCCAGTGCTGGTTCAGTCTTGGTTTAATTCTGTGATTATAACAGCAGCCCGGACTGCAGTACAAAGTTGTGTCATTCAGCTTTCACTCAGGGCCTAGGAGCTATATTTTTTGGATAAAATAAAGTTAAAGAGTTAGATAAACTCATTTATTTAGCTTAGCCAAGCATTTTGAACCTACCGGTTATCGTTGGTTTAGTGTCCTGCCTGTATACATAGCTGTCCTAGGAGTGCCAGTTAAAAAATATATTTTCCACAAATACGCTAGTAATTATGGAAAATGTATTGCAGTCCGGATCAAAGTTTCTTTAGTTCTGCCTGTTTGACACCAGTGATACAAAGCATATAAAAATTTTACTTAGTATTTATCTGCAGTAAACATAGCTGTAAACTCTCCCTTGTTTTGTGGAATGGTCTCTGGAGAAAAGGAAAACTGAGAGGGGTATGTTGTCAGCACAGCGCTCCAGATTTATCATTCATTTACATTCTCCCAAACACACACTCAGCACCAGTCTAAACACGGGACAGCCACAGCCATGTCCACAACATTTCTGTCACACAAGAATAAATGCGATCATAAAGAACATATGTATTTATAAGAGCAGCTATGTTAAACCAATGAAGGTAATCTGTTGCTAATGACAGTGATCAAAATGTTTATGTATCCACCGAGTATACACTGTACATTAAGTTTGTATTTAGGAGGGGTCCTGAGCTCCGAAACGTAGATAACCATCAAATAATTCATATTTCAAACGTTAATCTGTGGCAGCTGGGCGTACACACATTTTTTGGAAAGTTTTACTGTTTGTTCTTGTAGTGAGTGCAAGAAAACAACACTTAGAGTGTTGCTGAAATGTTTTATCACAAAACTATCCCTTCAGGTCTCGGTAACTCCTAAAGTTGACCTGATAAAACAAGTGTTCATATTCAAAAAATGTCATGTCAAAAAACACAGATTCAGTAAGCTGCACAATTTTAAATCAAAAAAATATATACATAAAATAACATGCTTGTTTTTTTCTTTCTTCTTTTGTGGAGGACGTGTGAATAAGCACTGTGATGTAGCCTCAGCCTGTGTGCTGTGCCGTTTTATTTTCTTGAACTCATTTTGTGAGTCTCATTTAAACAGTCCGTTTCCCATTTTTGTGCTGTGCAATGGTAACTCCCAATAAGTACACAATAATCTGTGTCCACATCTCTTCTGCAAGCCAATTCTGCATCCAGCAAACCATTTTAGAAACAATAGAAAATACAAGATCAGAGATTTACCTTTTGTATTATAACATATATTTTTAACTACCTGCACGTCTCTTGCAAATCTGCATCAGACTTTACTGAAGAATATTATCCTTTTCCCTTTTGTTGTACTGTTTTAAAGAAAGTGACGATTTGATAAAATGATTAACCGGTTAAAAAAAGAGAGAAGACGTAAAAGCCAGCTTAACTTTAAAAATTACATTTAAAGAAAACTTTAAGTTGAAAAAAGTTGACTAATGGAATTTCAATAGTAATCATTTCCCTATGTTTTTAGCTCATGTATTTATATTAGCGTAATGCTTCTGACTGGAGTATATCACAACTGTTGGTCCATGAAGTGAGGGGCTTCCATCTGATAGTTATGATAAACAGACGTGTGATCCAACGGCTGATAAAACTGTTGCTTTTTGCTAACATAAACATGCTGGAGCTCTCTTCGTGTGGACTGTACAGAGTCAAACAGAGGCCCCAGCAGCAGCCTCCAGAGTCAAGTCACTCCAGGCCCCTGTGTTTGGGGCCAATGAACTCCAGTGACTTTGTCAATGACGCTGGGCTTTAAACAGCCTGTGTGTGATACTGAGAGAGACCAGGAGCACTGTTACACACCAGGATTAGACAGTTGTCACAATATCAGGACGACACATCCAACCTCTGCCAAGTTTACAGCTTTGGTTCTTATTAGCTCACCTTAGTCCACTTTGCACTGATGGTGTGAATAATCATGCCTTCTGGTATTTGAAGTGTCAAAATAAAAAGTGAAAAGGCCGTCATCATTAATATTAATAGCTCCTCTGGTGAGCTGGCTGTAAAGGTGGAAAACTTTCAACTATTGTTTATACATGAGACTTTCTCCGAGCAGAGCTTATTTATTGCATTTATAGTGCATTCCTTTGGACAGCTCTACCTCACTCCTCTTTAGAATGTACAAAAACATGGTTAGTAGGTAACTGCTTTAAACACAAGGCTGCAACCTCAAATATTGAGTCCATAAGTTACAGGAAAATGTCACAGCTCCATCAATTTAATGTTCAGAAAGCTGAGAACAAACTGGAAAATGTTTAATGTTTACTGCAGTAAAATACATCCAGCCAAAAGGCTATATTTACTCTCTTTATATTAAATTTTGACAATGCTTCCAAGTTTCTAAAAGTCTGCTTCATATACAGTTAATATCTTAAATAGAGATGTGACTTTTGAGCACTTCAATGACATTATTGTTTACACAGCAGACCTCTTCTGGACCCAGCAGAGTGGAAACACGCCTCTTCAGAGGTTACCTGTCGGCTGACTAGATGTCCCACTTTGTGAGGGACTGCACAACAGAAATCACGCATCCCGCAAATTGAGTCTATGTCCCGCATTTCGATTGCCTGTAGATATTCAAGATGCTTTATGTCCAGCAGTAACAAGGTAGAAAAGACCATCAATGTGGGCTGCCAGTCAATCAGCTTTATTCAAGTGGAGTGTGCCGTTTGATTGACAGGTCCAGCTCTGAGCAGGTCAACCTGTCAGTGACTCTGCTACTGACAACAGCTCATGGTCCAGAGTGAAAAGCCTCCAATTGCAAAACAGAATTTCTCTTATTTTGAAGAAAACACTGAAACTACGGCTAAAAAAGGACCTGAAGCTACCATAAGGACTGGAAAAAGACTATTCTTAGGTAAGACCTAAGTGTGAGGAGACTCTCTGTGGGCTATGTCAGAGGGAATTTTCCGTTCCCAGTGTCCATTTGTCTAATAATAATAATAACATGTTGGATAACACAGCTCTATAAGGTGTCTGGCTTTGTCCTGCATAAATAGGCTTGTTGTCCCACATTTGGTTTGTAATGATCTGGTAACCGTACATAACCGTACCAAACCATCCAGTACTGACCTGTACCGTACCACCCAGTGGTATTGAGGCTAATCTGATTCATCTCCACATGGTTTCATAGACAAGAGCATATCTTCAGGGAAACTGTAGCTGTTCTATGATGGTGAGTGTACATCTATCTATTTTGTGCAAATTTATTTCTTAATTTCTGGCTTGATGATGATCAGGAAGAACCTCAGTATCAACAAGCAGCAGCAAACATCTTATCACAAACATAAGAGAGGAAAATGCAGGCCTGACTCTGTGAATAGGTGAATAGGCCAGTGTTTTGTCAGTAGAAAGTGGCCACTGCCCTACGGTTCAAGGATGGTCCATAGGTAAGTTTCAACAATACAAACAGAATGCTAAGTGCAGAATGCTAAGTGCATGATGCTAGTGGAAGAGAAACAGGTAAAAGGGCACTTTTATAGTCTGCTGGCTTGTGTGATTGATACTGGACTTGGGTAGTCCTATTTTTAGGGTAATTTAGTTTTAGTCATCTTTTGAGGGTTACATCAAGCTTACAAACCTCTTAATTGAAAATGTCTAATTGGGTTTTGCATTGAGTTGCTAATAAGCTATGATCAGCAAAAATTATTCATATTTGCTTAGAATGTGAATAGATTTGATGTAAAACCAAGCATATGATCCAGACAATTCTAAGCTGTGACAAATCATTATTTCCCCAATAATGCTAAAAACAAAGTTAGTCACTAGTTTAGTGACAGCTTTTAAGTGAAAGAGCAGTATCTGTGTAAACTGTTCAGAGTAAGGTCTGTAGTCTGTCCAGAGCAGAACAGACAGATTTCTGGAAAGGCAGCTTACTTATTAGCGTCAGTGCAATTTTTCAGTGACATCAAAACTACAAACAAAATTCCACTCCCTTTCTGTTTTAATTGTAGAATCTCAGAAATGAGTACCCTGATTCAAAAACCTGAATTCCGTCAGAGTCTGGTTGCTTACTTTTGACACTTCTTGGTTGGTTTTTGCTCTATTTATTAGACATATACTGACATTTAAACTGCAGCAAAGTTAAGTCTAAGATGTGATTTATGAGGTGTTAAATGTGTTAACTGTCATCGGTTTACATATTTACTACATGAAGTCTTCTGAGACCCACTCATTTTTCATTCAGTACACACTATTATTTTATCTTGCACAGCAGCTGGGTTCACACAAGATTTATGAGTTCACAATTCCTAATGTAACTTATTAATATCTGGACTAGATCTAGTGCAGCTCACCTTGTTTTGAGTTAACAACATACAATAATAGCTAGTAATCTAGTCTAACTTTATTCAAATACAGTAACTCCTAAAACTCAATATGACGGCAAAAGAATTTACGATCTTCTCGGAATAAACCCATTGTTGCCGTTACACTGGATTATTCAACTGTAATGACTCCAAAATGTTTTAAATGAATGTAAATCTGTGCAGTACAAAAATCTCAGCAACATATTGTTACTTATCTCCCAGATGAACTGAGGCCTGTAATTTCACTGCACTTTTGACCCTGGTTCAAAAGTCTTCCTTTGAGTAGCTCCACTAAACTGTCTCAGAGCTGGATTCACCAGAGTTTGAGAAATGCCTGAGATAAAATACTGATAAAAACCACCACACTTTCTGCATCCCTTTGGTATCCCCCTGCAAACATCTTCCCAACATAAACACTATTAATTATGTGTCCATTTCTGTCCAAGGTCCAGCCTCATGGACGAGCTGTTTGTCAGCACCACTTTTGCTTCTGGGGTCTTCTACTTGGAAACAGGAAGACTCTTTTTGAACTAGACCTCAGTGTGTCCGAGAACATGACCCTGGCTAAACTCAACAAGACAGAGGACGTGTCAACCCTCAGTAATCGCTGCAATTGTTAAAGAAGGTGGGGCTCGGTTCCACATTCTTTTCCTGGAAGGATTACAGGCGGAAGATTCACCAAAGGGCTTCACGTTACATAATGTAGAGAGCGATTTTTTCCCCCAAAAAAGATTAGATTCAATTGAGGCTCATGTTCACAGAGATTGAGATGTACAATGGTGTTAGATGTTGGCTGTTAATTTAGCTAAAAGCCTCAGCTTAAAGCGCTGTACTGCTTGTCCCTGACTGTCAGTGTTTGAGTGGAAAATAACTGAATTCAAACAGGAGAAAAAAATACTCATGAAAAGCCCTTGATGACTGAGGTAGTCGCTTAAGGTCAGTCCTAGTTCTGTTTACTTGCTCTCACTCTTAGTTTGATGACGTTGAACCTCTGCGCTCAGTGTCCACCCTGCCCCCTACTGGACTACTGGGGCAGTCTTCAGTGAGTAACATAAAGCAGAGGAACACTGAGTTACATCACACACAATTACATCATTTGCACAATGTAAAAATGGTCAAAGGACATGCATTTCTCATTCATGGCTCCCTTGAACGATCATAGACTCGAATAAATATAAATAAATACAATGAATCTAAACAAAAAATGTATTTCCTTAACGCATGTTTATCTTTGATGAGTATTGATGAGCACTAAATGGACAACAGCCAACAGTCTACACAAGGGTAGACCTCCATAACAAGTCTTTATATTTCTACTGAATATCTTTATAGTACGCTACATACAGACTATTTTTTCAGGTGCTCCCTTCAAGGGTTGGCACAGCAAATCATCTAGTGGTTCACATAGTTAGTCTGGTATTGTTTTTACGCCAGGATGCCCTTCCTGATGCAACCCTCTCCATTTCTCTGGGTTTGTAGATGCCTATGTATGTATGCTAACAACCCAAACTTGACCAGACTCCATTCTTCTACTTGACAGGGCCCATATCCATGTATTTGAGTGATTAGCTTGAAGGTGGCACATTCTACATTGTTACTATATACACTATAGACGTTGTCATCAGATATGCAGCCTGGTTGCTTTGTTTATAGGTATGGTTTTGAACACTCACATTTGAATGAAGTTTTGTGTTTTTGACTTAGTGGATTGGACAATACATAAACATCTGAACCTTTCATTTGGATAAAAAAAATCACTTCAAGATCACCACAGACAAGCTGCTGTTTTTTCAAGCAACAGCAATAGAGAAACTGCATTTTTTTGTCCACTAGTGCCACTGCCCAATTTAATTTATTCTGAATTATTAAGAAAAATACTAATACATTACATAAAACTGTGTAGAGCTTAGTTGAGCATCAGACCAATGTGATCCTATAATTATTTCTTATCCTCTTGATAAACATTGCACTACCAATATTTAACTGCATTTCATTTTGCTTTCCTTTTCTTTGTTTATCTTTTTGTTCTTTGTGCTGTTTCTCTGTGTAAGCAGGTGTGGCCAGAGCTGGAACAGACACTTTGGCCTAATCCCAATTCTGTAATTTATAACTTCCCATATATTATTACCTATATATATATATTCCTATGCCTTCTTGGCCGTCCAAAGTATATATAAGATGTATAATAAGATCTATAATAACATAAGGTTTATAAAATATACCATGTAATAACAAATCTTTGTAATATAGGCTGTACAATATATTATCGTTCATAATGTATAATGTAATATATAACATTTACGATAAGGATTAATATTATATCTGTGCCATTATTGTGTCATTATTATACAGTGGGTGAAATGTTTTTTGAGTCACAGACACAAGACACAACCACCAAAAACCAAAAGGACTGTTCGTTTATGTTATATCATTTCACATTGAAAGTTAGCGGTGTTATGCATTAGCTAATAAAAAGTTCTGCAAATAGGACTGTGACCTGTTGATGTGACGCTAATTTTAGCAAACAGCAATTTTTCAGAGACTTTCTGAGGAGAAAAAAAATAGTACAAGTTTAAGATTAAAGAAACATTTAACAGGACATCATCATTTTAAATGTTTTTTGATCAAATTTGTTACATTTTGCACCTCTCTCACTGCCACAAATGTATCTATCGTGCAAATTTATCTTACCCCTTCAACTCAAGTGTGTTTGGAGGGGTTTGCAGCCCTCACCCTTCATCCAAATGTGGCTTGGGCCCGTTCATCTCTCTTGAACACGCAAAAGGAAATGGGGTAGAATTGGGACTGGGCCTTTCTCTGTTCTATTAGCAACCATTTTTCCAATGTTGACCAAAAGCCAATCGAAGCACCCTTTCCAATAATAATTTGCCAATCCCATTAGATAAAATACTGTTGAATTTGAATAAAACCTAGTCAATTTCCACCTTCTGATGACACGGAACGTAAACCCACAAGGATATAATAATGACATATGTAGCAGCATCTTCTGCAGCCTCCAGAAGGGGTCAGTGTTGTATCTGTTATTAGACTGCTCCCCTCTGATGCTGATGGGCCTCTGTTTGATGGACAGCACAAGTTTCCTGAAGATTACTGTGAGCGCAGCACCTCAGATTGTCAGCGCTGAGGATTCTTCTAAAAATAAAACATATCTCCCCATCCTCTGCCCTTCATTTCTGACTTTTGAATTAGCGACACTTGATTGTGCTCTAATTAACGTCTTAATGAGCAATTACACATTGATTCAGAAAGTTATTAAGACAATGTCATCAGAGGCACACTGTGAGTTTACAGAAGCCACAGCGTTAAGTCCTTCCCTGCTGTTTGATTTTTAATAATTACAATAAAGCAGCAGTGGCACATGCACTGAAACGCTGCAGGCCTGATCTGAAATGAGTTCAAGCAGTGATAAACAAACGGTAATTATTCTGTTCAGCACTTTGACATTTGCTGTTGAAAAAATGACAAAAAAATCTATTTATGTAGTTATGCATGTCATTCAAGTGTTTTGAATGCAGAGCCTATTCTAGAGAATGTTATGACCTCTGGGACTTGTTAAGGTCAATATTCAAAAAAATCTTTTTTTAAATTTTATTTTAATTAAATATCTAGGAATATATAATATAACTGCTGCAAGTCTGACCTGGGTCTGAGCACAG
Source organism: Rhyacichthys aspro (assembly GCA_036850595.1). Lineage (NCBI taxonomy): Eukaryota > Metazoa > Chordata > Actinopteri > Gobiiformes > Rhyacichthyidae > Rhyacichthys > Rhyacichthys aspro. The sequence continues at coordinate 17,166,393 of CM072166.1, read as the reverse complement.
TTTATTGTTGTTGCCAACCTGGATTTATGTAATTTTGTTTAATAGACGCTAGGACTGATTTATTGTTTTGGCAACAATCACAATTCTTGGTAAAATGGTAAATCTAGAACAACAAGGCTAAAACACAGCTCCTTTTCAGAGGGTGTAAGACTGAAGAACTACACATATCTAAGCAATGCATTTTGTTTACTCATGCCTTACATATTCCATACTATAACTGTTTCAGACTATTACCGTCCCTGTGGTAACAGGTCTAGGGTGTGAAAGGGACGCATAACCTAAATGATGGACAACGGAATGAAACAATGATTTATTTAACACAAAATGTTCTCACAAAATAACCAAAAAGGAGAGATGGGGAGCCCAGAAATGAAGGAGGGAATAACTGAATGAAAGAGCTGATTCTCCCCACTCTGAACTAAAACTATAACTAAAGAGGAAGAGACGATGTGGTGTGTGTGGCTTGTCGGGTCTGCAGCCGGCAGTTTCCGTCAGCTGAGGCTTTATAGGCTTGCCTCTCGAGCCTGGCCAATCTGGAGCAACAAAACAAAAGAAAGCCAATTGAAATAGGAGAGTACATTGGTTTCCACATGAGGCGTGTGTAACACAACATTTTACATGCCAAAATAACAGAGACAAAATTTAGTAGCTCCAGTGTAAGTCCAGAGAGTGTATCTTTATATTGCTGAATACAATTAAATGTATGATGTGCAATGCTATGCAGAATAATAAGTTCATCCATACATTCCTTTCCTACTCCTCAATCTGTTGAGGGTCATGGGGGTCTGGAGCCTAATTTCTGCAGCTTTGAGTCTGACAATCACCTGTTAGTTGCAGGGCTAACAGTTGGAAACATACACTGACACACACCCACTAGGGGCAATTAATTCACCAACTTGTGCATGTCTTTGGACTATGGGAAGAAGCATGGCGAGGACATGAAGACTCAAGACTCAAGACTCTGGCCTGAGATTGAACCCATGACCTTCGTGATATGAGGTAGGCATGCTTACCTTTAAAGTCATAGCATTTATGTCAATATTCAAGATGTTTTCCTGACTGAGCAGCCCTACACATAAGCACACCAATATAAGAATAACACAAACTATTAGCAGCAGTTTTGTCAAAAAAAACCCCAAAAAAACAACTCAGAGATAATGAAAATGTGCCATGTGTCATAGAGTACTATTCCAAAATGCTCATAGTTCATCACAAACATGTTACCAGATTTTTTAAGTGTTGAAAGTGAATAAAAATGTGCAATGACCCATATCTTGGTGATAACCCACAGTTTGGAAAAGAAGCACAACAACCAGAACAGACTTAAAAACTGGTCTATTGCCTTTATATATTGTCCTTGATATGTTATTTGTCACCAAATGCTCTCTCTGGCCTTAATCCCCTCACAACAGAGGCATGACCCAGTGAATACACCGTATCGAAAAGTTCACCTCAAAGATCAACTCTTATAACAGGCGTGTGTGGCTGCTGTGGCCAGAACACATTGATACAAGGTCAGAGGTTGACAGTGGATAAATAAAGCGCGCGAGGTGAGCTCGGGGCCGATGAGGTGTCACTCCGCTGCATTGAAGAAGTGTAATTACTTGATCTCCGGGCGGCTGCAGGGTAATGAAAGAAAGAGTGATAGATGATGAAGGAAAGGGGCCAGAGCCGGGAAGATGGGGTTGTCATAGAAAAAACTGAGAATCTGGGAGCTTAAAGCTGAAGTAAGCTGTATAACATACAAGTAAAGCTAGTGTTGGTATTTTTTATTGCTCAATACGTCATAAGTTCTCAAAAAAATACAGTTATATACGTAAGATTAAACAGAAATCAGTGTTAGAAGCTGTGGGGTGCCTTAGGGAAGTCGTCTTGGGTCGTTGCTGTACACCACTTTAATTAATGATCTTCTTCTTATGTTAAATGTGAAGTGTAGTTTTTGCAATCCTCAGGGGGTAAAAGTGCAGACTGTCATTTCAAATCACAAGTCTCTATCCTTCAGCGCCTATGGAAAATAATATGGTATGAATATAATAATATGGTAGCTCAGCAGATACATTATCATTGTCGGAAAAGAAACACAGTGGAACATATCAGATGGTGTAGAAACAATCAGTTTAAATAATAAATGTCTTATCTTTTTGTTCAAGAATGTGTGCTCAAAAATAAACAGGAGTAAGCTTCTTCTTTATTAGTCAGTTTGTCCCTTCTGGGCACCTGTAGAACCAAGAAAATGAAGAAACAGAACTTTACGTGCGTGCAGATGAATCCACAAAGTATATGTCAACACAAATAGCAAATTAATGAAACACCAAAAAAAAGAGAGAAGTGCAATTAGTGGTTAAGTGGTTTTGCACAATTCATACATTTGCAAATGATCTGGGCCAGTTAAAACATACTATGAAGTTAAATCCTTTATTAAATATTTGTTTTTCATTGAACAGGTTTGTGAAACCAAATTTTTGGGCATCACCCAAGACGGAGCAGTCTCATAAGGAAAACACTTACAAAAGAAAATTATGTATATGTAATTAGAAGAAGGCTTAAGGACAAGGTGAGACAGCTTGAACAATGTCCCGTCTTTAGTTCACATTTTGAAATATCACATTAGAAAACTGTAAAGAAAACAACAAAAATCAAAACTAAAAAAAATTTACAAAAAAACCCTCCCAAACGATGCAAAGACATCAAACTGAGAAATCATATTGTGAAAAAAACCAAGCATGGATGTCTTTATTTTATTCTTAATAGCTCTCATTCTTTCTTTGAATATGTTTATCACAAGAACAATGTATTTTTACTTTTGATTCTCATTTCATCTGTTTTAAAATTCTCTTTGGTCCAGTGCAGACCTCCAGGTCTTTTTAACTCTCTGTTGAAACCACAGTTGGGCGTCAAAAGTGGAAAGTGACCCGACCCACATTGTATTGTTCCTGTAGAAACAAGGCTTAAGCTCAGTGTATGTATCAAATGGTTTAACTTGCTGTGGCCTAATCACGACAATGGCATGTTGCATGTTCGATATCCGATGCACAGAATAACTTAATCCAAATATTACTTTACAAAAATCCACGAACACACAGTAATACAAGTCTGTTTTAACAAATACCAGAACGGAAGACGCAACGCTGAAGTCTACTGAGCAACAAAGCAGATGAGCCAAATAAATCCTGTCACAAATTAATTTCCTGTCCCTGAAATCACAGTGATTACAGGTGTCTGCCCCTCCATTATCCTTTCAATCATCAGCCACAACGGGTGAAGGGGAAATGAAATCAGAGAGCATTGTGCTGCCGACGAGTGTGTGACTCACCAAGGTACGAGCGGAAACTGGGTCAGAGCTTCACTCAGCACGGAGCTTTTTGTAAATCTATCTGTGAAATTATTCTCTTTTTTTCATAGTGATATCGGTAGATTTGGGAATTAAATGCAACAAATATGGTAGAGTCTGGCTTCACTTGAATTTTATTAAAGTCAACAACATTGTATAACTTTTTAATCTCATATATTAAGGCTCAAACTATTCATTCATTCATTTTCTACCGCTTGGTCCCTTTGGGGTCGTGGGTGGCTAGAGCCTATCCCAGCAGCTTTGGGCCTTAGGCGGGGTACAATCTGGGTAGTGGCCAGTTTGTCGCAGAGCTGACACTTATAGATGAACATTGACAGACAACCATTCACTCATTCATTCACTAGGGATACTTTAGAGTTGCCAATTGACCTATACATGCACGTCTCTTTCTACACAAAATAATAATGATGCATGTATAAACAGATAGGCCTACACATGTCTTTATTAGTAGAGAAGATGCTACATGCTTGTTGCTCACAAGCAAGGTTTGTGAGGCAAGTGGACGGCAGACAAAAATGGACCCCAGACAAGTAAATATTTATTTATTTATTTATTGGTTTATTTGGCAGGGAAAAATGTGGGCATTTCCCTGATGCTCACAGGTACTGAGTTCCACTTATGGGCAGCTCTAAAAGAAAAGATAACTGACCAAATGCACGCCTGCTGAGTGGAACAATGTAGTCTTCTCTTTCTGCACCTCTTGTGTTACTGTGTGCCCCAGTTCTAATATACAAATGGTGAGAGAGAATCAAACTCAACAAATGCTGCATTTATGTGGCCTTAGTATGAAGCATTAAGCCTTAAGAGAAAATGATGTTAAACCTTACTTGTTCATACTCTATATACTCTATCTATACTATGAATACAGCAACCATCGCTTGAGTTATAAATTTCATCGGTAGCAATCTTGAGTAAAAAAACACAACAAACTAAGAAAAATGGGCTCTTTAATTGGCAATGACACCTTCTGAAAGCACATGAACACATCATAAGCTATGGCAGACTAACTTGTTTAAAACTTTTATGACGAAAAAGAAAAAAAAAACAGCTGTGTCTGACCTTCAACCTGCAGCAATCGTCTGAAAATGAATCTTATGATCCAGGTGTTTTATTATGATGTAGAGTAACATGAACAACTGCCCCCCCAATCAGAGTGAGGCGTTTACATGCAGTTCAATGTACTGTTCAACAAGCAAGTGGGTCCAAGTCTCTTATGGGTGCAGTTTATTAGTAGGTCAAGGAGTGTGGTGTTAAAAAAAAAAAAAAAAAAAAATCTCGAGAAATATTGTTAAAATTTACATATAGCTATATAGTTTTTAAATGTAGACATGCATTTTAAAATGCAGTCCAGTGGCTGTAGTCCACTAATGCAAGCTCTGTGTCCACCTGACCTTATTGTCTCTCTTTCAGTTGGCGCTAAATGCAGTTTCTTCTTTTAACTGGCTCCAAACAAGAGAACATCTCTCACTTTTAGCTTTGCTCCACTAGCTCTCAGTGTGGTTTTAGATTAGGTTTAAAATTATTTTATTCACATATGTCATGATGATCCTGTCTTTTCTTACAATCTACTCTCTTCTCCTCCTCACCTTGTGTTTTATTTACGCATATTCTACTTAACCTGGGTGGAGCCGTCCAGTTTTTCACACGTCTGCTGACTATGACCCTGGTTCAACTCCCACTCATCACCAGTTCCAGGTCGTCATACCTCCTACTGTGATAACAAGTCTGCGGCTTCTTTTTAAGAATATTTTCAGTTATAAAATTTCCACTTAGAGATTTGGACTCCTTGTTATGTGTGCTTTTTGTTCACCTTCTTTCACCAATCTCCGGCAATTTACCACCACCCAGCTCCTCCAATCCAGGCAGCTCCACTTCCTCCACTCGACTCAACACTTACCCTCGTCAGCCTTCAAAGATAAAGCATTAAACTACCTTACCTGTAACCTACATCCTTTTAAAGTCACTGCTCTACCTTCTCTACGTACCTCACTGAATACATTTCCTTGACTGATACAAGGTGACATTTGTTTAAACACCAAATACATATTTCATGCAGATTTCTAACCTCTGTACATCACATAAGGTTTTTTTTATACTTGTGAAAAAAAACACTTGTAATGTAACTGTTTATCACAAGAAGCAGACAAGCTTCACTGGAGAAAACATTACATTCCAAGGGGATTTTACTTTTTCAGTTGCTGCTAAAAAACTCTGGAACATGTTTCCTTTAGAGATAAGACAGCCTCATTGCTGCCTGTTTTATATCACTTCTTAAAAGTTCCCTGCTCTCACAAACACAAGGTGAACTATTAAGTGTTTCTGTGCTTCTAATGTGAATTGTTAGTTGGGTTTTTAAAAAAAAATTTTTTTAGCATTAAACATTTTAACTGAGATTAAAAAAAAAAAGAAAAAGAAAGAATCGGACACAGAACACAGCCAAACACAAGAACACATTGTGACTAACAATCAAAAGAGAGAAACTTTACACAAACAGAAAAAAGGGCACATATATATATATATTTATATATATATATATATATATATATATATATATATACACACACAGTTGTACCTCACTATAACGCAGTTAGTGTAATTTTGCATGCTTTTTTTTTTTTTTTTTTACAGCGTATGAATGCGCATTGTGTTCTGCGTCCTGATTGGCTAAGGCACTGTAGACCATTGTCAATCAATCTCCTCCGTGTCTCCTGTACAGTACAGAATACATTCGGCTTGTCAAATTTACATAAATGTTCGATCACTAACAGTGTGACTCTGAAGTGCTGTATGTTTGCAAGTTTTCTCCCCGACAAAACCCACAATGTTGATGAAACGTTCAACACCGACAAAGGCACCTGCGGTCGCACCCAAAAGGCAGAGGAAGATGCTAAGGTTTGAACTTTGAGAGTGTTTAAACAAGAGAGAAATGTGAGAAAATGTTAATGCCTGTCTGAGAAAAGTGTATAAAGTGTGTGGTGAGGGGTTTTACAGCCTTAAGACATACATAATAATTGTAAAAAATAAAGCTGACTACTTCGCAGATTTGCGGGTTATTTTTGGAACGTAACCCCCGCGATAAACGAGGGACCACTGTATGTGTGTGTATATATATATATATATATATATATATATATATATATATACTCACTATATTTATATACTTATATTTACACATACCTAGGCATACATATACATACATACCTGCTACCCCTCCTAGAACCGCCACCTTAACGTGGTGGAGGGGTTTGTGTACCCGAATGATCCTAGGAGCTATGTTGTCCGGGGCTACATGCCCCTTCGTAGGGTCTCCCAAGGCAAACAGGTCCTAGGTGACGGGTCAGACTAAGTGCGGTTCAGAAGGCCCCCTATGATGAGCGAAAGAACAAGGACAGTGACGTCGCCCGGTATGGCGCAGCCGGGGCCCCACCCTGGAGCCAGGCCCGGGGTTGGGGCTCGAATGCGGCGCCTGGTGGCCGGGCCTCCCCACGGGGCCCGGCCGGGCTCAGCCCGAAGGAGCGACGTGGGTCCGACCTCCCGTGGGCTCACCACCTGCAGGAGGAACCGTAAGGGGCCGGTGCAATGTGTATCGGGCAGTGGTCGAAGGCGGGCGCCTCGACGACCCGATCTCTGGATACAGAAGCTAGCTCTAGGGACATGGAATGTCACCTCGCTGGGGGGGAAGGAGCCTGAGCTTGTGCGGGAGGCTGAGAGGTACCGACTAGAGATAGTCGGGCTCACCTCCACGCACAGCTTGGGTTCTGGAACCCAAAACCTCGAGAGGGCTGGACTCTCCACTACTCTGGAGTTGCCCGCGGTGAGAGGCGGCGAGCTGGTGTGGGCTTGCTCATAGCCCCCAGCTCAGCCGCTGTGTGTTGGAGTTTACCCCGGTGAGCGAGAGGGTCGCCTCCCTGCGCCTTCGGGTTGGGGAGAGGTCTCTCACTGTCGTTTGTGCTTACGGGCCGAACGGCAGTGCAGAGTACCAGGCCTTCTTGGAGTCCCTGGGAGGGGTGCTGGAAGGCGCTCCGACTGGGGACTCCATTGTTCTACTGGGGGACTTCAACGCCCACGTGGGTAGCGACAGTGACACCTGGAGGGGCGTGATTGGGAGGAACGGCCCCCGATCTGAACCCGAGTGGTGTTCTGTTGTTGGACTTCTGTGCTAGTCACAGTTTGTCCATAACGAACACCATGTTCAAGCATAAGGGTGTCCATCAGTGCACGTGGCACCAGGACACCCTAGGCCGGAGGTCGATGATCGACTTTGTAGTCGTTTCATCTGACCTTCGGCCGTATGTCTTGGACACTCGGGTGAAGAGAGGCGGAGCTGTCAACTGATCACCACCTGGTGGTGAGTTGGATCCGATGGCGGGGAGGAAGTCGGAAAGACTTGGCAGGCCCAAACGTACTGTGAGGGTCTGCTGGGAACGTCTGGCTGAGTCCCCTGTCAGAGAGGTCTTCAACTCCCACCTCCGGCAGAACTTCAACCAGATCCCGGGGAGGTTGGAGACATTGAGTCGAGTGGACCATGTTCTCCACCTCCATTGTCGGCGCGGCTGCTCGAAGCTGTGGACGTAAGGTCTCCGGTGCCTGTCGTGGCGGCAATCCCCGAACCCGGTGGTGGACACCGGAAGTAAGGGATGCCGTCAAGCTGAAGAAGGAGTCCTATCGGGCCTGGTTGGCTCGCGGGACTCCTGAGGCAGCCGATGGGTACCGGCAGGCCAAGCGGACTACGGCTCGGGTAGTTGTGCAGGCAAAAACTCGGGTCTGGGAGGAGTTTGGTGAGGCCATGGAGAAAGACTATCGGTCGGCCTCGAAGAGATTCTGGCAAACCGTTCGGCGCCTCAGAAGGGGAAACACTGCTCCACTAACACTGTTTACAGTGGAGGTGGGCAGTTGTTGACCTCGACTGGGGACATCGTCGGACGGTGGAAGGAATACCGAGGATCTCCTCAACCCCACCGACACGTCTTCCTTTGAGGAAGCAGAGGCTGAGGGCTCGGAGGTGGACTCGTCCATCACCCAAGCTGAAGTCACCGAGGTAGTTAAAAGCTTCTCGGTGGCAAGGCGCCGGGGTGGATGAGATCCGCCCTGAGTTCCTCAAGTCTCTGGATGTTGTAGGGCTGTCCTGGCTGACACGCCTCTGCAACATCGCGTGGAGGTCGGGGCAGTGCCCCTGGACTGGCAGACCGGGGTGGTGGTCCCTCTTTTTAAAGGGGACCGGAGGGTGTGTTCCAACTACAGGGGGATCACACTCCTCAGCCTCCCGGGAAAGTCTATGCCAGGGTACTGGAGAGGAGAATCCGGCCGATAGTTGAACCTCGGATTCAGGAGGAACAATGCGGTTTTCGTCCTGGTCGTGGAACACTGGACCAGCTCTATACCCTCTCCAGGGTGCTGGAGGGTTCATGGGAGTTTGCCCAACCAGTCCACATGTGTTTTGTGGATCTGGAGAAGGCATTCGACCGTGTCCCTCGCGGCATCCTGTGGGGGTGCTCTGGGAGTATGGGGTCCGGGGCCCTCTGCTGAGGGCTGTCCGGTCCCTGTACGACCGGGGCAGGAGCTTGGTTCGCATTGCCGGCAGTAAGTCAGACCTGTTCCCGGTGCATGTTGGACTCCGCCAGGGCTGCCCTATGTCACCGGTCCTGTTCATAATTTTTATGGACAGGATTTCTAAGCGCAGTCAGGGGCTGGAGGTTCGGTTTGGGGACCACGGGATCTCATCTCTGCTTTTTGCGGATGATGTGGTCCTGTTGGCTCCATCAGACCAGGACCTTCAGCATGCACTGGGACGGTTTGCAGCCGAGTGTGAAGCGGCCGGGATGAGAATCAGCACCTCCAAGTCCGAGGCCATGGTTCTCAGCCGGAAAAGGGTGGCTTGGCCCCTTCAGGTCAGTGGAGAGGTCCTGCCTCAAGTGGAGGAGTTCAAGTATCTTGGGGTCTTGTTCACGAGTGAGGGAAGGATGGAACGAGAGATTGACAGACGGATCGGTGCAGCTTCTGCAGTCATGCGGTCGTTGTACCGGTCTGTCGTGGTAAAGAAGGAGCTGAGCTGCAAGGCAAAGCTCTCGATTTACCGGTCAATCTACGTTCCTACTCTCACCTATGGTCATGAGCTCTGGGTCATGACCGAAAGGACAAGATCCCGGATACAAGCGGCCGAAATGAGTTTCCTCCGCAGGGTGGCTGGACGCTCCCTTAGAGATAGGGTGAGGAGTTCAGTCACTCGGGAGGAGCTCAGAGTAGAGCCGCTGCTCCTCCACATCGAGAGGAGCCAGCTGAGGTGGCTCGGGCATCTGTTCCGGATGCCTCCTGGACGCCTTCCTGGGGAGGTGTTCCGGGCATGTCCCACTGGGAGGAGGCCCCGGGGCAGACCTAGGACACGCTGGAGGGACTATGTCTCTCGGCTGGCCTGGGAACGCCTCGGTATTCCCCCAGAGGAGCTGGAAGAAGTGTCTGGGGAGAGGGAAGTCTGGGCGTCTCTGCTTAGACTGCTGCCCCCGCGACCCGGCCCCGGATAAGCGGAAGAAGATGGATGGATGGATGGATGGACATACCTGCTATTGCTACTTGAAAACTATTTAATGTGGGCTACTCAGCAGCAAATCCTAAAATAGAACCTCACTCCAAACTGACTCCCAGTTAAGATTCAAACCATGACTATCCAATCTATTTCTCACTTGCTCCATACCTAAGAAATCATAGATTTGCAGATTTTTTCAGTTAAGTAATAGTCATTTAGCCGCAAGGAAAGTGAGGTCTATTATCTCATGATCTTTTTTAGGAAAACACTGAGCATGCCTATGTCCCAACAAACAAGTAGCTGGACATGGAAAGAGATCCACGTTTAATGATGTAGAAACAATTTTAACTTGGCCTCAAAAATGTTTGACTTTGGGACAATGCCACAACATGTGGATCAAGGTACCTTACTGACCACAAGTGTTCCAATTTGTTTTACTTTGACTGGAGTAACATATGCTCTGTGAAGGATTTTAAGTTGTATTATTCTGAATCTAACAGATTTTGAACTTTTAATTATGCTTCTCATTATTCCAAACCAGTCTAATGCATTAATTGGATGTCCTAGATCTTGTTCCCAGTGCATTTGTGTCTGCAAATTCAGAATGTTAGCAGGGCAAGAAAGCATTTTGTACAATTTAGAAACAGTTCCTCTGTCTTCTGCTAAATAGATTGTTATCCACATCAATGTTGTAGTTGAAATATGAGAAAATGGATACTAGTATACTGCAGGAAGATATTTGATCTTAAATTCTACTTTTTACAGAGATCCTCAAAAGACCAAAATACCCCAATGTTATATATTCAATTTTTTTATTTTTTATTTCCTACATATTATGTTGTTTTCTGCAAATGCCATGTTGTGCCATATCTAACTTGGCAGGTGGTAAAGAGTAATGCCATAATGATAATAGTGAGATAGATTATGTTTTTCCTTTATCATATGTTTCTCCAGCCAATCCCACCTACTTTTACTCTGTTACCTTTACATCCCCAAACCAAAGCACACCTGGTATTGAATGCAAGATAGTACAAATATATATTTTGGACACCAAGGCCTCCTTGGTCTTTTCTTAATGATATGAATGATTTTTTAATACTGATTTTAGGTTTCCTCCATACAAAGGAGCAGAACATTTTTATATCCTTGCACCAATACATTGATATGTTTAGAGATACAGATATTAAAAAATGTATTCTTGGGAAGATGTTCATTTATAGCACCTCAGTTCTTCCCATTTAAGACAAAGGCAAGTTTGACCATCTTTTAAGATCTTCCTTTATTGAATAGACTAAGAATTGTGAATTTTGCGCAAAAATTTCATTTACTGCCATACCAATTTTTATCCCCAAATATTTCATACCATCCTTTTTTTCCATAAGAAGGGGCTGCACCAAGATCTGGTTTATATGTTTAGTGATTTAGAGGTATTGCTTCACTTTTGGTCTGATTTTGTATCCTGATATGCAGCCAACATTTTTGGAATAGATTGTGATGGCTGGGATAGAGCCAATAAGACATCATCTGTATGCATACTTAATTTGACATCATGGTTGCCTATTGTAACCCCTGTCTTTATTCATGCGAATCATACATGCTAAAGGTTCTAGCGCTAAAATAAACAATATTGGGGACAAGGGGCAGCCTTGTCTAGTGGAGCGAAAGAGCTGATAGGATGCAAGTGTTATAATATTGCTTTTAACTGATGACACTGGGTTCTGATAAAGTGCTCTTATCCACTGTAGACAGTTTGGACCAAAGCCATATTGTGACAGGGTGTAAAACATGTATTTCCCTTCAATTCGATCAAAAGCTTTCTGCACATCCAGTGACACTGTGATTACTGGATGCTGAAGAGAGCCTCCATGTTATTTGACAGCAGGCGTCCGGAAATGAGGCCTACTTGATCTAAATTTATTAAATTTGCAACAAATTTTTCCAATCGTTTTGCCAATATTTTTGCAAAAATTTTGTAATCACTATTGAGGAGGATTAAGGGTAATTGTTAACATCCAAATGGTCTTTTTCCAGTTTTGGTATCAATGGTATATATAATTGCCTTTCACAGTGATTGGCATAGAATGTTTTTTGATCATGTCATGATAAAGAATGGTTAGCAAAGGGGCAATTTCTTTTGAAAAGCACATCCATCTTCACCTGGAGCTTTCCCATTGGATAGAAATTTAGTGGTATCCAGGACTTCTGAAATGGGAACCTCAAGCATATCGTTTTCTCGGTCTAAATTAGGTAGTTGCATTTGTTAGAAAAAAGGAGTCCAAAGCTTGCTGTTTTATATTATTTTTAGATTTATAGAGTGAATAAAAACATCTAAAATGGTCATTTATATCTTTATGATCTATAATAATATTACCCCTGCATAAGGCTGAAATAAACTAGGTAGCCAGAAACTTTTTTGTTGAACTGTGCAACGTCCACTGAAAAAAATGTGCGGCCATCTTTTTTTCTTTTTTTTTTTTACTCATATGCTATCCTGTTCTAATAATACATCCATGCTTTTTGCTTATGTAAAGTACTTCGGGCAACTACAATGTTTTTGAAATACTTGCTACTAGAACTTACTTAGTCTATTATTAAAGCTCATTCACAAAAGTCTAAAGTTCTGTGGAGACTCCCAGACATAAACTATTCACCCCCTCGTTTGAACAGACCATACAGTATAATGAGTGTTATGAGCAGTGGCATCCTCCGAGCTGTTACAACTTCAGAAACTCATTTTAATATTGCATCACGCACCAGTGCTTTTCTTTCATGAGACACAACACACAGAATTTCAATGAAAGAGAAAAAGACCGTTGTGGATCTCTGCTGCTGGATGTGGATACACTTTTATGATGCCACAAATGAAGCCTCTCTGAACAAGCTCTAATAACAATCGGGTTAAAAAAACACTTGCTTTATCAAATATTCATAAACTCTCTGTGGATGCACTCTGTATCCACTTCAAAGTTAGCAATAATTATCTGAACAAGACACTTTATTATACTGTAAGCCTGAGTGTTATGGTATAACACAACTTGACTTCATTTTACACAATCGAGGAAAGACACGCTTTAAAATTCATTCAATCAGAATTTACACGGAAAGCAACAGGCTTCTTTGACAAAACAACCAAGAAAAAAGACATGTATAATGTAAAAAGTATGAGACCGAGAAGAAAGACTTCACATTCTTTTCTTGACTTTTGGTTGTTCAATTAAAGCTGTGTTGTAGAAATAAAAAATAGTGGGGCCATACTGACTATTATCCATTAAAGCAGAGGTGTCAAACTCAAAGTGGTGAGGGGCCGCAATAGTCAATAATAATCCTTCCAGGGGCCAAAGATGGAGATTAAATTTTGAGAGATTGTATCCTGAACAGGTTTTAATTGGATTTGAACAGATTTTAGTCAGATTTGGACAGGTTTTAGTTGGATTTGAACTGATTTTAGTTGGATTTGAATAGGATTTTGGTGGATTTGAACAGGATTTAGACAGATTTGAACAGGTTTTAGTCATATTTGGACAGGATTTAGTTGGATTTAAACAGGTTGTAATAGGTAGCGGTAGTTTAATCTTTGTAGCAAAAATCAAAACCATCTAAAACCTGTTCAAATCTATCTAAAACCTGTTTGAATTTAGCCTAGTGCCAAAAATGTAAACTTCTAAATGTATTGAAGGGCCACATAAAACAGTGCAAAGGGCCGCATTTGGCCCCCGGACCTTGAGTTTGACATGTGTGCATTAAAGTAAAAGCTTTACTTTAAAACAAACTGCTGGCTCAAGTGCAGTGGAGACATAAAGATAATGCAATAAAGATTCTCTGGAAAAAAAATACTATAAAATCAAGTAAAAGACAAAGTAAAACAGCAGTACAGTTGTCCCTCGCTATAACGTGGTTCACCTTTCGCGGATTCGCTGTTTTGTGGATTTTTTTAGTACCATTTTGCATGCTTTTTTTTTTTTTTTAACAGCGTATGAACGCGCATTGTGTTCTGCGTCCTGATTGGCAAAGGGAGAACCCGCGCATTGTGTTCTGCGTCCTGATTGGCTAAGGGACTGTAGACCATTGTCAATCAGTCTCCTCCGTGCCGTGTCTCCTGTACAGTACAGAATACATTCAGCTTGACAAATTTACATAAATGTTCGATCACTAACAGTGTGACTCTGAAGTGCTGTATGTTGCAAGTTTTCTCCCCGACAAAACCCACAATGTCGACGAAACGTTCTGCACCGACACAGGCACCTGCGTTCGCACCCAAAAGACAGAGGAAGATGCTAAGGTTTGAACTTTGAGAGTGTTTAAACAAGAGAGAAATGTGAGAAAATGTTAATGCCTGTCTGAGAAAAGTGTATAAAGTGTGTGGTGAGGGGTTTTACAGCCTTAAGACATACATAATAATTGTAAAAAATAAAGCTGACTACTTCGCAGATTTGCGGGTTATTTTTGGAACGTAACCCCCGCGATAAACGAGGGACCACTGTAAAGACAAAATACAGTAAAATCAGAAACATCAAAGAGGAATAGAAGCTAAAGTCTAGCTCAACCAGTTTAAAGAGTGTTAAGAGTGTGACAATGGCACATGTCTCCTTTTCTTTTCAGAGCTAGAGCCCTCTAAAAGCAGCTGGAACATGTAGATTCAACAGTTCAGACAAAAGTAATAGAGCCAGCATATATAAAAAGAGGACAGAATATCTACTGAACGTAATATTTATTTTGTGAAGACGTGGAGATGTGGTGGAAGCAGTCCAAGGATAGGTTTAAGAACATACCAGAGTGTGTTTCTAAAAGATGCAGTTCTAACAGGGAAGTACATTAATATCCACAAATTATTTTCCATTTAAGCCTTTGTTGTTTTGGTTGGGTTCCATGTTGTTGCTTTCTCTCAAATGCCACCAGAGCAGCAGGACACACAGTGCTCTGTAAATAGAAGCATTTTCCTATTTTCTATTTATTGATCTATATTGGCTATTTTGGTTATTTTATTCTACCTATGTCTCACAGAGAACACAGTAATTCTCCAATCCAGGTCTCTACAACTGGAAACAGCTGATGAGGTAAAGTTTTCACATGTTTTTGTAATTTTGGCAAAAGTTGGATTGAGTTTTGTGAATAGGTATATAGCCTTGAATATTTTCTAACGCAATATTTGAAATTCAATTCAAACAGAAAAAATAATCAATTAATATACTTTAACAACAGTTCCCTCGACACTGACCACTGAAGAGAGATGAGTGAAGTGTTTGGAGATCGATCCTACAGCCTCATATGAAAGTGGACTGATGATAAAATGTAACAAGAAATCTAAACTAAAACTTTCATAATGCAGACCCCTTTTTGCAAAAACTAGACTTACCTTTTATTGCATCATCAGTTTTCTTGCATAGTGTAGCTCCACAAGAAATGAAAAGAGTATTAAAAATGGAGGAAGAGAAGTACAGGGTGAAGTGGACAGAGAAGAGAGACCAAATGAAAGCTGCTCTGTGTCATTAATGCCAGTGGTCAGAATGCTTTTATCATTTGGCTGAGAGCCTCTTGAGTGTGAGCGCTCCTTTCTCAGGCTTTGGGCTGTTTCTCAGAATTGAGATAAAACTACCTGCATCCTCAGATAAGCAGCAGACGCTGAGGGGGAAAGGTGAGGGATGGTTTAGTGCTGTCCAACTCTGAGTACATCGCTGGTTGTTATGGCTTTTAAGTTCCTATTTTTCATCTTCTTCCCACAGACACGAGAGAAGAGAAGAAGTGGAGAAAACAGAGAAATAGGCCATGCAGTCAAACACACAGGATATGAAGTTTTTTGTTTAGCTTTACTACATTTTACTGCACGATGGCTTACCTTTGTCCAATGTCCTAGTGATAACACTTTAAGATCTAGAGGTGATGGAAAGCTTTTTATTTTTGACTCAAAACTACCCTACAAAACAAACAAAAAAAGCATAACACACAAATGAATGAATGCAAATTTTTGCAATTTTATCTGTGACTTCTTTGTTGATTTTGGTGTAGACCAGGGGTCGGCAACCTGCGGCTCTTTTATTTATTTATTTATTTTTTATTATATTAATTCTGATTAATATTCAGGACTATATCCTTGCGCATGAGAGTGAAAGTGTTCATTGTTTCTTGATCACATCGACCAGGCTTGTATTTGAAAAGTTAAAATGTAACGAAGGAGGGTGGTCATATTTTCATTATAAACACTGCTTATAATGGTAGTTATTAACCATTATTAGACTCTCCCACTGTTGTGCAGCCAACATTATCTGTCTGTGGTCTCCACAGTGCTCCACATTGGGACGCATTCTTCTCATAGGATGTATATAGATGTACAGTATAATCGCTGAAAACAGCCTGAGGCACATGGCTGGACACACACAGACAGCGTGAGAGGAGATGACCGACCTCACAAGCGCATTGACACGGACCTGGGCTTTTGCACATTAGCGTTCAAAAAACACACCAAAGCTCCACCTTCTGAAACAGAGAGCCCACTGATATTCCCAAAGCCCACTATAACAGACTAGGGATAAAACCCAAACTCTGTCCACATTTTGTAAAGAAGATGGGTCAGTGAGCGTTATCAATATAATGTAGCGTTCAAGTGCGTTGTAAAACTTAGTGCTATAAGCTTTTGTATACATTTATTTTAAGATTTATTATTCAGTATTTTTGTTACAAAGGCCAAGAAGCGTCTAGAGCTTTGTGAATCACTGATTGAAACATCAAAGTGTAGCCTTTATGGTCATATCCACGTATTTATTGATCACAAAGTATTACTTTTTTATTATTTTGAACAGTGATTATTTATTAAGCCCGTGATTATTCATCCATCAGCATTCCTTAATGATCAATAGATAATATTTTAAAAAAAGCTAATTTAAACCAAGTTTAGTGTTCAAAATGTAAAGTTCGGAAATTAATCTATTTCTTGTGGCTCCCAACAGATATAAATTTTATGTTTTTGGTGAGAAGTGGCTCTTTGGCGCCAAAAGGTTGCTGACCCCTGGTGTAGACCAATGGGATTGCTCTGTATTGAGATGATATATAATATATCATTGCATCATTGAGATATATGTAATATCTAGATTGTATTATAAAAATGATTTTGGGGTTCACGGTTTTGTGGGTTAAAATACCCATGAATAGGTAAAATGTTGATGAACAAAATGTTGTTGTTTTTTGCAGGTGCTGTGTAATTCAAGTTTCTTAGGCCTACCTTTTAAGAATCAATTATGGTGGACAGGAAATGTAAGAAAGTGAGAAATCACTGCTTCCTTTGGCGGTTAGGCATCTGTAAATGTTTCATCTAAGGCCAGGGTTCTATAGGCCATCCTCATGAGACTGAGGGTGCTGAATCAGGTTCAGATAAAACATCAAGTGATTCAGAGGGAAACTGTTGGTTTCTTGAGACCTCCCTGACTGACTGGGTTGTGCAATAAGCGCTCTTCTGAATATATTGAGATTGTATCATCCCTTATTGCAAAAAGATGCAAGAACTTTGCTCAAGACCAAAACAGAATAAAACATGTAATCTTGTGCTGGAGGAAAGAACTTCTACTCTGGCATCCTAAATAAAATTTGGGAAAATGTTGAGAAAGTCTGTTGAAAACTTCCAAATAGCCGTATATTTAGAGTAAACAATTTTATGGTTACTTCATACTTATCTAAAAGAACTAGAGATTAATGCACTATTCTGTGGCAGCTCAAAGCCAACCTCACTCAACAAGTATTTTAAAGATCTTGTGAGTGACACAAGAACACTTGAAAAAAAATTAAAGAGTTGAAAAAAAGCCAACTGGACGTAGTTTAGAGACAGAAGATATTCTGTCCCTCATCCAAGGGACTTTATGATTCTAAAGTAGAGTGGTCTGTGAGATGAGTTTCTATCCCTCAGAGGGAGTGGTTTACCCAGAGTTATACCCAATGAGAGGCTGCCAGTATTATCAGTCTCATTAAGCAGGTGAATGGCCTGTGTTGGTTTCAAAGGAGAAGTCGTTTCCCACCTGTGAGCCATCAGCATAACTTACCTTCATTGAAGTTGATGGCCTATTGTTGTAAGACTGGCTCTGTCTAGGCTTTAACACACAGTTGTAAATGGGTGATAAATTGTGCCTTAAGCCTCCCTCTGTTTAATGAGAGCTGTTCTAATTTAACAAAAACTGCTTCTTTAACTCCACGCTCAAACCACTTGGACTCCCTGGCCAATATCTGGACATTACTGTCCTCAAAAGAGTGACCACTCTCTTTCAAATGCAGACTCAGGTCCAGCAGGATCAGCTCTTAAGTGCTGTGAAGGACCTGTTTAGTCTCACCCACATACAGATCACTGCACTGAACAGCATGGACCACACTGCTCTGTTTGTGGGTAGGGATCTTGTCCTTGGGGTGGACCAGTCGTTGACGGAGGGTGTTGCCCGGTTTGAAATGTTACGTTTGTTAAAAATTCTTATAAGCTTTTCCAATAGCCTATTGAGCCCAGGCTATTGTCACCAACTGGTGACATTAAAACTGAGTAAAACTAAGAGTAAAATCAGTCTTCTAAAAAATAACAAATCCTATGGTGAGTGCAGCCTGTTGCTTCTGATTGAGTCTTGGTTAAACAGCAACATTTTGGACTCATCTCTGACTTAAATGGATTCACACTAATGAGAGCAGCTAGAGATACCTCTAGAGTGAGGAGTAAGGGAGACCATACTATCTACATATACTTAGTTCTCATATGTTGTAATGGCCTGACCCTGCTCTGCTCATGAGCGTGCAGCTCTGTGTCTGAGTGAGAGCTCCCTGCTGCTGTCTGTGATCTGAGTGACAGAGAGACGGCAGCTGCACGACTTGTGGCAGGTTCTCAATAACAGTTGAATAGTTTCTAATAAAAGTAAATCTCTACACCACTAATTTGACTCGCTCCATCTTGTCACCTTCCCCAAAGACCTGATAGTTACGCACCAAAGACATAGTGTTGCACATAGTAATTTGTACCTATGTATTTACTCCAGTGACCAATATCAGATCCATCTTTTTTGTCTGGATTGGGACTAGTTTTTGATCCGAGTATCGGATTGGTGCATCCCTATAATATACACTGCGATTATATTCCCCATACTGCAACAATAACATGACTTTTTCTTAGCTAATTAGCTTACAGAGTTCTTTATTTTACTGTATTACTTCCTTGTTAATTGGAGTGTTAGATTATTTTATCTGAACATAGCTGCCCTTTGTTTACATCGTAGCTACAGAGACAAGCTAACGTGAGTTTGCAGCTTACATGCAACAACTTAAAGTTGCACACTGCACGTGAAATATCATTTTATAACAACATCTAAACAGTAGTCTAATGACCATGTTTATTTAGTGTAAAGCACAGAAATATTTATACAGTAAAGGCAATATGGCCCTGGTGCACAACTCTCAAGCTTTCACAATATATAAACAATATGTTGTTACAAAAACAGTCATAATAGTGCACCTACAGGCAGTGCATCATAAAGTGTAAATACCTGAGCATAAGAATTTAAATAACAGGGGGAAGTGTTTAACCTTGTGCTGCAGCTGGATTCTCGCGAGATTTGGGAGTTTCCCAAACTCTTGTAAATCCATCTTGTATCGCGCCAACCAAACCACTTGAGTCGCGAACCGTGGACTCACCGGACTCTTTTGACCAATGATGTTGCAGCACGAACAGGTAGAGGCGGGTTTTTAATTTGAAGAAAGCAACAAGCGCTCTCTTCTCCTCTTTGTTATCAACATGGCTACGCCGAAAGACGTTAGCGTTGACGCTGCTATCGAATCACTTTTATCAGAAGTAGAGAGTATTTCTTCTTTGAAAGAAGCGCAATGAGTGGCACATCATATCGTTGCTGTGACTGGTTATAGAAACCTCATGGTGGGCAGATACTAGTCGGTGCTTCATCCAATCAACACCAAGTTTTTGACAGAAGGCGCCTCCCTTTTGCAAATGCTTTCAACAGGAGCCTTCCCAGATGGTACTGCGAAATAGACTATGTTCTGTGGAGCAGTTCTATCTGGCAGAGTCAGGTTAGGAAGTGTGAAAGAAAATAAAAATGTTATTAATATTGTAATAATAATAATAATAATAATAATGTTAAAAATATTGTTATTGTATAACATTAAAAAAAAATCCAAAAGATTTAGGAAAGTTACCAACTACAGCTCTAACATGGAAACATAATCATCATCTCCGAAACTAGCTTCCAGGACAGTGAGGCTTTATCCGAGTTGCTAAACATATTACATGGGAATATTATATCAAGCAATTTTTTTTTTAAATTTATATTCTGCAGAGGACAGTGTTACTATGATGTTTAGCCTGAATGGAATCATTAGATGGAGTCAGACTCATTTAGTGAGGTATGTTTGTATTGGCCTCACGTTCACTCACAGGCTCAAGAAGAGACTAGAGCTCTTTTTATGGCTGTGACGTCAGTGTCTCTTGAAACCCACTACTCATGTGAAGCTTGATAAATACAGACACATTATTTTATGTCGTCTGAATCTCCCTGTGGACTGACTGCAAGCCTTTCATCGTATATCAGCCTGCGCGAAGTATGCTCAGTATTCTGTTGTGACTTGTGGCAAGGAGAAGATTAATGGAAGTTTGTCTATTTTCCACAGAAAGCACTTTGGGCAATTGCTATTTGAAAAAAAAAACTGTTTCTAAAGTTAGAAACTGAAACACTATGTCTAAAAAGAAAAGTACTATCATGGGCATTTACTTAAATTGGATGAAATGGAAAAAAAAAATACTAGCAAAGAGGCTGCTAAGACTGCATGATTTGAAGGCACCACAGACTTGCTGCTGGTAAGAAGAAACTATATACAGTACTTTGATTTAAATTAAGATTTTGTGGTATGAAGTAACCTAACCTCATTAATAGCTTGCAGTTAATGAATATAACTAGAAGCTATTAATGATTTTGGAAATGAATGTGAACCATGCAATTATTGTATAGTTAAATTTCTCCACAAAATCTTAATTTAAATGCACCACTATAAAACAGATAACCCACAATTAATACACATAGCAACATTACCATTAGCATAAACATTGGCATTATAAACATCTTCCCAAACTTCAAGAATAACAACAAAATAATGCAGTCAGTACTAAGATTTTATTTAAAAAGTAGTATTCACATTAGAAGCTTATTTATAAAACCTTTCCCTATCCCAAAACAGCAATGACTTAGCATTTTTTTTTACCCTATTTTTTTTTTTTAGACAAGAATAGCAGAACAATAAGAAAGAGAACAGTGAAAGAGTAACTGGAAGCAGATAAAGCAGCAGTACCTACATCATAAAAGTTATGATGGGCAGTCAGTTTTTAAAATATTACCTAAACCTCATAAACCAGCAACAGACTTCATACATACAAAACGAGGCTGGGCTCAGCTACAGTGGCTCAGGAAACAAAAGGCATGACTACCAATGTTTACGAGAGCGACAATGCAATTTTCAATGCTCTGACTCTTTGTGTCGTGTTGTGCCAAATTAAAGAAATCAATTCAAAGAAAGAGATGGACCTTTTTTTTTTAATTTATTTACAAGAGATGAGTTATTGTTAATTAGATCATAAAGTACCTTATAAGAACACTTGGCAACTTGCAAAGGACATGTAATGCTTATGCTTTTCATGAGCACATTGTTAAGTAGAATCAAAAATTGTACATTTATAAGAACACAGCCTAAATAGGATGAAATAAGCCAGATATTATGACCGTTTTTACATGTGGATATACTGCCACAAGCAGTCCGGGATGGAAGTATACTGCTTTAAACCTATAAACACTGACATTTGAAATGTTATTATTCTTCCTGAACATTCAGTGAGTGCCCACACCAGAGAGACCTGTGTGCTGTTTTCTTTGATCTTTCTACACAAACTAAAGCAGGGAATCAAACCTACAGACAGAGCTAATAAGCCTCAAGTTAATGAAGACTTTGAAAACACAAACAACACAGACTTTATACCATGTACCTTTAAGCGTTTTTGAATGAGCTTTTACAGCTTTCTCTTCATTTAGCCTCCCTTGGGTCTGTTGTCTGTTGTAATTTGATGATGGTTGAGATTTTTGCCTTTATTCTTTTATTTTCATTTAGCAGTACTTTCATGTGGGGATATACAGAATTAGTGTAGCATAAAGGCTTTGTCAGTCTGTAGCTGATCTATTGATAACCTATAGGTAATAGATATATCCATTCTAGGTGCAGCAGTGGAGCTACAGTTGTGTTTCTTTCTCTGTTTGGCTCCTAAAAAGGCCTAAAATGACATTTGACATACATTAATACTTCCTTTTCTTCTTGCAGCCTGAATGTGAATATTAATATGCAGTTTTCTGTAGTAAATTAAACATTTAATTGCATGTAATCTACTCATGGTGTAAAAGTCCAGCTTACAATTCAAAGAGGAAAACAGCACTGTGAGGCCAATGACTGTAAGTTTACTGAGCACTGAGGACAATCTGTACATAATAAGACTTGATCCTTTCCATGGTATTGCGAGAGAGGCCCACTGCAATATAGCTTTATTTCCAGTCAGCAATTCTGACCACAATCTGATTCCCATTCAGCGCTGTTACAAGTTACAAGTGTGTGCTAAAATAACCGGTCGTCAGCCATACTTCTCAAGAGGCTTTTAGGCAAAACAGTCACTAACAAACAAGGAAAATAACTCTAGACTATAGTTGGAGATGAGGGAAGAAAAAATGAGCTCAGCAGTTTGGACACAGTAAACTTTTCTGCCATTTATACTTCGTCCTACACTCCCTTCACTGCAGCAGCCTTGAAATCTCCACTTCCCCCACCATCATCAGCAATTCCTCCCTCATCGACACCATCTTCAACGTCATCTTGTCTCTCCTTTCCAACTTCTCCTATCAATACCTATTATGCCATAAGACCTCAGTAAAACTCTTTTGTCTTGTGTTCTATATACCACTTCTGGCATTCTGGCAGATTGCAGTCTTAGAGTGCCACACAGCGCACTCAACACGTTGTGGATGCACAAAACATGCTCTTTCTTCTGGACATGAAGCTGCTACAGCACATCCAGGACTGCACTGTCTTGTCTTGAATTAAACGTTTTCTTCACACTATTGAAATGGAAAGATTGTGATCAGAGGAGTGGGGCTTGGTCTTTTTTAATATCACCATGGCACATAGCTTATATTAAGAAATAACTAATAAATAATTTGTCAAGAACGAGGAGAGGCATGCTGGGCTCAGTGGGAATACATTCTCACTGGTACTGTAGCAGCTTCTTCCCATCAAGCCACATTTTTCCTCAATACATGGCCAGCAAGCTGATAAATTTGGCATCAAATACTAGATCACTGCTGATGTTGAACCAAATATGACCAAATTGGCAGCCGTTACATTGGAAGAGACAACTTTCACCTTTTGGCCAATATCTGGACGCAAGTGTGTGAAAATAACAGCACCCTTGCTGGAAAATGGACAGTTTATTTATGTCCTTTTTTCCTAGCAAAGAGCTTGGTTAAAAGAAACACCAGAGTGTGAGTGCAATGAACAAAGCAAGATGAGAGCTTCCAGCCCTTGTGGAAGTGTTTTTTTTCAGTGTTTTTGGTTTTAGTTGCTTTCTCACATCAAGCTTTAATAACACACAATAACCCAACTCACCCCACTACACTCATCAAGAGAGCTCAAATGCTGAGAATAGTTGAATCCAAACAGTCACCAGTTCATCAGTACACACATGCAAGATAGTTTTTTTCTCAGGTTCCAATATTCTACTGCAATACTTGTCACAAACATGTCTAACAATACACTTTTTACATATTTAACCCTTAGATATCTGTGCCTATTTTGGTCATTTTTCAATAGTTTGGATTTAACCTTTATATAGAACTTTTAAAAATGTTAATCATCATATCAATCATAACAATGTTTGGTATCTTTTTTATTGTATTTTGACATGGTAGACCAAAAATACAAGAGATTTTGAATTAAATTGTTTTTTGTTTCCTTTCTTCTATTTACAATATATTGCAATGTCTGACCGTCTGCAGATTGAATACCAACAAAACATGTAAACTTGTATCCTTCCAGCAGTTGCTGTACCTCCAACACAACACCACTGAGCAAATGCTCATTAATGACAATGTGCTATCTATTTTTCTTGTAAAACATTAACATGAATCTCTGTTTGTGTTCCTGTATGTATTTTTCACCTTAAGTCAACTTTTCTCATCATTTTTTTTTTCTATTCTTGTGGTACTACTGTCCCCTGCAGGTCCATTTTTTAACCCTATCACTGGAAACATTAATCTAAGCATGATTTGGCTTTACTTTTGCAATAAATTTAGACCGTAAACATGGCTTAATTAACCTGGCCTGTGAAAAGACAGGTATTTTCTGCCCATAATTTAATAAAGCTGAATGTTAGCCCATCAATCTCTGTAGAGCAGAAAGAGATAATTTTATATGATGTGTCTGATCTTCATGTTTTGATGATAAAGATTATACACAGTCATCATTCATAATCTTCATGTTTTGCCTCTGAAGCTCTTTGTTGCTTTGCATCAGCAGTCACTTGTTTGTCACATCACATACAAAAGGAATTGTGGGTAATATCCTTTAGCAAAGTCAGGCATGCACCCTTACTGTTGTAAATGTAAGGGGTGCAGCAAGGAGCAGTTGAGAACATTACTGGAGAACTGGGACACACTCGGCAGGGCACATATAGCTTTTTATTCGCCTTGACATGGATCATGATCCATGTCAAGGCGAATAAAAAGCTATATTATGGCCCAATCCTAAACCCACCCTAAAGGATGGCCTTTTTTGGTTGGAACGTGCAGTGCCTGAAATTACTCCTGTCAATCAAAACATATCTCCTCGTAGGATTTTGATTCAAAAGGCTTGAAATTTGGTCAGAATCATCTAGACATGCGCCAACAAAACGTATCCATAGTTTTTTTATATTTAATAGTTTGGCTGTGGCAAGCCCATAACGAGTTTGCTCTTTTAAGAAAAATAAAATCTCCTTATGTGATGATGAACAAAAAAGCCAATGACAACCACCTCCTAGCTACAATTGCGTTGCCATGGTAATCTCCTTAAAAAACTTCTTCTTAAAAAACTGAATGGGAGGTGAAATGTTTGCCGTCACGGAATTAAACATGTCTTTGCTAGTTCTGTGCATCCTCATGGCTGTCGTTTTTGTCAGAAAAATCTGAGGACACACGGTGTAATATTGGGTTCATTGCTTCTTTTCAATCGTAGTAAACTACCCAAACCTGCGTACTGTTTTGGTTTAAAAAAATGTTAGCTCTCAATATGACGCGAAACAAAATCCAACTTCCCTCACTACAGTTGGCTGGGAAGAAAGAGCCGAAACAGAATATGGAGTGATTGTACAATCCCAGACTGACTTTCTCTGTTTGTAATACAATGAGAAAGCTGGCTGGCTGGCCAGGCTATACAATACACTAACTATAAAACATGCTTTTACTTATTTTTTTTAAATATGCGTCTTACTTTATGTTATTCATTCATTCATCTTCTACCGCTTATCCCACTCGTGGGGTCGCGGGTGGCTGGAGCCTATCCCAGCAGCTTTGGGCCTTAGGCGGGGTACACCCTGGACAGTGGCCAGTTCGTCGCAGGGCTGAATGTTATGGACTTTATGTTATTTTATGATAAAATTGATTCAAATAAATGTCTTCAGTGAAATATTGAATAAGGGCTGGTCTAAGACAGAACATGAGTCTCACTCTGGCCCTGTCATAAACTACAGCAGACCAGCTTTTAAAAGTGTTGAAATGTTTAAATGTAGTTATATTTATGCACTTTAAAAATCATACTTTGTTAATCATGTGCTCTAAAGTTGTAATGAATGACTTATTCAAGTCAAATATTATTAGAGTTTTTGGATGCACAATGGAGTGCTCTGTGGAAACAGCAGAGGATGTGGCCAAAGCTTGCATTGCACCTACTTCTTTGATGTAGATCAGTTCTAGCCAGAAGCTGAGGTGTATCACCCCAGTGCTGATTGAGACTGAGGGGACTCCTGGAGAAGGAGGCAAATGGTCCAGGGAGACACCAATCTTGAGAACTCTCAGCATTTTCTGTTGCTGTAGCCACATAGAATGATATGGTGGCTCAGGAAACAATCAAAGAGTACTTCCAGACGATGAGGGAATGGTGACATGGCAGGATTCTATGATCCAACAAGTGACATTCCCCCAAAATATCAATCTGTTTGTCTTTGTTCTCACAAAATCAGTTCAATCAGTTTGATTATTATGTTTTGTATTATAAAAACAAAGTCGAGGTTAAAGTATGTTTAAATTTACTTCCACTATTGTTACTATTGCATGATCTTTCACTGTGCAAAATTTAACTGCTCTCTTTGGATAAACTAAATATTCCTTTAATACTTTAATAATAATAATAATAATAATAATAATAATAATAATAATAATAATAATAATACAAAATAGTACAAATCACAAAACAATAAATTGCAGCTATAAACTGTGAAATTATATAAACAAATTTAACTATATTAATAACAATGCATTGGGCTCCATTAAATAAACTGCTAAATTAAACAATATCTCAATCTAGTTTATTTATAGTGTGTGTGTGAACATCTCAAACTGTGTTAAAAGCCAAGGGGAAGAAATGTGTGTGTGTCTGAGCTGTAGAAGGAGGTGGAGGAGAGAGTTAACTACAAAACAACAAGCAACAAGCTAGCATTTAGTTACGCTAACTGTTGAAATTACTGAGTGATGTGGGCTAAACGACTTCAAAAGCCATTGTAGGAACAAAAATACTTACCATGTCTTTAATGTGGAAATTTGAGGCTGTTGCTCAGTGGTTCATGTACATCTTGAGCCAATCCAAGGGGCTCTATGCCGTATCCCAAAGCAGTATCCCAAATCTGCCTAATATTTGCCTTATTTGCCAATATTTGAAGAAAATGGTCTCCCACCATTTGCCATTTTTTTAACGTAATTTCAGGTGTGCTACGATATACAGAGAATAAACCATCCTTTTTAGGTTCTCCAAAAACCAACTAATCCCCCTTAACCAAGCACTTGGCAACAGCAAAGAGGAAAAACTCCTTTTACGGGGTCAAAATCATCTAACAGACCCAGGCTCAAGGACAGTGGGAGTCTGTCTGAACCAGTTGGAGTTAGTGGACTGGGAAGAGACAGGTCGACAGAGAGGCAGGTCTGGGCTGCACTCCTGGAGAAAAAATTCAAACAACAGAAACGACATAAGTTATTTAATGAAAGGTGCCAAAAAACTCATCTCATATTCTCACACGGAGAGGAAAACACACACTGAAGATATACCTCAGCTCTATGTATCTGTGTTACACAAAGGTCTTCTTGTTTTTATTGTTAATAATTTAAGTCACACACACGATTTATGCTGGTTTGAGATTTCACTGCCTTTTGAGACAAAAATTATGATCATGGTATATGTTAAACGGAGCTCAGAAAATACTCCAAATACAAAATGATTATTGTAATATTGTGATATGTTCTGTGAATTTTAAACGCTTTTTTTTCATCACTAAAAATTACATTATAGTCACCATACTGCATTTTACTTTTCCCAGTTAGATCAGGTTGGATTAGGTTGTCTTTATTGACAAGAACAAACCAAATGCCTTTTAAGATGACGACGTCAAAGTTATTGGAGGTAGTCTGAACGTTGTTTGGAGAGAATATTATTATTATTTGGAGAGAACTGGATTGAGAATGTATGGTCCTCATAATTGTCCATGTCACGGTCATGTCATTGTCCTCGCTTCAGTGTCATTAAAGTAACAGTGGGTTCAATGTGGTGGCCAAACCAAGACAATGCCTAAAACCTCCAACAGTGACTGGATTGTCTTGCTCTGGTCTCTCTATTGAACCTGTTGTCATCAGTACTGTTCCCAATTTCTTAGGTCAAATTCTTTTAAGGATGCTTCACTCAAAAGCCGAGTAATGGTACAGAAGGGGGGCTCAGTGGGGGACCTCTCTAGGACCTGCCTTCCATTGCAGTTACAGGCTTCAGCAGTGGAAATGTCAGACTCTGCTTGGATTCTTCACTCGTCAAAGATTCATGTCAGAGTAGCAAAAAGGAAGCACTACATTTCCCTTCAGCGCTCTGCCATGAAGCTTTGACGAGTGAATACTCTGAGCCAAAGTCGTAATACGCAAAGCCACTCACTTTAACTTCTGAAGAGGTGAGGTCCTAGTGACAACCTTCACCAGTCTCCTTTTTATACAATCACTTGGCTTAAAAATCCCCCAAGCCAAGTGATCGTTAACTCTAAATTGCAAGATGGTTGATCTGCAAGTTAATCTGACCATAATTAGTACTGTATGGTGAGATGAAATATTAAAATGTTGGAGAATGTGTGGGGACTTTGCCCTGGACTCTGAAACTGTAGAAACATGTGTGAATTTAAATACTTTATACTCAAACCTCAAAACTTTTACTTGCATCAATGAACAGTACAAATAAAGCCCCATTCTTACAGATCATTAACTAAAAAACTTATTTTAGGGTTTAGTTACTCTTTAAGACTTACTAAGTGGCGTGTAAAATTCTACGGTGAAGTTAAGTCAAGAAGATGGGTGCACCTTGAAGAATCCTGCAGCAAGACAGAACTGTGTGGAGTGTTCCTTACAGTAAAAAGCACAAGGACACAACTTCTTTTGTGCCAGGAATTTGAATGCTTTTTTTTTTTCACTAACCCACAGGAGTTTGGAACATCATTTCCACAATAGATTTCACTCATATTTAAAACGAAGAATAAATATGTTTGAGTAGAAAATGTAGTTGTAGTCAAACAACACGATGTAAAAGGTTTGATACCATATGTGGTAGACAGCAGGGGGCGCCTCTTGTCTGGGGCTCACTAGGTTTCATGGCACTAATAGTTTTATGCAGGTTTTAGAGCTGAACAAACCAGGACCGGTGGCAGACTGTTTCCCTTGGCTTTAATCTGCAGTTCAGGAAGGACATTCCTACCTGTTTAGCTTCAGCTGATTGAGTCCACTATCTGCATTTTGTTTAGTTTCATATTCTGTTTATCCCAAACTCATTTTAGCTTTTGTACCACCAAATTGACTGGTTTTATTGCTGTATATCAGGTTGTCCCAGTTTGCACTTGAGAGGGACTTTTCTCACTTGGGGGTTTGGAATAAATGCATGGGTTGCTGTCAAGTCATCCTGGTTTTAATTCATTTATAACATTTTGCTTGTGGAGTCATCTTGTATGATTTTCTTGCCCATTTATCCATTTAAACATATTGTATTTTTAAACATATGGCCATTTTATTACATTCATTGATCAGTCAGGTTTTAATCCTTTTTTCCTCCTTTTTTTAAAAATGCACATATTTTAAAGTCATGTTTCTGCCTATATTTTACAATCGTATCTGTGTCCTTGGGAACTTTAATGTTTTGGGTCACACATACATTTTTGCAGTGTGTCCCACAAATTCCTTCTGCATAATGCATGTGTCCACTTTTCCTCCACTTATAAGGACTTGTTTTAGAGTTTTATAATTCACTTACAGTTGTTTTTTGGCGCATCAATCCAACAGTTAGCATTTTCTGGTAAACTGGTAAAGGTCATGTATTCCTCACAGAACTCATTTCTCTGTGGAATTCCTGAGTGGCATTTTATTTTTACATGGCATTTATATATGTAAAGGTCATCATGAATTATGTTCTTAAGACTTTTTTTTCACAGCTCAACTCCAGGATGAATTTTAAGCAACCGACTTAATTTGTAAAATGAAATTCTTGCATGTGTTTTTGCATTATGCCTCTATGTAGATCCTAAAGGAAATAGTGTTTGTGTTGTATTTTGATCAGTTTGTATTTTCATTGTTTCGTATTTTTTAAACAAAATTGTGGTTTATGTAAATACAGTAAAAAAATAAAAAAATCTAGTTTGCTCATGTTCATTTAACACAATTATCACTAATTGCTGATTAATTACTTCATGGTATTTCAAGGTGTTGGTAGCCCATTGGCCAGGAATCAAACCTTCTTTTCTCTCTTTTTCTCTTTCAGTCCAGCTCCAGTAAAAAGATAAAATGCTGTAGTGGTGAATATATGAACAATAACACACTAATATACAATAATGACAATGGTGGATAGAAATCCTGAACTGAAGTGGAATATTTACAAGTTATTTATTTATTTTTTTTAATTTGAGGATGTTTTGTCAAGAAGTCTGCCATAGCAAAAGCTTTTATACAGTTTCTATTTTGAGGCACACAGCTGTCACTTGATGTTACTATAGTAGTGTCATCTGGATGATCACGCACAACTTGGTTCAGTATTTTAATTCTGGAATATCATTTGCACCTCTACCTGGCGTCCCCTCTGTCCAAGCACAGTAGCCTCTCTTAGTTTGTGAACTGTGAGCTGTTAAATAAGTTAAGTTTGAGTTGTACTTGACTTGTAGAAACAGCAAAATAACATTTTGTAAGTCAAAACTAACTGTTGTATCTTATGTATCTTTTTCAAACATTTTAGAATTTACAGCTCCTCACACAATAAAAAAAGGAACAAAAAACTGTGAGGAAAAAAAATAGTAAAATTTTGTCTGTTTCATTGTTATCTCTCAAAATGTCATCCAAGAAATCCTCAAACTTAAAGTTACAGCGAAACCTGGGGTCAGTTGACTTTTCTGTGCGAAGGAAAGCAGTAGACAGGAAGACCAACATTCCAAAGACACACAACTTGATTGGTCCTCTTATGTGCATTCTGTATTTTGATAGAACCTTATATAAAACCAAGTTAAAGTTAAACTTTTTTTTTCCCTGAGAAAATGCCAAAGAAAATGCACAAAACCCCACAAAACCCCTTATATAATGTTAATATATCTTCCAAAAATATGTTTTATCAAAATTTTGGAAAAAAAAAAAACAATGTCAGGTAGAACATTATAATTCTCTAGTCTCCACTGATGTTGCTTGTTCATTGCGAGGTGCTGTTCCTCAGCCTGAAGAAAATTAATGAATGAATAAAGCACAAAACTTTCACCTTTAACATCTTAATCAGTTGTAATTTCAAATAAAAGAAATGAATGAAAAGAAATGATAACAATACAAAAAGCACTTTCAGCTTCACTACAGGTTATTGTAACTCTATTGAGAACCTTGAGAACACGTGGCCTTCATCGTCAAAGGCTGCTCCGTGGAATGAATAACACCTCCATTAAAGTCTCTGTCATTTCCATTCACATTCTACTCTTTGCCATTTTATGTCCAGTGATGTTTATAAAATGAAGGGAAAAGTGTGAAGGTCAGGGTGTTTAAACAGACATGCAGAATAACTGGAATAATCAGCAGGCGCTTCAAGGTTTATGTCCAGTAAATGTGCAATGTCAGTGTATAATGTATAAGCTGTTGCTCCTCAAATACAATAAAAATACAATTATTGCTCTTCTGTTATATTTCTCCTCAGTCAAGAGACACAGATCATCAAATCCTAGACAGTCTAGGCTGACAGGTGTAGTAAAGTATTTTTGTGTTGCATTTTACCAACCTGAACACTCTAGAAACAGTGTCATCCAGACAACAGGAACATTCATATGATTTTAAATATGGAAAACTAGTCAGACATCCAGTGGGCAGACTATAAATGGAAAAATACATGTCTGTCCTTCAACTGAATGAAAAAAGAATCCTACTCCTTGGGACTGGAGACCAATATAGGCCCGCCAAGGGGTTTGGTTTGTCCAGCCAAGGGTCATCCTGTTATGTGACTGAATACACTTAATACATTCCCATTTTGGCCCTTCAAGGGAAAAAAGTTTGGGCACCCCTGATCTACCTATGTGCATTTATTTTGTGATGTTTTTTCTGTGATGTGTTAAATTATTTACTCTTTAAGTATGTTGGATGGGTGTGTGTGTATAATATTTACTAAGGTATTGCACAGCAGAATTTTCATTGTAGCTTTTGTGCAATGACAATAAAGTTGAATCGAATCTATTTTATTTAAACATTTAAGCAGAGAGCCCTGGGTTCTATTCCTATCAGCTTGGGTCTGTCTTCTCCATGTCTCTTTCTCCATGATTCTGCGTCTGTCAAACAAAAAAAAAAAAAACATGCATTATTTTTTAATTTCTGTTTTTGTGCCATCTGAAATAAAGAGCTTAGTTTTAGCAAAGCATTAACCAACCCTTTGTGTTTTTTTACAATGATATCTGGGGAATATTCATTGGCACATTGTTGGGCAGTATACTTTATGAATGGTATGTTGTGTCCTCAAGGTGGTGTTATTTGGAGTTCTGTACAAGCAGAATATAGTCCAAAGCCTCCAGTGACTTGCAGCATGTAGCCTCTAGGTCGCACATGTCAAACTCAAGGCTCGGGGGCCAAATGCGGCCCTTTGCAGTGTTTTATGTGGCCCTACAATACATTTGGAAAGTTATATTTTTGGCACTAGGTTTTAATGAATTTGATTTTTGCTACAAATTCAACTAAAACCTGATGAAGTCCAACTAAAACATATTCAAATCTGACTCAAACCTGTTCAAATCCAATTAAAACCTGTTCAGATCTGACTAAAACCTATTCAAGTCCAATTAAAACCTATTCAAATCTAAATAACCTTGTTTAAATCTTGTTTTAAAACTAAAACCTGTTGAAATCCAACTACAAAGAGTTTCCATAAACAGATGAAATTAAAGTTAAAAGATAACTTGTGTAAGACTAAAATAAAAAAGAAATCTCACATTCAAAATTTAATAAAAGCTTCCAAATGTCTCCATCTTCGGCCCCTGAAAGGATTCTTATTAACTCAGGTGGCCCCTCACCACTTTGAGTTTGACACCACTGCTTTAGGTGGTGTAGCCTGAATGTTTGTGTAACTGGAGAAGCTGAAAAATCTGGTGGTTAAGTTGTTAAAATATTCTAACTCTATTTAACTCTTTCTGCAGTGAACCCAAGCAACTTTTTACAAAGATTAAAATGGTAATTCTTTTTCAGTTTTGAGAAAGACTGAATTGGAACAGAAAATGATGGCACTTGACTGGCTTCTTTGAAAGATGTTCAATGTCACAGAGTGAAGCTTCCATAAAGTCACTGAAATTCTTATTCACAGCTTGTTCAACAACAGCAACAATACAGTAACAATCAAACTGAGTCACATTTTTCCCGTCCGTCCTGCGGTGCACATCAATGATGAAGTGGTCTGTCGTCTGCAGATGCATGTCAGTGTTTCTTTGGTGTCATTCAGATAAGCCCCTTGAAGTGCCATCCCTCACTGAGAACCCATCACATCAACAAATCTCTAAGTTCTCAACATGAAGAAGTATGAAGAACTGCACTGACTGCTCAGATATTTTGTGCTCATCAAAATATTCTTTCAGCCTCCCCCATTTACTATCAACGGGAGAACATGACTCCGCACAACATAGCACTTATTTGCTTGGATTAGATCTTTCTTTTGTCTTTCTTACTTTGGCAGAGATTGACCAGTTAGGATGAGAGACTCTATAGTGTGATCCCAGTCGCTGTTCTGTCTTGCAATACAACACTCCTGATCACAAACCTGACAGTTGTGTATTGTTGACTGTCACACAGTAATCTTGCAACTTATAATATATAATAATAATTTACAACTTTAGTCGTTCAAATCAGTGCACACATCACTGATGCATCTCTTCTTAAAAGTTTCCTGTAAACAGACCAATGTTATTTAAAGGTCCCATATCATGCTAAATCGACTTTTCTGAGCTTTTAACCATGTTTTAACATTGTTTCTACCTCAAACACATACCCAAAGTTGTGTTTTGTTTCATTCGCGCATGTTTAAGTAATTTATTTAGTTTGAGCTACAGTCCTTTCAACGAGCTGTTTCACGCAATGACGTCAATATGTGAAATAAACCACTCCTCTCCAGGAAGTGCTCCTCCACACTCCTCCAGCCCCTCTCTCCTGCACTGTCAACAAGTGGTGCTCTGCAGCTCAGACACAGAGAAGCATCGCTGCTACTGTGTTAGCTTACTTACAGTCAATACTTTTACTTTACTTTCAATACACTGCACAACAGCTACCTTAGGAGTCTCCAGGCAGCATACATTCTCAACTTCAGTAGGCATTGTACGGCCATTTCCACATGTGCACCGATAAACAGAAGCAGTTAACACGCGCTATGCTACGGGCTACACCATAGAAACATACACAATAAATAGTTTCTCATTTACCAAGCAGAAACGTCTTGTAGAAGCCTTCGAGGATTTTGTGTTTGCTCATGTTCTTAAACTCAGAGTCAGACTCTGGGTCGAAGATATACGGCTCAGTTACTCTCAAAGCTATTGCTGAAAAAGTTATTACTACAATGTACCGTGTTTACTTCAGTCTGTTTCCAGCGCAGCGCTAGCGTGACGTCATGAGTGGGCGGAGCCAACACGGAAGAGCTGAGCCTTAAAGTGACGGCACCAAATCAGACCGTTCACTTTGGACTCATGATGAGAGCTCATCCAAACCGCTTGTATAAGATCATTATTGTGTGTTTCATGTTGCAAAACGTGATATGGTAACCTAATTGTATCCAAAATACACTGTATAATGTTCAAAATAGTATAATATAGGACCTTTAACTATAAAAATCTTGCCTTTTTTTGACCTTTATTGTTTTACCAACCCACAAATGACCTCTAATACATACTAAATGTATTTGAAGAAGCATGTGCCCTTCCTTCTCCTGCCCGTGACATTTGGATGCTCATTAGGATGGTCAGCACTGTCCCTGAACACGACGACTCTATGCGGATTAAGACCAAAACAGCAGTTCTTGTCCATAACCTACTTCCTGTCATTTATGTATCCAGTTATAATTCAGTGTGTGTGTGTCTGTCTTGGGCAAAGCTAGTGCAAAGCTAGAATTGATTCAAAATATGTGCTCTTTTCAGACCAATTGAGTCTAAATCCAGTTAAAGGTAAAAGACGGCTTTTTAAAGAGGAAGTGACAGCAAACTAATACATAAATCCTGGGTACAGAGTGGTTTAGGAGCAAGTTTATACATGCAATTAATAAAGAGCAGCAGCGAGGCAGAGCTTTGTGATTCAGGCAATTTATTTCTGGGCAGTTCATAACAAATTGGCTTGCAGCAGAAATCTGATCTGAAGGCCAGCTTTATTTTAGTTACTCAACCAATATATACCGGTATCAGTTAGGAGGAAGAGATCTGTGATATTAAAGTTTGAAAAGTTTTACTTAAATAGCTATATCAACAAGTAGAGAAATATTTTATAGGGTATATCTTTTTTTTTGTTAACTGTACTGTAGTGTAACTGTAGTAAGAACGACTCAGGGATACCATAATTCATCATGTATACAGGTATATGAATAACAGGGATTTGTCAGGATCTCATCTCTGCTCTTTCCAGATGACATTGTCCTGTTAAACTTGAGTGTTTTACTGGGACGGTTATATACGATCATGAGTGAGGGAAGGAATGGGAGGAATGGGGGATTTATATATAGTATGAAAGTTATGCGAAAGGTTGTTTTTTTTAAATTATTATTATTAGTATTTATTTCTTGATTTAGTAATTTATAGAATGGAAATAAAATGAAAAAACAGATTAAAACCTTCTTTTTTTTTTTTTTAGAGTTATCCCAAAACAAGGAGTCTTGACATGATGGAGTCTGGTCTGGTCCTGTCTGGGATTACATGGTTGGTGTAGCCTAGTTCCTTCTGAGATTTGATGGTCTGGTTTAGTACAGTTTGGCCTGGTTTCTGTGTTTCTCCAAATCTTTGAACAGAACCTGCCCAGATCCTTCAAAAACTGAGACAGTGGAACTGCTCAAACTGTTGCTTTTTTGAGGCAAAGTCCCACCAAATAATGATTTGATTTCGACTAAACCAACTAAAAAATAAACATACTTTATAGTGTACTTTACTTTTTATATCCACACCTGCCTAAACTTTAGCACAGTACTGTAGGTTCTTGTTTATTGTACTAGTGCTACTTATTGTCTTGAGCTTTGGGTCTGGACTGAAAGGACAAGATCTTCAATACAAGCAGCAGAAATAAGAAATGCTTGAAGTAGAGTTGCTGCCCCTCCACATCTAGAGAAGACTGATAGTAAGAAGTATTGGAGTATAATTTACTTCCACCCCTCCACCTCGGTCACTTAAGTATGTGCCTCTAAAAAAAGCTTATTATATATAAAGCTTATTATGATTATCAGTCCTGTACGTCATTAAATGTAAGTAAAAAATTGGTTGTGTCAATTAATCCTCAGAATAACTCTCTCAAGCGGTCACCAGGTCACAACCAGGATCCTTCATTAAGTCGTTTTGGCCGTGACCCAGGAGTGACGCCTGAGTATGGATTGTTGCATTGTAAGTGTAAAGCCCGCTAACGTGACCCCTCCATCTGGACCAAGATTCCATATGGATTAATGACGTTGCTTATGACTCAAAACTAAGGCTTTACAATAATGACAGGGAAGAGTAGATCTGAAACAACCCATCTGTCATGTGGAGTTCATTATTTGATCTTAATGTGCAAACAACTTATGTTTCCTCAAACACATTGGTTCTTTGTGTTGCCTTTTCCAGATGAGCTTCAGAAATCTTAGAACAGTGATTCTAGACTGGGAGTCACAGACACAGACAAGTGTTTTATTTCTAAAAGATCGTTTACAGTTTACTGGATAACTAACTGTCATTAGTAACAATATCATCAATGCACTGCTCTAACCTCAGTGACAGTTAAATGCAATGCTAATATACTGGGATGGTTTTTTGAATGGCTGGTGCAATAAACATTTGAAGCACTGAAGTGATATCGTCTGGGCTCTGGAGTCAACCTGATGATACGTGACAGTTACTCTGCCTGGCTGTCATAGAGTGATGGACCATGTATTTAGAGTAACAACCAACTTCCAATGCATGCTCCACTGTCGGAGCGGAGCCCGAGCAGCTTTAAAGA
Source organism: Rhyacichthys aspro (assembly GCA_036850595.1). Classification (NCBI taxonomy): domain Eukaryota; kingdom Metazoa; phylum Chordata; class Actinopteri; order Gobiiformes; family Rhyacichthyidae; genus Rhyacichthys; species Rhyacichthys aspro. The sequence goes on along the minus strand of CM072166.1, from coordinate 17,129,561 downwards.
GCATTCGCAAATGGTGCGATAAAAGCCATTGATAAAGACATGTGCAGTACCAAAACTGTTTGAGAACAAGGACTAGAAAACAAGTTTGGTTTAAGATTTTATTGCAGTTAAGGCTTAATTATGTATATAAACATATAAATATTTGAATAAAGAAAATTTGTCTGTATATTTTTGTATTTCTTAAAAAATCCAGATGCTGTGCTCATTCTGTTTCCAGTTTGGTGCAACTCATCTGTGCTGACTGATGCAGACTGGCTCCACCATGAGACGGGTCTGTCTGCGGACTGCTAGAGGGGTATCACAGGAAGGGGGCGTAACTTGTAGCAAGGGGCGTAACTTGAAGTTGTCCAAATCACACAGAACTACATGAAATGTTGTCGGCAAGATGGCCGCTTGTAGGCTAGACGATGATGAGAATGTTTCCCGAAATAATAGTTTCTCTCTAGGTATATAAGTCAGTAGTATTATTTATGGAGTTTGTAACTAATCAAACCTAACTTTCCCCAGCATTAGCAGTATTTTAACGTTCTGGCGGGGTAATAAGTATCGGCGGGTAAAAAGAACAAATGCTAACAAGCCAGAGAAAAAATGGTAGGAGGTAAAAAACGCTCTTGCATGTAGATAATGTTAAATTTAATAAAGCAAGTGTTGCCCTTGTAGTGAAATATAGCCAGCAAATACAGGAAACATTTCTTGTGTTTCTTTCTTGCGTTTTTGTTGAAATATCTGAAAAGTCTTTTTTCCTTTCAGCTTCATCCAACAGTTTGTGAAGAAGGTATATTAAAAAAATAAAAAATTTCTGATGGCCCAAACTTCAAATGTCAGTTCTGCAGCAAAATGGGAGTTCTTGCTCTTATGCCCCTCTCTTCCAGTCCACAGACAGATGCTATTGTCCACCGCCAAAAAAAAAAAAAGAACTGCTCCAGCTCTGGAGATGCAACGCAGCGGATGCTGTGGAAGTACTCTCATTGACTACAACAGAAGCATATTTGTAGCAGAGTGCACAGTGTAGCACTGTGTAGCCGAGAGTGGAGGGCAGTGCAGTGGAAATTGGGGGCAATAGTCGTCATATGAAGATGTATCATGCTCAAGGTTGTATTCTTCCCAATCTTCTTCCTCGGGCACCTTCTCATCCACTGTCAGACATAGCAACTTTATAACCTCTAATTTTCAGTTCTTTAATGTCTGTAAGCTGGTCTGTAAATGCTGTCAAGAAATGTTATTTTATCTCAAAGTAAATGAACATGATGCGCGTCATTAATAGGGAATTTTCCACCACCAAATTAGATCAGAAACTGTTTATATGTATGTATAGTCACAGGTTTAGGGTACTCTTGAGGGCTGCTTTTTGCTCATCATACCAGAACTAGTGTGGAAACTAGTTTGATGGTAAGTATGGGTTTTTGTAATGTGTGCATGTTGTGCATCATGTGTAAACATTTGTGAACCTATGAGACAAGAAGTTTGTGCTGTAATGCAGTTTCTTTTGTGTGCATCTGGGCTTAAACAGGGAGCATGTGATTGTTTTATGCATGTGAAAAATAAGAATAAAACATTTAATCAACAGCATATTGTAACAGAAATCATCTGTAAAAAATCAAGACTGTGAGAATTTTCTATACTGGACTGGAGCTTTGGCCAATCACAGGCTCGCTTACAGAAAAAGGAACGCTCCCATTGGTCTACACTGGCATAAAGAAGAAAGTAATGCCTTCTGATAAAACAGAGAAATGTATATTCAGTGCTGAATGTGTCTTTTTGGACAACAGCACAAAAAGGAAAAAATCAATTACACAATGTTTAACGAGGAGGAGATAATTGCTGAGTTAAACGGTAAGCTCTAAACTTCAGTTTGGTGTAATGTAGTAATATTTTGTGGAAAAAAAATGGTCCAGTTTCACTTCTTCTTTTTTTTTTTTTGTTAAAGAAAAGCAGGAAAAGTCCCTTGGCTGCTCTTAGAGGTGAGTGGTGTATGAGACTTCATACACTTTAAAGCAACCACACTTTGTTTTGCATTTTATGACTTTCCAGAAGTTCTTTAAAAGAACTGTCATACAGCTCAGCTCCAAAATAGGCCATTCTCTGCCACAAAATCACAAACTAGCATCTCATACAAAACTGTGGAGATTAGAAAATCTTAGTGTTTTATGGTGATGGATAAGAACATGAAAAAATATGAAGTCCTTAGTTTAATTTTAGGTCATAGTTTTCCCCTGATAGTTCTCTTTAAAAACTTTAATAAACTTTCAGTGACAAACTATAAACAATCATTGTTCAATCTGTAACTCAACTTTCTAAATTGGTGCTAAGTGGGTAAGGGATCACATTATTTTGCCCAAACCTTCCTGTGAGAGACGAGCCCACGTCAGCATTAATATCATCAAAAATGCAGACTGTGTCACTGCTCCCACAAGTTTCCTGAACTGAACCATTTTTATTCAGCGGGAGTCTTGTTTCTCTTTAGAATTCCTGCTCTTTAACAGTCTCTCCCTTTTTATCCATATTTTATTACATCTTTTTATTATTCATTTTCTTGCTGGAAATATCAGGAGGCTTACAAAAGCAGTTCTTTTATTCCACCTCCATTGCCCTGATGAGATTGTCAGTCAAAACAGTACACATTAACTTGCACTACTTATATGTTGTTCTTGCTGCTTTGCAATGATTTACTTGTCATCATTTTGTACCACAAATGTTGTGTCTTGACCCAATCAGGCAGTTTGACCACGTGGAAAAGGATTGGTATTTTGTAGGTGCCTTCTTTTTGAATCTGGTGGTGGTAAAAGCCAGTAGAACAGTGAACTCAAAAGAGATAGACATGAGGTTGCCAATATCCGTGATGTGTTCAAATATTGTGTATTTATGTCCTATGTTCATTATATGATAACTAACTGAACACTATATTACTTTCATTTAGGACACGCGTTAGTTGGTTTATTGTATATTTGATGAGCTAAATTATAATTTAATTGCGTGAACCACACAGGAATAAACAGCTAGCTTACTGCAAATGTAACTTGCTGTACCTTCATAGTCTGCTGTATCTGAAACATTCATTTTCAGATACAAATCACAAAAAGACATTGCCGTCTCCTGGTCATTTTTCAAACACAACAGAAACTAATGACTGAGGAGAAAGACAAAAGATGAAGGGGTGCAGATTGAACCAAGCCACACACCCATGTTTATGTCAGATCTCTTGCCCCAGTGTCTTACCCAAGAGGTTGGTTATTGGTCAGTAGTGGCTCTCTTGTTCAGATGACTCTTCTGTTGTATGGTGTGTGTGGAGGACAGGGCAATTTGCGACAGCTCTGCTCTTTATGTGACTCAACCAGTGCTGTGTGAGCCTCTACTGTCAGGTATTCTTGTGGACGTGGTCTGGATGACCCCTGGGCACATCTGCCGGTGTAGGTTTGCATTTTTGTGGTGCCAGGACAGTCTTTGTTTAACGTTTTCATGTAGAGCGCAACACTCACCTGCTATACTGTCAGGCTGTCATATTCCATCCCTTACTTCTGCCCCTTTTACATAGGCCTCTTTTATTTTGGTTTACCCTGCCCTAAACTTTTGGGATCTGCAAAACATTTCAGCTAATGTTCTTTAGTTCACCATATTTGTCTTGATTTGTTCCATGGTTTTTGTCTGTGAATAGTCACTCTCAGTTCAGGTTTTGATTTGTTTTGTGTTTTGATGAAATAGTGGTAAAAACACACAGCACACATTTGAATATAAACTGTCTTTATATACCATACCATATTACCATCAACCTCCCATAGGACTACTTATAAAACTTAATCTTGTTAAATATGGACTGATCGACTGATGTGCTAACGTTGACTCATGCTCTGTTCTATATTAAATATGTTACACATGAACATATTTTACCAGAAAATATTGCTGTTTTCCTCTAAAATACAGTACGCCCATACAGTATTTGTATCTGAGCGGTCGAGATTAATTTCAGCTGAAGTGAAGCTCCAGTGACAGCTCCAATATAATAGCAATGTGATATAAGCGCCTGGATTTTGCTGCTATCAATCAGTGAAGGTTTTCCATTTAGTTGTCATGTGGGAAATCACCAAAATAATAAAATAATCATTAAAAAATCTGTTGCAGAGTGAGTAGTGAGCAGAAAGCACCAGGCGAGGGGTCACACTCCGTCACACTGCTCACGACAGGGCTACGGAGCGGGAAACACGACACGGCTGTGAGCACAACCACATTCACACTGTGCTCCATTACCAGGCTTCAGATGAATGTGCTGTACAAGTGTTATTGAGGAATCACAACACAGGGAAATTATTTATTTATACCACACAATTCATAGGAGAAGTGCAAGGGCTTCCTCTTTTTCAATGTGGATATAAGTCAGATGAGAATCCATACAGCAACATCCATGTTCAGCTTCTTATGGAAAGCCGTTTGAGGATTTATTATGAAATCGTCAATATCAGTGTTATTTTTCTTTTTTGGCTACTCATTTTAAAGACTTATTTAGAGGCTTCCAAAGTTTATCCTGGTGGCTTTAAAAAAATAAAAAAAATAAAAATACAACTTTGTAAGTACACATTTGGACTTGCAATATATGGAGTCTGAAATTGACATGAATTAAAATAACAGTATTCAGACTCTGCTGTGCTGTCTACATACCATGAGCCTTCAATAAGATAATGAATCTAAAATAATTAGACTCTGAAGGTGGAATATATGTTTTCCTAGGATCTTTTCTCTGGTGGCATTGAGACCATTCATTGTCTGACTTTGACAAGAACAGTCTTTAGTCTTATATAACTCTTATACAACTCCGCCTCCATCCCTGGTATGGTTCTTATTCAATGGGGATTATTCATAATAACAGAAGAAAAGGAAACAGAGAATAGAAAAGCAAGGACAAGATGAATAACTGAGCATCACTTAAGTATGCTCTCAGTGGCTTTATGGAAAAATCAACAATTACGTCAAGTCGAAATTTCATGGGGAATGGTACAAAGACAGCATGCTAAACACAGAGGCAGAAATGTAGCGTTATGAAAAATGTCAGGATGTTTATTAAGGGCCAAGGCAGAATCTTTTTTACCTCTGTGTTGCGTCAGCTCTTAAAAATGTTGGGAATGGAGAAAAACAACTGCTATAAGTAGGGTGTTTCTTCACTTATTTTTTGGCTTAACTTTGTTATCCATGAAATATATTTTTGTATATTACCCCTGTTACCATGTTCAAATATCCCCCAGACCAGCCCGGTACATAGCAGCATATTTATAACCATTTCCTTTTCCTCCATCTCTAAAACACAAGGAAGACAAAAAGCATTGGAGATTTGCAAGAAACTGGGACTGCATTGTTATCTTAAATGAGCGAAGCATAAACCCAGGTGTCGCACATCAACGTTGGAGAACACAACACTATTTCAACTACCGAAATGGCATTAGTCACTGACATTGCAAGTAAATACAATGATTATGGTGATGGGCAACCAACTGACTATGTGTGTGCTGTCAGTGAGTGGTTAGAGAACAATAATCAGCCGCACTATTTCAGTTTTTAAGCTACAGCAGCAAAAGTTTATGAGCAACAAGTCACTGGAAGCTTAGGACTATACCAAATAACACCAGTTGGATGGATAGGATCAGTACTTCCTTATCAAAGACTGTTAAACCGATATCTGCCTGTACATTGCTAAAGCTACCAAACCTGCACTGAGGAAAAATACAAATACACAATACATAACACAAATGCATATAAGGTAAAGTATGACTCTTATGGTTTGGGGGCAATTCAGAAATACATAAAGGCTACAGCTTGCAAGCTTTTGTCTAATGTTGTCAGAGTCCATATTTTTCTGTAAACCATGTAATACTACATGACATTACAGCGTGGGAATGAGAATGAACCCATCACTTGCATAATTCCATTTGATGTGGGTGTCTTCATTGTAGAAAGCACTTTATGCAGAAAAGTCAGAGTCACCTTTTTAAGTTAAAGCCCTAAAACCAACTGGTGAATTCTGAGTTCAAACCCAGTGGAACGAGGAAGAGGCCCACTCCACAGAGCACTGATCAAGAACTGCATTAGCATTCTTCCCCGACTCTGAAGCATTACCCAACGTCTAAGCCAGAGCCAATTGATTTTCCCTGCCATTCTCTTATTTCATCCTTACGGGTGAAATATGCAGCTTTCTTGGTTCTATTAAATATATACATTTAATGAGCCTGTATGAGCCCAAGTCAAACCAAATGACTGATGAAATTGTTAATGCACGTCGTATCACTTTGCATTAAAGTGACTGACAATACAGCGCTGTTTTTCATTTGTTTTGATCATTTTTCCTCCATTACCACATTAAGCTCATTATTCTAATTTTGAGTTGAAGGGATAGAAGGGTGCATTCCTGTTTTGGGAAGCCAACAGAAGCTCAGCAAATAAGAGCATCAAAGCAATCTGCTGCTGGGCAAAGGGAGAGCACGGTCTCATTAGAGTGAGCCGAGGCTGAGCAGTCGCCAAGAAGACGTGCCAACTCCGACTCCTGTTGTGACATACATTGCTCTTTAGCCATTAATCAACAGGCTGAGAAATGGAAAGGACAGAGAGTTGCTAACAGAACAATTTGTCTCACTGTGAGGAATTGAATTTCTCAGCACCGCTGCTCGAGGCAACATCTTATTCACTGCCACAACTCATCATGTGTCAGGGTATTTTTTCTAATGACATCTATATCAGACTGTTGGGGCTGATTTAAATGCACCGTATATTACTTACTCTACACATCTCTTCATGTTTTAAGCAGCTGTGTGTGTCATTAATCTGCAGCATATGCAATATTGCAACAGATGGAATTTAGAATTTGACTTTTTTGTGTATAGTGTGAACAAAATGGCATAAAGCAATCAAAATGTATTCAATAGATGAGTGTATAAGAAGCTAGCAAAGTGTAAAGGGCCTGGACAGCCATCCTAAATTTCTCTGTATTCTACACACAGAATTAGTCTGGTTCCAGTCAATCCAAGTTGCTTTCCAGTGTTTATTTCAGCTGCCCTTCAAGCTGAGAGAAGTCACGAGAAAGACAGGCTGGAGACCTTTTAGGTGTCTTTGGCAGGGGAAGTTTATTGACTACCATTATTGGACCCAGAGTCAGAACAGAGTGTGGTAGTATTGAATATTCATACCTGTCCTTGCTTCACGTAATGTCAAGGAAATGATACTTACCTGATAGAGCCTAGACTTGTAGCCGAGTTATTTGTGCAGAGTTGGCCTTAACATAGAGGGAAGAAGACCTGACCAGTCTGTGAAAACTACAGGGAAGACTAAAATTTCTCTATCATCCAGAAGTCAGAGCAAGTGAACACAGATTAGACTACCTCTAAATGTAATTAGATAGACAGGCAGAACAAAAAAACTGCCTCTGGACAGACTGGAAACTTCAAAAATATCCAATCACAGAAACAAAACATAGCATAAATTTGCCCCATTTTAGATACATGTTTGTAATTGATCTGGAAGGATTGATTTCTGTGGAAAGTGGTTTGAATGGGACAATGTAAAAATAAAGACCATATGTAGGCTACAACAGGACACAAGGTGTAACTTCCAAAATGGTGGAGTTTTGCACTGTCCTTCCTTTGAGCTTATCGGTCAGAACTGATCGCACAAAATGTGACAGCAGGACAGAGTGCACGAGGACCATAGTGTCTCTGCTCTATAGCACAAACAAGAAGCATTTAAAATCAATGGCAGCCTTTACTCATTCAGAATCCTGGTTTTATGATCAGATCAATACTTAAAAAGCTCAAAAGACCATGCTTTAACAATAGTAGTAGTAATGATATTTAATTAATACACTGGACAAAAAATGTGAATAAAAACATGACTCAATTGGCATCATTAAAGATGAGCTATGCGTTAGTAACACGGTGTTAAACTCAGTGGTGCCGACTATTTTTTTTACACTGAAATGACTTACTTGTATTATTCAGACTGCAGTCACTCTAGTCAATCTATCGACATGTAACTCATACAGCCCTGCTTAAGAAATCTGAGAAGATGAATGTAAAGCAGCGCCCGAGGCCAGTGCTTTTTAAACTCTCTTTTCCAAAAGTGTCTCTAGCCTCTGATGTCAAGCTCTCAACAGGTGAGCTTTCACTTTGACTCGCTGCCTTTATGTCAGCCTCTTTGGTCGACAGAACACTCCTCATCCAGCTGCCAGCTCAGTGTGACCTCCGGATTTGACATGAGAGGAACACGCTGTTGAGTCATTGTACTTAATTTTATCACACTACATTTTCTTTGTACGGTGGTTTCTTTTTCGTTCGACTTGTGATGCTAATCGTGATGATTAGACCAAAGGAGTGGTATTGAACTCGTTGCTCCCGAGCAGCTGAGCTCAGTATAATCACCAAGCACAGTCTGGGGTTGCTTGTTAGTTGTTTAAACAGCTGGAGTGGTCATGAAGTATATGAAGATGCAGGTTTAACAAGATAAATCTAAAAATGTAGCTACATAATGTTAGACAGTGTATATCATCAACTGAAGATTGACTTTGTATTAAATATTAACAAAAAGTTGGAGCACATCTAAAATCCTGTGCTCAATGAACAGCCGGTGGACAAAGAACCCACTGCCAAGTTTAGAGAAGCATTTGATCCATAAAAACTCATTTTAGGAGATGAAAATGTGGATCCATAGGGCCTTCCACACTTAAACTATAGAATCAGAGTCTTGCTGACATCAATAGAGCTGTTATTGTTAGGTTTTAAAGTTAGTGTTCCTTGTAAATTGCTGTAAATAGCAAATGATCCCATACTGACCCAATCTGTACCGCACACCGAAGTGAAAACAAAGTTATAGTAGGTGAGGGAGATATTGCCAAAATATATCACATTGCAGAATCACAATTTGAATTTTATCAAGATACATAAAAATGAATGTAAAAAAAACAAAAAACAAACGTATTTTTGAAGACAGAAGACGTTTGATCTGTCATCCAAAGGACTGACAGCAGTAATTCAACGTATGTGTTAATCAATAAGTCCTATTCAGCGATGACAGCAGACTCTTGAGAGACTGGTTAAGAGGATGTCAATCAGGGCTGTGTCCTCAGACGGTGAGTTCAACATCTGACAGCTCAGTGCACTCATATAATGACAGTTTGTAGGCAGGGGTGTAGACATTGCGTCAGTTTAAAGAGCATGTGACAGTTTACCCATGTCACCATTAACTCCTGGATAAACACTTTGCTGACATAGTACGTAACATGTTGTCTAGTGTTCAATGATTGGTTTATTTGTCTGTCACACGGACAAACAAAAAGGGCAATGGGAAGAGTTTGTAGAACATTAAACAACTACAAGTGCAATGTAGTGTGCAAAGTCTTTCCAAATTTACAGATCGCCAAGGCATCTCTCCATTCAAAGCAGCAGCTAAAATGTGCACTGTTTACATTTTAAAATCTCTTCTACCATATAGTTAGGATGACAATCATTTTATAATAACACACAGGTCATAACTGTCAATGTAGGTCAATGAGAAACTTGTTTTTCTCGGCCTTTGACATTAATGTACTCAACAGACTGTGATGCCATACCCCGTCCCATCACCTGCCGCAGGGGTTAAACAACTCGCTAACCTCTGGCTGTCACTGTGGTTCTCTGTGGTTGAATCATCCCATTAAATATCCCAGCATGTTGCAGGATTGAGGAGCCGACGGGCCCCTGGCTGCCACATATCCTCCATGACAACCAGTGATCGATGACGAATGAGGGCGCGCTCTAATGAAACCAGGCAAAGGGATTAAAAACAAGCCTCCATAACTCGCCGGGCCCTTAATATATCCCCCGTCGCCTTTCTGCACTCAGTCTCTCTATTTCCCTCTGCTGCTGACTCTCCATTTCTGCTTTTTTATTTGTACCACATTTTACCCCAAAGACCACTGAGAGTACTTAAATGGTACATACAGAGTTTACGTAGGAAGTTCTGTTATTGCCTGCTGGTACTGTGGAGAAGAACATCAGTTTGGATCAAGTGATGGACATGTTATCCTATTACACCTCTTATACCTTTTATTCCTTGTTACATTATGTTGAGAGACGTCACAGAAACTACTGATGACCCACTTAGGGGAAGTAGTTGGCGGTAATTTAAAGTGTTACATGTTATTTTAATCATTTGGTGGAAGTGGAATTAGAACAATTTGGAATATGCTACTGGAGCATAACTTACCTTGTTAGAAAAGTGCAAAATGCTGACAAGAAGAACAAGAAGCTGCCTGTTCCTGACCCAGGAACCTGAGACTAGACTGCACTTGTAACCTGCTCGGTGCAATCTTTAGTATTTTTTTCATCAGTACTGTTTTTGCCTGCTTTTGTTTTTGCTTTTAATTTTACATTTAAAAACTATTGTGAGCATTTTACTGTCTATCATCGTTTAGTCAGGCAATCAGAAATCATCATGGCCACCAGTGGTGCAGCACCTGCATCCCAGGGGGTAAGTAATCATATAGCCCTCAGCAGAGGGCCCCATACTCCAAGAGCACCCCCCACAGGATGCCGTGAGGGACACGGTCGAATGCCTTCTCCAGATCCACAGGGCACATGTGGACTGGTTGGGCAAACTCCCATGAACCCTCCAGCACCCTGGAGAGGGTATAGAGCTGGTCCAGTGTTCCACGACCAGGACCGCATTGTTCCTCCTGAAGCTGAGGTTCGACTATCGGCCGAATTCTCCTCTCCAGTACCTGGCATAGACTTTCCCGGGAGGCTGAGGAGTGTGATCCCCTATAGTTGGAACACACCCTCTGGTCCCCTTTTTAAAAAGAAGGACCACCACCAGTCCAAAGGTACTGTCCCCGACCTCCATGCGATGTGGCCAAGGCGTGTCAACCAAGACAGCCCTACAACATCCAGAGACTTGAGGTGTGATGGATAAGTCCACCTCTGAGCCCCCAGCCTCTGCTTCCTCAGTGGAAGATTGTCGGCGGGATTGAGGAAATCCTCAAAGTATTCCTTCCACCGTCCGACAATATCCCCAGTCGAGGTCAACAACTGCCCACCTCCACTGCAAACAGTGTTTCCCCCTCCTAAGGTGCCGAACAGTTTGCCAGAATTTCTTTGAGGCTGACTGATAGTCCTTCTCCATGGCCTCACCGAACTCCTCCCAGACCTGAGTTTTTGCCTGCAAAACCACTCGGGCTGCAGTCTACTTGGCCTGCCTGTAGGAGAATTGGGTTACTGCCTTAGAGCTTCGAAGTATTGGACCACATAAAAGGACTGAAGAGAATCTGGATGACTTACGCAGGAGAAGTTTATTACCATCAAATACAGGCCTGGAGACAGTTGAACTGTCATAGTAGCAGCATAGTATAGAACATTCAAGTCTGGCTATGCTTTCATAGGTCAGAACTTATAAAACCTCATAGAAGGTCAATATGCAAACAATACAATAACAAAAGAGTTGGTATTCAGTTGTTATTCAGCTGATAAGGCTAGAGGTTGGAGACATGTTATCCTGCAGGTGTCTGAGTCTATCTGTTGACAGAGCCCAAGGCTCAGGGCATCACAACCTTACCATAGATCCAAAATTCCTTCTCTTGTTCACCGGGGTACACTTCAACACAGGGCGGCTGAGCTGGGGAGCTATAAGCAAGCCCACTCCAGCGCTCTAGTCTAGATAAAGATATCTCAATGTGGAGAGCGTTTGTTGACAATGACGATGATTGACATATTATTCTTGGCACATACGTATAACTTTATACCCTTTTAGACACCAATTTTAGTTATAAACACTATTGAAAAAAAGTTATATACACAGTTCTTCAAAGATATACAGTACAATATGAAGTGTAAATATTCTTATCAGTGTGGGGGAGGGTGAATGTTTTGTGTTTTCACTATCTATAGGGGCTACGTTGGCAAAACCCCAAAAAACCCCAGAATACAGATACTGTAATAAAGGCTCAGCCCTCCATTAGTGTGGTCTTGTTTTGTGACCTTATATTGTTCATTGGTTCACATTCATGTTTGTTTGGTTTTTTTCTGATCTGTTTCCGTTTCCGCCAGTTGCTAAACCTTAAGAGTGCCAGGAAAGCTTGTTTCGCCTTTTCATGAGGATCCCAGCTGCTGATATTATGAGTATTAAGTCACTGACCAAACACTGAAGTAATACTGAATATCAGCCATCAATAAAAGCTGGAGAATCATCATAAAGGAATCCTGTACAGACCGACGCACCACCTTGTTTACTGTTAAAGCCTAAAAGAGCTAGCCCTCCCTCAGTACCTCAGTAACAGATACACTAGAATTGTAAATGATAGAGGATGACTATTTTTTTAATTACTTTTTTTTACCTCTTAGGCAAACATCAGATTCAGACCATTAATGGGACCCTCATCTCAGAGGCAGATGTGTTTGTTGAAGATGGGGATGTATTACTATATACTACTTACTGTGTAAATATTTAATTATATTACCAGAATATTTTATTCTATATATTGTTACTTTTCTAAACTTTAGACATAGACAATGTTATAAAAAGTAAATAAATAAAAAAGAATAATTTTGTTTGTTTTTGGACATTTGCAAGGAAAAAGGACAGGTGCCAATGCATCAGAAGGCATTCAGAGAAACACTTGCTGTGGCCCATTCAAAAGTGGGCTCCAAGAAAAGCACACCTGAGCCAGAAGCACGCTGCAAAGCGTATCATTGGCAAGAGTTCATCAGTGGTCTATAGCGGTTCTATTGGCCTTTTGTGTGTTTCAGTCCATATCGCTCAACTGCAGCTCTGTGCAGCCTTTTTTTTTTTTTACATAAAAAAGACCAGTTTGGTCCAAAGTGTTCCAAGAAATTTGATTTGAAATAGATTATTACCTTTACAAAGAGCCCAAACAGTTATATGTACTCCTATAGGTTCAAGAACAGCATTTATTTTAATTTGGGTATGCTTTTTTCTGAAGTTTTAGGCAAATTTACCAGAATGATATGGGGAATAATCACTGCAGTACCAGATATTATCATGTACTGTTAAGTCCATTACAACAGTATAACTGTATTTTACATCTCGGCTAAGGCATTTTATGGGAAAAGACAGGCAATCACAGAAATAAGAGAAAGGAGGAAGTCATTTTCAGCCAACACAAGGTTGAAGCAGTGAGTAAGGACAGTTCTGATGAGGGGGATGAAGAGATGGATCACAGTACAAAGTCCAAACAAGCCAAGGAACAATATCAAAGTTTTCCCCTTTGCTTTTTAAGTGACTCACTGTTCTTCTCTGACTTTATTTGCTGCTTACTCATCTGCGTCTGTCCTTGGGATCGAATGGGAATGGAACAAACCATCCTTGGCATCCTAATCTCAGGTAATGGAAGGAAATTGGTCCCATACTCATCTCCTCCCTCCTCTCTGTGCCTTCTGACCTCCAGAGAGGACTATCCACTATTTTAATGAATGCTGGGCTTAAAATAAACAGCAACCTTAAATTGTGAAATCCTCAGACTGAGCAGTAAGTACCTGAGCATTATTTACATCTCGACTCAAATTGACAGGAAAGGACGGACAGGGCTTCATTAAATCATTTATAATGGGAAGTGGACCCATAATAATAGTAACTGAGAATTGTTGGATTTGAAGTGACATTTACGACATGTTCGGACCAAACACTCCTTTCTGATTGGATAACAGATGTTAAAATAGTTACTTCCTACACATTTATCCTATTTTAGCAATTTTTTTGAACCCATATAAAATATTCCTTTTAGATTTAGCAACATTGACTGTTATATTTTTTTTTTTTATGTGTAAGATTACCACCCAGTACTTCTGAGTATTTACATGGTACAAATTCTACATACATAGCTATAGACCTGGTAAATACTGAAGAACTTATGTTACCTGTTGCCCAGTAAAAGGTGGAAAATGGATGGATGACTTTAAATCATGGTTGCTAAAGACAAGATCAGATGCCAGTACTTCCTGGTTTCAACACTTCGTCATGCAGTCTTTGAAGTTCAGTCATAGAAGTCCAATCAATGCGTTTCTGTTCACAAAAGTAGGGCTAAAATATAGATGGAGAGTGTGAAAATAAATTGTCTCCTTGATGAGACATTTTCCGTCTAATCTAAACATACTATGGCTCAAAGTCTAATCAAGTAGCTGCAAAGTGTAACACTGTGTTTTAATTAAACTGTGACATCCCTGACATCAGCTTGATTAACTTCTACTCCATGGTTTGGTAGCCGTGACTGAAGGTTGCTGGTGGCGTCAATTACTCAGATAAGGCCCCGTCAGGCACACTGCAGATGTGCACTGTGCAGAACACGCAGGCAGGCTGTCTAATTGGCTGATCCAATTCGTTAAAGACTGAGTTTTTGGCCCGCTGGGTGCTTTGTGCTCCCTTAGTGCCTGGCAGCTGCTTACATCAAGAACTGCCACCCAGACCTCCCAAAACCAGATTGGGACTACACAGCAATTAGCAGCCATCAGTACACAAACTGACATGACAAGTGTGCGTGTTTATTCTTGTGGGCACCAAATGTCTATTTTGATTCAATCACTTATTTTACGTTTAGTCCTGTTAGGGGTCATGGTGGCTGGAGCCTGTTCCAGCAGCTTTGGGCCTGAAGTGGGATACACACTGGACAATGGCCAGTTAGTCACAAGGCTGACAGTTAGACACCGACAGACAACAATTCACTCTCTTTAGATTGACCAATTTAGGGGGAGGAAGCTGGGCCCAAAGAGAACCAACGGTTACACATGGAGATGCAGACTCCTCACAGAAAGATTATGTATCAGCCAGCCCTCGGATTGGACCCACAACCCTCTACCTGTGAATCAGGAGCACTAACCACTCTGCCATCTAGCACCCCATGTCTATTTTTACAACATACTTAATATGGCCGCAATTTAGAAATTGAGAATACTGTGGCTGATTTTGGAGCTAACGCATTTAAATGCCAGTATAGCGCTGCAGATATGCCTTATTTACCAGAACAGCAAATTTTAAATGTGTCGTCACGTTTGACTGCTCTGAGCCTGTCACTTCCACTGCGTAGGACTAGGGAAAAATGGATCAAGGTACAGAACCGCGACTGATGGGATATAATCATCATAATGAACCAATTTCCAGTGGAGAGAAAACATTCAGAATGAACAAGGCGACTTTCTCAGGTGATGGGCTGTATTGGAACCTATATTCTGATGCTGACACAAAGTGACAAGCACTTGGCCTTAATATGTTGTTATTGTCCTATTCTACTAGCACTTGTTGGCCTTAAGATGTTGTCATTGTCCTATTCTACAAGCTTTAAGGAAAAGTTAGGTGTTTCGTGCTACGTTTTCTCTTAGTTAGCCTTAAAAGTGGAAACAGGGCCTCACTGCGCTGCTTTTGGTTGCAGTTTCCAGTCAAAAAGTAACAAAAACAGCGACATAAGTCTTCAGGGCTTTGAGTGAAAAGAGGAGAGTTGAGTGGGAGTAAGCCTGTGGATGAACACAACCTCATAAAGACCTGTGTTTGTGTTCTCAACACTTCTCTATTGATGCTTTTCAGTCATTTTGTCTACCACAACTGCTAAAGGAGCTAACGTGGTTATAAACATGGGCTGAAATCAAATTACATCCCAACAATTTTCTCACATAAGGCATCTAAACCCGATGCTTAATTTCTTTTTGGAAAATTTTAAGAAACGAAACAGTGTACAGTATTCTTAAAATGACATTTTTATAGCTGAAGCAAATGTTTATTACACATGGTCAATTAGTCCTACAAGTCTGAGTTCCCTTTAAAAAATGAATTCATCAAAACTGGGAAGTTCATGCATGTAAATGTATTCAGTGAAAAGAAGCCAAAGCATAAATTCCACCTGGAAGACTCCTCCCTCTTATTTCCTGCCAATGTGTATCCTCTCAGCCAATCATAACCCTCCTCCTCTAGTTCTCAGCCAATCATTAGTCAGTAGTCAAAATTTCACCTCAGCAGTGGATGCATCCTTGTCAGGTTCAACACTCATCCCTCTCATCCAGTGTCTAGGCTCCGAGGGGATCTACTCTTCTCCTCCTTCATCACATTGCATGACATCCCTTTCTGCCGGGGTCTAAGTGTCAAAGTTTTCTCTTAATAAATTGTTCTATCGTGTCATTCATTTGTGTGCTCTCTCTTCTCTGAGTGTCTCCTGAGTTTAAACATCCTTGAAAGTCACTTTTGTAGAGGACATAAAAAAAGTCTTTTTCCCAACGTAGAAAATAAGTTACTGCTTCTGATTGGACAGCTCTCTGACTCTTAAGCTGCTCCAACCTGAATTCTGTTGTATATTCTTGTGACAATAAAGCATTTATCCATTTCCCCCAAGCATATTTACTGAAATGTGTGAATTTTTGTTTCGTTTTGTTTTTAAAGATGTGAAGCAAATTTAAACTGGACTTGTTATATGCTGATAAATAACAGCATTACTGCATAATCTCAGATGAAAGCACATGGACACACCGAAGACTCACAAATGGGACCAGAGAAGAAGAACATGAGTGCAGCAGTAGTCCAGTATTAGAATGTACTGTCTTCATTTCAAAAACACTAATGCAGTTGAAGAAAAGATCATTTTTCTTCTGCAAAACTCACATATTGTAATGAAGTTTGTGTATAGCTTTAGTGTCATCTATCTTATGCTGTTAATAATTTTCTCTATTAGTCCAAATGGAACCATAACGGGTCACACAGAGCCATTACCGATATAATGAGTGGAACAACAGCAAAAAATGGATCTCCAAATGACTCAGAATCAATTTGCTGTGCGTGTGTTCTTGGCAGAGCCGTGTCTTGCCATGTAATTGAATCTCTGTGGTTTATATTTTTAAAAGTATGATAACAATCAGCTGAGGATCAGACTGAATTTGTGTTTCACTGCAGGGGGTGTCCGTCGACAGGCCTCCACCACTGTCAGGGATTTAAAAGGATTAACTGGGAATGAGTGGGGGGTTTGTTTGGTCTTGTTTGCTCACTAATGCCCTTCAATTCTTAAATATTTACCAAAAGAAATATTAAAGTAGCATGGACCTTGTGGAGAATGAAACTTCAAACTGGTTTTATTTTCTCGTTGCATGATTCAGTGTGTTTACATGCACTCCTGGGTTAGGATGCACTCAGCTTGGACAGTTTACTAGACTATTCTCGTTCAGGTTTACATGCACAGAGTAAATCAAACTCTCAAGTGCTCATAGGTGGACTTTTAAATTGAAGGTCCTGACAACATGTAGATGTATTGTAAACACATTTTTCTCTGCATAACATGTTAAAAGATTTACAAAATATTTGGGTGTTGTCTTGGCCACTTGGGTGTAGTTATGGAAAGCTTACGTGTGGCATCACATTAGTGGGAGGCCTGTACCAAATTTCATAAGCCTATGAGTCCTGGCTTCTATTGGCCCATTGTATTGTGTATATATTTTCATTTTACACTATTTCTTCTTGCGAACATTATATAAATTAAATTTTCGCTGTTAGTTATAGGCCATGGTCTATGGAATCAGAGTTGTATCAAAATGATCAAACAATACTTTACTGGGAAATGCAAAAAAAGAATAATTGTTGGGAAAAAAAATTTTTTTTTTTTTTTTTTTTTCCTTTAAACATCCCCCCCCCCCTCTTTTTCTTTACTTTCTCTTTTTTTTTTTTTAAAAAAAAAAAAATGGTGTGACCATTACATTGTTTGCATTTATACATTTATACATTTTATTGCATGTATACATGCACTCAACTACTTTAATATTTATATATTTCTTTTTAACTCAATTTACACTCTTTACTATTTTTTTCTTGATTAATTTTGACTTGTTGCCTCCAGATTCACCAGATTTCAGTTCACTTTCACAAACAACAAAGTTTTTTATGTTTAACTTGTAATGGCTTTAGGTGACTTTAGGCTTTTTTCACTGCTGGTCTTACAACAGAACACCACCCTCTATGTGGTGTTTTCTGCACTAAGCTCTCCCGCTGTACCTTTGAGTGGGACCAGTGTGACATCTCTCAGCTTAAGAAGGAAAAAAACATCTGAGCTCAAGAAGAAACATCCAGATCACACTCCAACCGAGGGCAAAGTTTTGTCCACAATCAGTTCCTGTGAACTGTCCAGGCACTGTAAGAGGAGAACTCGGGGTGTTGAGAAAACCCGCAAACTCATTAGGCAATGAGTTTGTGGGTTTAGATCCATAGGACAAGTAGACACTGAGAAACCTAGCCTTTGAAGTAAAAAGATACATTCTGAGGAAGACACAACAGTGTAAGGAAATCTAGACTGAATTGTATCTGCTACTGATGAAGAACCATGAGTGGAATCCTGTAAAAAAATATATATATTTTTTGGTTTTGGTTTTTTTTTTGCCTCTTTTTTGCTGTTGCCTTTCAGGGCTTCCATACATAACAACACACATAACTTATCGCTTTTTTTACACAGGGAACTGTGCAAGGAACTGGACATGATAGCTTCAATGCTGGAAGCAGTGTTCATAATTAAAGGTATGGTATGGTTTCATGTGGATGTAGATATGAGTGCCTGCCTTAAAGAATGCCCTACATGTCTTTTTTTCCATCAATTTCTAGAATTGAGAGGTTATATGGTGTGATGTCTGGTCAGCTATTACATACAACAAATGATGCACTGTATTCAAATGAGGTACAGTTCTTTTGCATGCACTTTCTTCCACGCCGGTGGATAAGTGGATGAATAAGTCTGAAGTCTGGAATGTTTTCTTTGTGGCTGGAACAGTGCCCTGATAAAGACCGAAGGAAACCTCATGCTATACTGTATGGGAATGCGCCAATGCTCCCTTCAAACCGAATAAAATTCACATGGAACCCTTTGGATCCCAAAATTTAAATAAAGTTTTTGCATTTAAGAAATTAAACTGTTACAATATGAAAACAATTCACATTTTATTCTTGTTTGTGACAAAGGAAAAACAACAAATTATTGTGAATGTGAAATTAGAAAAAAATAAAATAAAGACATATAAACTCATACATTTATATTTAATTATGATATTTCAGTGTGCTTTCATCCTCTTCTTCTCAGCAACAGCAACTGCCAAAGAGCCCAAACAAATAACATATCTCCATCAATTTACGGTCCAATATATAAATATATATTTGCAAAATAAAACCTCTCACCTGCTTTAATGTGATATCTGTCCCTGAACTTTGCCGCTGAGCTCATATATATCACGGCTGTATGACGTGACTTTGAGCTTTACATAGGATTGCAAGCTGTCATCATTAGTGTTCATGATGTTTGCTTTTTATGCAGTTCAAGGTGAAAAAAAGCTGCTTGCATAAGTACGTAAATCCAGAGATCGAAATGACTTGACCATGAACTTTTTGTGTTCATATAAATATCAGAAATGGCATTTCATGTTTCAAACACAAGTTTGTCGGGTTTGGGGAGGTTTTCAGTGTTGCCCCATTCATGATGCAGGGCAAGAAATGCCCTCTGACGGGCACCACCCTCAAGTCTAGCAGCCAGGCTTTTGAATATAAACACCCATTTGTCCTTATCAGCTATGTCAGCCAGTTCGAGTGCAAAACAAATGCATTCGTGTTCAACAGCAATGGATTGATGTTCAAGGGAGTGACAGGGAAGTGTGTTTCTATCCCCTCTGAACTGGGCGAATCTTTACCAAAAAGCTGTTTGCATTTCAATAATTGCGCGGTGGAAACATTTGTAATTATCAAATGCCAAAACCTCCTCCAGTAACTGCAGAACTGTTTCCCTTTCCTTGTAGACATTTGTTTAATGTGTTAAGGTGCACAGTCATGTCTACAATAACACAGAAAACCGTTTCAGCAGGAGATCCGAATATTCGCTTTCTGCCTCTTCTAATAATGTAACAGAAGTGTCAGGTTTAACCCTTTAGCCATTATTTTTTCACTAACTAAATAACGAGATTTATAAATTCTGTGCATTCCAAAAGAAATGTCTGAGCACACAGAGCTTCTTGGTGCACAATGCAGTGAAACATCTGGAGCTTTCTATCCAGTGACTTCTGAAGTAAATAATACATTAAGGCATGAATTGGCATGATGTGACGCATAGGCTCCCTGTTCATCTAAAAAATATTAAAACTTCATTTTCACTATTAATATACTTTTTATAAAACCCTTTGATAAGTAAAAATAACACAGTGTTTTTTCACTTACAAATACACAATAAAATATAATAATAGCCTTAAATTATTACACTTATTTTTTTCCAAATAAGAGCTCCACATGCGGCTCCTTAGAAGGTTGCCAAAGCCTGCTCTAGAACAATGATAAAGTAAATCTATCAGTTTGAGTGTAAAGATCTATGACCATAACAGATCACAAAAGGAAATACAGAAAAAACTACATGACATGAGGCACAAATAGAAAACCTGAATTTGACTTACCTCTTCCAAACTACATCCATGATTTCTTTAAATTCATTGTATTGCACACAGTGTACAGTAGGAAATGTTTGGCCACATGCACTAACAAGTGGATAGGAAACTGTGTGATTTGGCATCCTTTCCACACATGAATGCTCAAAAAGAACAGTGATCTTGAAGGTCTGCCTGTCTGTTAAAAGTGATGTGTGTGTGCCTATCCAGTGAGCCACTGAAGCACGTCTAGAACTGCAAGTCCTTCATCTGTGGTTGCATCTGGGGAAATTAAAAATCTGATTCAAAATAAGGAATATAATTTGGTTCCTTAATGAGGTGTCTCACAAATCTCATGTTATACAAAAGAGTAGAAGTATTATACTCAAGACTGAATCTGATTTTTACTCAGTTTTTTATTATAAATGTAATTTTAGATGAAGCCTCAGAGGCACTAGAAATTGATAAAATATAGTTTTTGTTTGTCATGTTTTTCATTTTACCAACAAGATGGCACCCTTCTGCTTCCTTCTTGCTTTCCATTTCAAAATCTATCTATTTACCTTGTTTTACCAACGGTTTCAGATACAGCAATGCACAGCACTCACAGTAATAATCCTGTTTTGTGATGAAAGGATATATGTTAATGTTATGTTATATGTTTCTTTATTTTGTTTAATTGATGTTCCTTTTTACATTTTTGCACTTTTATCTACCTGACAACTGAGAGTTTGCCAGTAAATAATAATTAGTAAATAGTAATATTCAATAAATA
The DNA here is from genome assembly GCA_036850595.1 of Rhyacichthys aspro. Taxonomy (NCBI): domain Eukaryota; kingdom Metazoa; phylum Chordata; class Actinopteri; order Gobiiformes; family Rhyacichthyidae; genus Rhyacichthys; species Rhyacichthys aspro. Next base: position 17,108,420 of record CM072166.1, on the reverse strand, counting down.
TTAACAAAATCATCAACAGCCACATCTGTTTTTGTTCATAACAGTCATAAGCCCAGAATTTCAGTCCCTCATGAAGGTGGCTTGCGTCTTGTGGCAGATAATAGGATAATCAAAGGAACAGAAACAGAGATGTTTGGACATACAGTAAATGTTTCTAAAAGATTAGCAAGAATCAAGAAAATTACATGCAGATGTTATTACATTCTTTCTGCTTCAGGTGTGCAAGCTGAAAATGTTACCTTGGCAACACAAAGACACATTTTATTCTGTTTTTGTTTTCCTCATCAATGCATCCTGTATAGCCACAACTGAGATTTGTTCTTGCTCTTTGTCAAGGTCCGCTAACTCAGTGCCATTATGTATTCAGCTCCTTGCTACAACCCCAAATCTGGTTGCAAACTACGAAAAAAAAAGTAGAACCACTCAACTTTTTCCAGTTTGGAGCCCTGGTCTTAACCATAACAACAGAATAACTTTCTCCCTTTTAAAAAAATTAAATGAAACTGGACTAATGTGCCTCCACAAAATGCTAATACATTACCTTTAACTCCTAGCTCTGAGTCCAGCGTCAGACAGACATGCAATCCTCCAGTTAACTCTGTCTTGTTAAACATTGCCTAAATGCATTGCCAATATTCTTCTCTGTTTCACTTTCCTTCCCTTTTCTCTTTTTTCTTGCACCGTATGCACAGTTTTGCTTCTAAAAGCTGAATCCATCACTGGAATAACCACTTTCTCTAATCTATCAGTACCAGTTACTTCATTCTTAGCATCAGTGTAGACCAATGGGAGTCCTCTCTTTTCAGGCACGAGCTGTGATTGGCCACCTCTGACATTATTTATCGGTGCCATTCTATAAGCCTGCTTTTTGAGATTTTCAGTATTTTTTAACCGAAAAATAATAAATATTTCTAAATGTCCTGTTACTTTGACAGTGCTAACTTCTGTGCATTCTCTTTGAAAACAGAACAAAGACACCAGTCCAGATCCTCAGTTTAGTTTAATCTGTTTTGCCAGTGTGCTGCTTCTCTTGGCCCTGGCTCTGAGTGACACTGAGTCCTTGCCTGGCGTGTAGACTGGGCACCTGACAGCTCGCTGAAGGGCAGCTGGGATGAGTGCACTGAAGAATGGAGTGAATAATTTATCTGAGCATCTGGGCCATGTCCCTCATTCGTCTGGTGCCATCTTCCTCCTGCAGCTCCTCTTCATCTCGCCCCCATCGCTCTCTCAGCCTTCACAGAAGAGCTTTCGCCTTTACTATTCTCTTTTTTACTTAAGCATTAGTGGGCACTGTTAGGTTCCTTCTTGTCTCAAACTCTTTCTCTTTCTTCTAGTTCAACTTAAAGTAAATGTTATGTGTCATTTAAAAGTGTATGATTGATGCATAAATACATTAAAACAACACTATTTGCATTCATCTGGAATGGGAATATAGACAAACAGTATAAAGCAAGACTCCTTCAATGATTAGAGGTCAAACTAATTTCAAACAAGCTAAAAATGAGACAGTGATATTTTAAATCATTGAATCTGCAGTAGGTGCATAAATGCAGAAACGTTTTCTTCACGATAGGCACTTAAAGTCCTTAGCAAAGGATGGTTTCGATCCATTGACCTCTCTGTGATGGGCCCAGCACCAATCTGCTATGCCACTCTGTTGTTATTCACCCCCAATGGGACTTGAACCCACAATTTCTGGCGTAGGAGTGGTTCTGCTGCACCACTGCATGCTGGGCCATACTTCATCAGGCATATCCATACATAGGTTTGATGTGTCCGTGGTTCAGGGCAGTAAAACTTAAAGCGTTGCAATCATAGAATGTATAAATAATGGAAGCAATGTCTCCATTTGGTCTAATTCAGGGGTCGGGAACCTATGGCTCGCGAGCCAGATGTGGCTCTTTTGATGATTGCATATGGCTCGCAGATAAAACAAAATATTCTCACTTGTTTTAATCCATCCATCGATTTTTCACTGCGCATGTCCTGTTCAGGGCTGCAGGAGCAATTGTCCATTATTTTAATTGGATGATACTGGCCTACGTTTGCCGTTGCTGGGTAAAACAAGTAAACTTTTGAATCAGTCTGAGACTGCGTCTGCTCGGTCATTAGCTTAAAGCTAACCCTTCGACGAAGAAGATGGCGAAAAGAAAAAAAGACGACGAGTATCGTACATTTCAGGACGAATGGACCGAAGAATTCGCCTTTGTGGAGAGAGCGGGTTCTGCGGTGTGTCTAATTTGCAATGACAAAATTACATCGTTGAAACGGTCGAATGTAAAGCGGCACTTCGACAAGCGCCACGCTACCTTTGCATCAAAATACCCTGCGGGAGACAGCAGAAAGAAAGCGTGCCAAGAGCTTCTGAGCAGGGTGCAAGCTAGCCAGCAGCAACTCCGCGTATGGACCCGGCAAGGTGACTATAATTCGGCTAGCTTTGCTGGTTCTTTAGCAATAGTGAGGAACGGAAAACCATTCACAGATGGCGAGTATGCTAAAACGTTCATGCTGGATGTAGCCAATGAACTTTTTGATGATCTTCCGAACAAAGACAAGATAATCAAACGGATACAAGACATGCCTCTGTCGGCAAGAACTGTTCATGATCGTACCATCGTGATGGCAAACAAAGTGGAGGAAACGCAAGTGAAGGACATAAATGCAGCGCCGTTCTTTTCTCTGGCTTTGGATGAGTCAACAGACGTGAGCCATTTGTCGCAGTTCAGCGTGATTGCAAGATATGCTGTTGGTGACACACTGCGCGAAGAAAGTCTTGCTGTTCTGCCATTAAAAGGGTCCACAAGAGGTGAGGATTTATTCAAGTCTTTCATGGAGTTTGCTCAAGAAAAAAGTCTACCTATGGATAAACTTCTCTCAGTGTGTACTGATGGTGCTCCGTGTATGGTGGGGAAAAACAAAGGATTTGTGGCGCTTCTCCGTGAACATGAAAATAGACCCATCCTAAGTTTCCATTGCATTATACACCAGGAGGCACTTTGTGCTCAGATGTGTGACAGGCAGTTTGGCGAAGTGATGTCGCTGGTCATTCGTGTGATCAACTTTATTGTTGCCCGAGCCTTAAATAATCGCCAGTTTAAAACACTGCTGGATGAAGTTGTAAATAACTATCCTGGTCTGCTTTTGCACAGCAATGTGCGTTGGTTGTCAAGAGGGAAGGTGCTTAGCCGTTTTGCGGCTTGCCTGAACGAAATCCGGACTTTCCTTGAAATGAAAGGCGTCAGGCATCCTGAGCTAGCCGACACCGAGTGGCTCCTCAAGTTTTACTATCTCGTAGATCTGACTGAACATCTGAACCAGCTCAACGTGAAAATGCAAGGCGTTGGAAATACAGTGTTATCCCTTCAACAAGCTGTATTTGCTTTTGAAAACAAGCTGGAGCTTTTCATCACGGATCTTGAAACAGGTCGTTTACTACATTTTGAAAAACTGAGCCAATTTAAAGATGCATGCACAGCAAGTGAGCCCATTCAAAACCTTGATCTCCACCAGCTAGCTGGCTGCACATCCAGTCTCCTACAGTCCTTCAAAGCACGCTTTGGAGAATTTCGTGAGCACACTCGTCTTTTTAAGTTCATCACCCAACCAAACGAGTGTTCACTGAACACAGCCGACCTGAATTACATCCCTGGTGTCTCCGTCAGAGATTTTGAAGCAGAAGTGGCTGACCTGAAGGCCTCAGACATGTGGGTGAATAAGTTCAAGTCACTGAATGAAGATTTGGAAAGAATCACACGACAGAAAGCGGAGTTGGCGAGCAAGCACATGTGGACAGAAATGAAAAAACTCCAACCCGAAGACCAGCTGATTCTCAAAACTTGGAACGCGCTTCCTGTCACATACCACACACTGCAGCGTGTGAGTATTGCTGTATTGACCATGTTTGGATCTACGTATGCATGTGAGCAGTCATTCTCGCATCTTAAAAACATCAAGTCCAACCTACGATCACGTTTAACGGATGAAAGCCTCAACGCTTGCATGAAGCTTAACCTCACCAAGTACCAACCCGACTACAAAGACATCAGCAAATCCATGCAGCACCAGAAGTCGCATTAATGGTGAGTGTTATAACAACATTATTTAAAAGAATAAATTAAGAGGCTTATTATACTGACATTTAGTTGAATTCACTTTTAAAATATATTATATGGCTCTCACTGAAATAAATTTCCAAATTTTTTGCTTTCATGGCTCTCTTAGTCAAAAAGGTTCCCGACCCCTGGTCTAATTCGTCCAAATGACCCCCAATGAACGGTGCTTCCATCTTGGATATTTTGACTCCTCCTTTAGAGGATATTACTAAAATGGGCAGAGAGGGCAGCGTCTAAACTGCTCCTGGGCGGGCTTTTCAAATGCGCGGTTCAGAAACACGCCCCTCATCTCAGAGCCGACCGGAGCTGAACAAGCTAACGGCTAACAACATGCTAACGGCCAACAACAAGCTAACTGCTAACGACATGCTAACGGCTGCTGCTAACTGTTGTGGACCAGGCCTCTTACTCTCTCAGCTCGGGTAAGTCCACAAACTTTACAACAAAGTTTAGTTTAACTCTTGCTGTAAATATCAGATCATTATTATCAAAATTAAAGCGGTTTTGTTTATAATATATCCTAGTTTTAAGCTTTAGGAAATTTTTATCTTAGTCTGGTAAACCTTTCTAGCTCTGTTAAAAAATAAACCGTGTTTTTTGAACATATTTTATTCTATCCTTCATATTTGTTTTAATATCTGTCCCTAATTTGAAACTTCTGTACATTAAGGCTTTAGTATTTGAGGGAGGCACATTTTGACAGTAAAATAATAAAGCCTCATTCTTATATATAAAATAAAACAGCAATGTTTAAGCATATAACTCGTGAAGATATTCAAATAGTGATCTTTTAGTTCATATAACGCTAAACCCAGGACCCTGCAAATGTGCAGCATTTAGACAGACCTGTATTTTCCATTTACACATAAACTATAGATAAAGCAACACTCTTACTCACTTTTAATGTTTTTTTTTTCTTAGTGTGACATTGATGAGTGTTTAAGTTAAGAAGCATACAAGTATTTAGTCACACGTATAATCTCTTACTGTGGAGAAACAGCTTTGTATTTCTACATGTTTTATTGGCTAAACATTAAATACTGTATTTTGTTTTTGTGTTTGTCTGTGTGTGTCCTGTGAGAAAAAACCTCTGTGGAACAGTTACATGAAGATTAGACCCGTGTCAAACCTGTGACAAAGAAGAACATGGACCAGCTTCACCTGCAGCGTCCTGAAAATAAAGATCATGTCTGCCTCAGGATCTGTGTTTTACTAAGTACTAATATTTACTGTTCATAATGGCTCTGCACTCTTTTTAAACTAGACATGGTCTATATACTTTAACAGATGAATATGATTTGATAAAAACTGCTGAAGGTAGTATCAACCAGAATGTGAACAGATTAAATATGTTTTTCTTTATCTTTTCTGATGTATGTAACATTTATTAACACAATTTACTTACTTAACTGCTGCCTGAGAGTGTTTTAAAATGATCTTAAATGAGAATCCTAAATAAAGTGTGCTCAGGCCACAATTAGGAAGTCATGTGAAAAATAAGTGCAATAAAATGACAAATAAGGCCGTGCATTGTTCATTTTTAATTGACTGCAAACTGTGACAGCACGTGGAAAGTAAGGTGAAAAAGTATGTATTGTAATATATAGTACATTAGGATTGCATTTCTGTAATGCACAAAAACAAATGCTTGTTATTCTATGTTGTGTAAAATTACTGATGAAAGAGAAGATGAAAGTGGAAGTGGCAGGAGTCTGGTCTTCAACACACACTGGTCAGGTTTGTCTGGATCACCTCCTTCAGGAAACAATACTCAAAATCAGTGAAATACAACATGAAATACAATTCAACAAAGGCCCCAATTATACTGATCGGTTTATTTTAAGAATGTAATAGCACAGATTCAAATCAATCTTTTCTTAAATTATAGGATTACTGTATTGCAATATAAAACGAAAGTTTTTTGGGTTTTTTTGCCTTAAAATAGCAATAAGATTTAAATCTGCATGAGGAAGTGAAGCATTGCAGTACTGCATCATAAACCTCAATTTTGTCTAATCACAAAATAGTGTATTATGTTTAGAACAAATAAACATAGTCTTAAGAGCATAACTCCAGTCAATATTATGAAACTAGTCTAATCACAGTAATGTTCTGGCTTTACATTAACTACTTACATTTTTGAAAATGATAACCACATTTTAATGTCTTAATAAACAATTAAAATAATGCAACCACATCTTTTTATATGAGACTGCACTTCCCCAAATCTAACATGAACATAGAAATATTCCTTAAAATTCAAAATATAATGTAATAATGTAGTTTTACAACCAGCAGCCCTGTAGTGGCCACAGAGCAGCACTAACTCCAATTATTGTTTCAAAAGTCAAATAAAAAGGGAATATATTCATGTTAAATGTGTTTATGTTTAAATATGTGTAACTGCGGCGACCGACACCAACAGGTCACATGATTCTGTTCCATTTGTTTTACAAATTCCGAGCCAGTTCAGGTATTCTGTTGGAGACATTGGTCAAAGACACACGCATTTTGAGAAGACACTGAGTCAAAGCTCAAAAAAGTGAGAAATGAACATGATTTCACTTCTGGAAACTGTGGAAGAGGGTGAGATACCATCAGCCCATCCTTTTGCCATTGAAGAGACCCCTGAGGAGGAACAGGTACGAGACCAGATGGGTTTGATCTACATTTGTGGAGATTTTGTGTGTTTTACTGTTGCCATGAATCATTTCTAATGTGATTTTCATATTCCTCTGTTTGTCTTTCATCAGGTGAAGATCATCTCAATCCACCATATTCTCCTTGAGATGATTGAGGAAGAGGGTGAGATGACAACAGTCCACCCTTTTGCCATTGAAGAGACCCCTGAGACCGGGGAACAGGTACGAGACCAGTTTGTACAAAATGTGTTAATATTTTGAAGTAAAAATGTAAAATGGTTGTGTTTCCATTTTATTGAGAAGTAAAAAACTATTAAAATTTTTAGAAAATGTAATATTTTAGTTGGATTTTGTAGAATCCAGAAGAAAATGAGATGTAGTTTTTCTGAAAATGTTTATGTTTCTTAAGTTGTGAACTTTACTGTTGCCATGAATCATTTCTAATGTGATTTTCATATTCCTCTGTTTGTCTTTCATCAGGTGGAGATCATCTCTTCTAAAATGGAGTCTGGGACCAGGTCCAGGATTGAGGTGACTCCAGGACCATCCTCAACTCCAGACTGGGCCCAGTTCCCAAACTCCATTTTACCGAAGGATTTACCGATCCTACCTTCGGTTTACGTTGATGAGCTTCAGGAGGAGACACCGGGCTGTTTCAAAAAGTTAATAACACTGATTAGAAACGTCCGAAAGGAGAAAGAGACAAAACCCACCGTAGACTTCGAACAGAGAAGGATGTTCGACGTCATTAATGACACACAGTTGGAGTCTCAGAGCGTCGACTCCAACGATGACTCTTTTCTCCCTGAGATCATTCTGGAAAAGGGTGCGATAACAGCAGCCCACCCTTTTTCCCGTGGAGATGCCTTCAAAGTGGAGGAACAGGTACGAGATGAGTTTGTACAAAATGTGTAAATATTTTGAAGTAAAAATGTGTTTCATTTATTGAGAAAAAACTTTTTATATTTTAGAAAATGTAATATTTTAGTTGGATTTTGTAGAATCCAGAAGAAAATGAGATGTAGTTTTTCTGGAAATGTTTATGTTGTTGCTTTTATCAACGTTGTGTATGTTTTATAAATTCAGCAGAGGAACAGAAGAGTCTGTCCTCATGTTAATGTACTGTCTCTGGGCTTTTTAACAATTTATAAAAACACATTTCTGGACAGTTATAAGATATGACAGAAGTGAGTGAGTTTACAGCAGCATTTCTTTCCTTTTACCTTTTGTTCAGTTTATGAAAAAACAACACATTTACTTGAACTCAAAAAGACAAAACCTTTATCAAAATTTGTGTAGATTTTGTGAGTTTTACTGTTGCCATGAATCATTTCTAATGTGATTTTCATATTCCTCCTTTTGTCTTTCATCAGGTGGAGATCATCAACTTCATCAACGGTGACTCTTTTCTCCCTGACTTTGTGGAAAAGGTTGAGAAACCATCAGTCCATCCTTTTGCCATTGAAGAGACCCCTGAGACCGAGGAACAGGTACGAGACCAGTTTGTACAAAATGTGTAAATATTTTGAAGTAAAAATGTAAAATGGATGTGTTTCCATTTTATAGTAAAAAACTATTAAAATGTTTAGAAAATGTAATATTTTAGTTGGATTTTGTAGAATCCAGAAGAAAATGAGATGTAGTTTTTCTAGAAATGTTTATGTTTCTTAAGTTGTGAACTTTACTGTTGCCATGAATCATTTCTAATGTGATTTTCATGTTCCTCTGTTTGTCTTTCATCAGGTGGAGATCATCGCTCCTAAAATGGAGTCTGGGACCAGGTCCAGGATTGAGGTGACTCCAGGACCATCCTCGACTCCAGACCGAGCCCAGTCGGAGTCCAAACCTGAAGTGGAGCCTCCAACTCGCTCCACTAAGTTCAGCTGGAAACGGCTGTTTGGAAAAGCCTCTGTTCACCCAGAGACCATTCTGGAAAAGGGTGAGAAACCATCAGCCCACCCTTTTTCCTGTGGAGATGCCTCCAAAGTGGAGGAACAGGTACGAGACGAGTTTTTATCAAAATTTGTGGAGATTTTGTGAGTTTTACTGTTGCCATGAATCATTTCTAATGTGATTTTCATATTCCTCTGTTTGTCTTTCATCAGGTGGAGATCATCGCTCCTAAAATGGAGTCTGGAACCATCTCCAGGATTGAGGTGACTCCAGAACCATCCTCGACTCCAGACTGGGCCCAGTTCCCAAGCTCCGACTTGGATTTACCGATCCTACCCTCGGTTTACGTCGATGAGCTTCTGGAGGAGACGGAGGGGTCCAAACCTGAAGTGGAGCCACCAACTCGCTCCACTAAGTTCAGCTGGAAACGGCTGTTCGGAAAAGGACAAGAGAAAGAGCCCACAAACAAGACGGCTTCTGTGGGGAAGAGCTGGAAACTGGGCAAAAAGAAAACCCCAGAAGGAGATTTAAAGTCAACCAAATCTCCGAAAACACAAAAGCCAGCTCCTTCTTTTGAGTTTAAGTTTTGTCGGAGAAGGATCATTGTCACGTGGAAAAAGACGGGGCTTCTGTGCAAGAAAGCCGACCCCACTGACGATGAAGACAGTGATGATGAAGACAGCTCTAACGTTGCCCAGTTTGTGCAAGATGTGCTTCTGGAGGAGTCTGAGATCGAGGTGGAAGAGGCTGGCACCAGCGATGACACCAAAAAGAAGCCAAAAAAGTGTGTCATCTGGAAGAAGCTGAGAGACCTTCTAAAAGACATGCGTGTTTTCTGTGGAATCTGCGTTAGCATCATGATCATCCTCTCGATCGTGGGAGTGGTGCTTCTGATGATGTAAACTAGAACTACAACAGACTGAAGCACCAAACTGAGACCAGAGTGAGCCACAAGAAGATCCAGAAGAACCACAGCAAAGACTCACACATTATTGTTATTATTATTATCGTTTTTATTATTAGTTTTAGTGTTAGTATTATTATTAATGTTAGTATTATTAGTGTTAGTATTATTATTATTATTAGTTTTAGTGTTAGTATTATTATTATTATTAGTTTTAGTGTTAGTGTTTGTATTATTATTATTATTAGTGTTAGTGTTAGTGTTTGTATTATTATTATTAGTAGTAGTAGTTTTAGTGTTAGTATTATTATTATTATTATTATTATTATTAGTTTTAGTGTTATTAGTGTTTGTGTTATTACTGTTTGTGTTATTAGTGTTAGTGTTATTAGTGTTTGTGTTATTAGTGTTAGTATTATTATTATTTTTAGTTTTAGTGTTAGTGTTTGTATTATTATTATTATTAGTTTTAGTGTTAGTATTATTATTATTATTATTAGTTTTAGTGTTAGTGTTTGTATTATTATTATTATTAGTTTTAGTGTTAGTGTTAGTATTATTATTATTATTATTAGTGTTAGTGTTAGTATTATTATTATTATTATTATTATTAGTATTAGTGTTAGTGTATTATTATTATTATTATTATTAGTGTTAGTGTTAGTATTATTATTATTATTAGTTTTAATGTTAGTGTTAGTGTTATTATTATTATTAGTTTTAGTGTTAGTGTTGTTATTATTATTAGTATTATTAGTGTTATTATTATTATTATTATTAGTGTTAGTGTTATTAGTGTTTGTGTTATTAGTGTTAGTATTATTATTATTATTAGTTTTAGTTTATTATTATTATTATTAGTTTTAGTGTTAGTGTTTGTATTATTATTATTATTAGTTTTAGTGTTAGTGTTTGTTATTATTATTATTATTAGTTTTAGTGTTAGTGTTAGTATTATTATTATATTTAGTGTTAGTGTTAGTATTATTATTAGTGTTACTAGTGTTAGTATTATTAGTATTGTTATTATTATTAGTGTTAGTGTTATTAGTGTTTGTGTTATTAGTGTTAGTATTATTAGTGTTAGTATTATTATTATATTATTATTATAATATGTTAAAGGGTTGAAACAGATCACTGCACTCCTCACTGATGAACACACAGACCCCTGCTCTGTTTGTGGTAGGGGTCTAGTCCTGGGGCTGGACCAGTCGTTGACGGAGAGTGTTTCCTGGTTTGAAATGTACTGACATTGTGTGTTTGTTATAAATCCTGTTATAAAGCTTTTCTTTCTCTGATCTCAGACCAGTCGACTGTAGAACTCACGTCTTCTGTTTCCAAACTACGCCCAGTTGCGTTCTTTTCAACCCTTTAACCCTTTATCATATTATCATTGTATATTATTATCATTATATCATTATTACACATGTTTTGTCAAATGATTTGTGCATTAACTGTAAATAACTGTAAATGATTGTAAATAACTGTAAATAACTGTAAATAAAAAGCCCATAAGCTTTAATCATGTGTTTGTGGAAATATTTGCAGAAATGTAAGATTATTAGACAATAGGCATCTAACATAAGCTGTGTTTTCATTAAATATGAAGTGAATATAAAAACAAATATCTTTCTTTTTGATTCTGACTGAACAGAACAAAGTGTAATATACAGTAATAAACATGTTAACATGAACCTTCGGAGCATTTAGGGAATAATTAAGCCTTTATGTTCTTCTAAATAAATGACGTATATTCATTGGAAAATTTTAGGAAGAAGAAGAAGAAAAAGAAGAAGAAGAAGAAGAAGAAGAACAGCACAAAGACAGTCTCCTTCAAAATAAATCACTGATAAAACATGTAAAACTCACTCAAACTTATTCTGGAAAACGTGTATCGGGACAGTCCTATAAAACACTGTGTCCAGATGCCTACTTCCAGGTGTAATAACAGATACTGTGACCTGGATAAATGAAAACATAGGTGGATTTTGATAGAAAACAGTAGAACGTAGTGGACACTCTGTTGTTGTGACACTTCTGTTCCAGTCTTTAAAGGTCCCATATTGTGCTCAATCGACTTTTCTGAGCTTTTAACCATGTTCTAACGTTGTTTCTACCTCAAACACATACCCAAAGTTGTGTTTTGTTTCATTCGCTCATGTTTAAGTAATTTATTTAGTTTGAGCTACAGTCCTTTCAACGAGCTGTTTCACGCAATGACGTCAATATGTGAAATAAACCACTCCTCTCCAGGAAGTGCTCCTCCACACTCCTCCTGCCCCTCTCTCCTGCACTGTCAACAAGTGGTGCTCTGCAGCTCAGACACAGAGAAGCATCGCTGCTACTGTGTTAGCTTACTTACTGTCAGCAACATGTATTACTAACAAGTATTACTGCATAGCACTACATATTGCTAGGCTACTTTATTATAGTTCTTTCAATACACTGCACAACAGCTCCTTAGGAGTCTCCAGGCAGCATACATTCTCAACTTCAGTAGGCATTGTACGGTCATTTCCACATGTGCACCGATAAACAGAAGCAGTTAACACGCGCTATGCTACGGGCTACACCATAGAAACATACACAATAAATAGTTTCTCATTTACCAAGCAGAAACGTCTTGTAGAAGCCTTCGAGGTTTTTGTGTTTGCTCATGTTCTTAAACTCAGAGTCAGACTCTGGGTCGAAGATAAACGGCTCAGTTACTCTCAAAGCTATTGCTGAAAAAGTTATTACTACGATGTACCGTGTTTACTTCAGTCTGTTTCCAGCGCTAGCATGACGTCATGAGTGGGCGGAGCCAACACGGGAGAGCTGAGCCTTAAAGTGACAGCACCAAATCAGACCGTTCACTTTGGACTCATGATGAGAGCTCATTCAAACCGCTTGTATAAGATCATTATTGTGTGTTTCATGTTGCAAAACGTGATATGGTAACCTAAATGTATCCAAAATACACTGTATAATGTTCAAAATAGTATAATATAGGACCTTTAAAGGGCCATTGTGTAACTTTCATAAATTTCTACCAGTTACTGACACCTGTGGCCGTTAGAGGAACTGCAGTCAGTGTCGTGCTCGCTCTCGTGCGCGTTCGTACCATAGAATGTATAAATAATGGAAGCAATGTCTCCATTTGGTCTAATTCGTCCAAATGACCCCCAATGAATGGTGCTTCCATCTTGGATATTTTGACTCCTCCTTTTGAGGATATTACTAAAATGGGCAGAGAGGGCAGCGTCTAAACTGCTCCTGGGCGGGCTTTTCAAATGCGCGGTTCAGAAACACGCCCCTCATCTCAGTGCCGACCGGAGCTGAACAAGCTAACGGCTAACAACATGCTAACGGCCAACAACAAGCTAATGGCCAACAACAAGCTAATGGCTAACAACATGCTAACGGCCAACAACAAGCTAACGGCCAACAACAAGCTAATGGCTAACAACATGCTAACGGCTGCTGCTAACTGTTGTGGACCAGGCCTCTTACTCTCTCAGCTCGGGGTAAGTCCACAAACTTTACAACAAAGTTTAGTTTAACTCCTGCTGTAAATATCAGATCATTATTATCCAAATTAAAGCGGTTTTGTTTATAATATATCCTAGTTTTAAGCTTGAGGAAATTTTTATCTTAGTCTGGTAAACCTTTCTAGCTCTGTTAAAAAATAAACCGTGTTTTTTGAACACATTTTATTCTATCCTTCATATTTGTTTAAATATCTGTCCCTAATTTGCAACTTCTGTACATTAAGGCTTTAGTATTTGAGGGAGGCACATTTTGACAGTAAAATAATAAAGCCTCATTCTTATTGATGATGATAATAATAAAACAGCAATGTTTAAGCATATAACACGTGAAGATATTCAAATAGTGATCTTTTAGTTCATATAACGCTAAACCCAGGACCCCTGCAAATGTGCAGCATTTAGACAGACCTGTATTTTCCATTTACACATAAACTATAGATAAAGCAACACTCAGATCCACTTTTAATGTTTTTTTTTCTTAATGTGACATTGATGAGTGTTTAAGTTAAGAAGCATACAAGTATTTAGTCACACATATAATCTCTTACTTACTGTGGAGAAACAGCTTTGTATTTCTACATGTTTTATTGGCTAAACATTAAATACTGTATTTTGTTTTTGTGTGTGTCTGTGTGTGTCCTGTGAGAAAAAACCTCTGTGGAACAGTTACATGAAGATTAGACCCGTGTCAAACCTGTGACAAAGAAGAACATGGACCAGCTTCACCTGCAGCGTCCTGAAAATAAAGATCATGTCTGCCTCAGGATCTGTGTTTTACTAAGTACTAATATTTACTGTTCATAATGGCTCTGCACTCTTTTTAAACTAGACATGGTCTATATACTTTAACAGATGAATATGATTTGATAAAAACTGCTGAAGGTAGTATCAACCAGAATGTGAACAGATTAAATATGTTTTTCTTTATCTTTTCTGATGTATGTAACATTTATTAACACAATTTACTTACTTAACTGCTGCCTGAGAGTGTTTTAAAATGATCTTAAATGAGAATCCTAAATAAAGTGTGCTCAGGCCACAATTAGGAAGTCATGTGAAAAATAAGTGCAATAAAATGACAAATAAGGCCGTGCATTGTTCATTTTTAATTGACTGCAAACTGTGACAGCACGTGGAAAGTAAGGTGAAAAAGTATGTATTGTAATATATAGTACATTAGGATTGCATTTCTGTAATGCACAAAAACAAATGCTTGTTATTCTATGTTGTGTAAAATGTCTGATGAAAGAGAAGATGAAAGTGGAAGTGGCAGGAGTCTGGTCTTCAACACACTGGACAGGTTTGTCTGGATCACTTTCTTCAGGAAACAATACACAAAATCAGTGAAATACAACATGAAATACAATTCAACAAAGGCCCCAATTATACTGATAGGTTTATTTTAAGAATGTAATAGCACAGATTCAAATCAATCTTTCCTTAAATTATAGGATTACTGTATTGCAATATAAAACGAAAGGTTTTTTTTTTGCCTTCAAATAGCAATAATAAGATTTAAAAAAGTTCACAAAGTTTGGTAAATATAATGTCATTGTATCAATCAACCATAAGTAATATTTAGATACATTTATGATTAGGGATGCACTGATCCAGCTTTTATAGTACTGATCCAGATCACGATCCAGGTTTATTAAGTATCTGCAGGTATCATATGCCTATCCAATCCAACTGGTATTTTAATATATATCATATGAATAAAGACCCCGTATTTGTCACATGACCCATTATGGAGATGGGGGTTTTCATTACATTTTTTTGTAATTTGTCCAAATAAAAAGAAAGTAAAAACAACTCTTACCATTAAATAGACATGCAATATCAACTTTAAGTTAATGAATAATTCATTTTAATTATTATTCACTTTTGGTAGTATATAATCTGGAGGTCAGCACTGATCAAACCAAAGGAAAGAGAAACCATCCTCAGGTGGAAGACAAGTTAATAATCCAGCTGATGGATTTTTAGGGTCTGTAGCTTCAGTGTTTTAACATGAATGAAATAAAAAAAATTAAAAATGAATAAAATGTGTCTTACAACAGCAGCTTTTTGTCAAACCTCACAAGTGTGAATCATATTAGTGAGTAGAGACAGCAGTTTGCTCTGTGGGGCTCAGTGGAAACGCTCAGAGGGAGGGGCTGTGAAATTCTAATAAAGTGAAAGCTTTATTATTTATTAAACAGTTAACTTTCATTTAGCTCGCAGCTAACATGAAGCCGCAGTCTGAACAACAGTTAATAACAACTGTGGACAAAGCAGTTGGATATATCACACTCTTACTGTCCCCCTCTCCCTGATTCACTGACCCTGCTATGCTTGTAAGTCCCATGCTGCTGTCTCTGAGTGGCCACAAAGGGACGGTAGCTGCACGATGTGTGACATGTCTCAATTACAACTAAATAGTTTATAATAAAAGTACATCTCCACATCGCTGATTTGACTCGCTCCATCTTACACATAGTAGATGAGACCTATGTATTTATTCCATTGACCGGTATCTGATCCAGCACTAGTTTTCAATCTGAGAATCGGATCAGTGCATCCCTATTTATGCTATTATTGTTACATTCATGATATACAATTGTAAATATTGTGCACATATATAGGATTATATATAGCATATGGCATATATAGCAAGTGTTAAAAAGCCGTTAAATGTATATATGTTTAGTATTTGTTCAGACACAGAGAGTGAATCAGTGTAATTGTGCTGCTCCTCCAGCCCAATGTTATAATATTAGAATAAAAACTCACTAAAACTCACTGGAATGTCCCAATAAAACAGACTGATTTGTGTGTCAAAGGACTCCTCCAAAAACCTTCTATATTTGGGTCTTTGGGAGTAAATATAATCCAATAGAAGGAGCCATTACTTGATCAGTGTTTCCATACGATGAAAAGTGATTATTGTCACTGTCAATGTGGTTTTGTGTTCCCGGACTTGCTCTGATGTTAACATAATGTGTAATTTAATGAACTAACACCTGCTCAGGGAGGGAGCTCATGCATTTTCAAAGCCACAACTTGTAATTGGTCTTTAACTGTGTGAGTATTAATATGGTTACTCCAATCCATCTCAATCCTCCCGTATTGGACAGTCCAGTGTTATCTCGTCTGCACACAACGCACCTTCATGTCACGTAGTAAAAACAAACAGGACAACACAAAGCCCAATCAAAGCATGTCCTTCAAATTAACAGCTCAATCCCATTCTTCATCCACAAAGAGAAGACGGCAAACATCAGAAGTATGTTTTTTAATGAGCTATAGAGCAGCGCGGAGACGGACTCATTGAAGTTGTTTACTGTGTTCCTGTTTTTTAATTAAGAGCGCCGGACTCAGTGTAGGGTGGAGAATGCGCTCGATTCAGTGGAACGGATACCTCGGCCATGATGAATGAGCTGTCATCTCCAATTGTTGCCGAACTTCCGTCTCCTTGACACCCGGCTATTCCCTCTGCTGCCGGTCTGTGCATCGGTTACACATGGAGCAGGTCAAAGGTCGCGCCGGTATGCTAATGAGGTCTCAAGCACAAAGCCAAGGTGCTCCAAGTGTATGGTAACTGCTGGCACTGAGACACATTTGCATATCAGCACAGGCCAGTGCACATGATGGACAAAATAATTTCATTCACAGCCACTTAATGGGCTGAACAGCACTTGGAATACCTTAAAAACAGATTTCAGCCCATTAGCATGTAACTTTGGTTGCCTGCTTGGAACCACTTACTACAAAAAGTCAAAACTCCTATTTATTTTTGCTGTGAAACAAGAAAAAAGGTGTTTTTTACTTTCATAATCTGAACTTTGAGTCAGTAACCATAGGACCTTACTCTGTGAACCTACCTAACTTTGGGCCTCAGTTATAATTTGGCCAAAAACCGAACCGAAGTGCACGGACTAACAAAAATCTGGATTTATAAAGCCATACATACCCACACCTGTGCACATTTTCTCCTATATAACCTGTACAAGAAACATACACACCTAAATCTGCCTTTGGAAGCCAAACAGAGAAACAAACAGTTTGACTTCTGAGTGTAGTGTGTGAGTAAGACCGTTAATAATCCTAGTGGCCAGTTTCACAGTGGTCTGTTCAAATATAGTCTGTAGAGATGTGTGTTC